>CM055120.1:291123292-291497244 GCA_029206835.1 Rana muscosa
CCTGACCCCTCCTCTCTATACACCGTATAATACATTACATACCCCTGACCCCTCCTCTCTATACACCGTATAATACATTACATACCCCTGACCCCTCCGCTCTATACACTGTATAATACATTACATACCCCTGACCCCCTCCTCTCTATACACCGTATAATACATTACATACCCCTGACCCCTCCTCTCTATACACTGTATAATACATTACATACCCCTGACCCCTCCTCTCTATACACCGTAAAATACATTACATACCCCTGACCCCTCCGCTCTATACACCGTATAATACATTACATACCCCTGACCCCTCCTCTCTATACACCGTATAATACAATACATACCCCTGACCCCTCCGCTCTATACACTGTATAATACATTACATACCCCTGACCCCTCCTCTCTATACACCGTATAATACATTACATACCCCTGACCCCTCCTCTCTATACACTGTATAATACATTACATACCCCTGACCCCTCCGCTCTATACACCGTATAATACATACCCCTGACCCCTCCACTCTATACACCGTATAATACAATACATACCCCTGACCCCTCCACTCTATACACCGTATAATACATTACATACCCCTGACCCCCTCCCCTCTATACACCGTATAATACATTACATACCCCTGACCCCCTCCCCTCTATACACCGTATAATACATTACATACCCCTGACCCCTCCTCTCTATACACTGTATAATACATTACATACCCCTGACCCCTCCCCTCTATACACCGTATAATACATTACATACCCCTGACCCCCCCCTCTATACACCGTATAATACATTACATACCCCTGACCCCTCCGCTCTATACACCGTATAATACATTACATACCCCTGACCCCTCCTCTCTATACAACGTATAATACATTACATACCACTGACCCATCCATTCTATACATCGTATAATACATTACTTACCCCTGAGCCCCCCCTCTATACACCGTATAATACATTACTTACCCCTGACCCCCCCCTCTATACACCGTATAATACATTACATACCCCTGACCCCTCCCCTCTATACACTGTATAATACATTACATACCCCTGACCCCTCCTCTCTATACACCGTATAATACATTACTTACCCCTGACCCCCCCCTCTATACACCGTATAATAGATTACTTACCCCTGACCCCCCCTCTATACACCGTATAATACAATACACACCCCTGACCCCTCCTCTCTATACACTGTATAATACATTACATACCCCTGACCCCTCCCCCCTATACACCATATAATACATTACATACCCCTGACCCCTCCACTCTATACACTGTATAATACAATACATACCCCTGACCCCTCCTCTCTATACACCATATAATACATTACATACCCCTGACCCCTCCTCTCTATACACCGTATAATATATTACACACCCCTGACCCCTCCTCTCTATACACTGTATATAACATTACATACCCCTGACCCCTCCCCCCTATACACCGTATAATACAATACATACCCCTGACCCCTCCCCCCTATACACCGTATAATACATTACATACCCCTGACCCCTCCTCTCTATACACCGTATAATACATTACATACCCCTGACACCTCCTCTCTATACACTGTATAATACATTACATACCCCTGACCCCTCCTCTCTATGCACTGTATAATACATTACATACCGCTGACCCCTCCTCTCTATACACCGTATAATACATTACATACCCCTGACCCCTTCTCTCTATACACCGTATAATACATTACATACCCCTGACCCCACCCCTCTATACACCGTATAATACATTACATACCCCTGACCCCTCCTCTCTATACACCGTATAATACATTACATACCCCTGACCCCTCCTCTCTATACACCGTATAATACAATACATACCCCTGACCCCTCCGCTCTATACACTGTATAATACATTACATACCGCTGACCCCTCCTCTCTATACACCGTATAATACATTACATACCCCTGACCCCACCCCTCTATACACCGTATAATACATTACATACCCCTGACCCCTCCTCTCTATACACCGTATAATACATTACATACCCCTGACCTCTCCTCTCTATACACCGTATAATACATTACATACCCCTGACCTCTCCTCTCTATAAACCGTATAATACATTACATACCCCTGACCCCCTCCCCTCTATACACCGTATAATACATTACATACCCCTGACCTCTCCTCTCTATACACCGTATAATACATTACATACCCCTGACCTCTCCTCTCTATACACCGTATAATACATTACATACCCCTGACCCCTCCTCTCTATACACTGTATAATACATTACATACCCCTGACCCCTCCTCTCTATACACTGTATAATACATTACATACCCCTGACCCCTCCTCTCTATACACCTTATAATACATTACATACCCCTGACCCCTCCTCTCTATACACTGTATAATACATTACATACCCCTGACCCCTCCACTCTATACACCGTATAATACATTACATACCCCTGACCCCTCCTCTCTATACACCGTATAATACATTACATACCCCTGACCTCTCCTCTCTATACACTTTATAATACATTACATACCCCTGACCCCTCCTCTCTATACACCGTATAATACATTACATACCCCTGACCCCTCCTCTCTATACACCGTATAATACATTACATACCCCTGACCCCTCCTCTCTATACACCGTATAATACATTACATACCCCTGTCCCCTCCGCTCTATACACTGTATAATACATTACATACCCCTGACCCCTCCGCTCTATACACCGTATAATACATTACATACCCCTGACCCCTCCTCTCTATACACCGTAAAATACAATACATACCCCTGACCCCTCCGCTCTATACACCGTATAATACATTACATACCCCTGACCCCTCCGCTCTATACACCGTATAATATATTACATACCCCTGACCCCTCCTCTCTATACACTGTATAATACATTACATACCCCTGACCCCTCCTCTCTATACACTGTATAATATATTACATACCCCTGACCTCTCCTCTCTATACACTTTAAGATACATTACATACCCCTGACTCCTCCTCTCTATACACCGTATAATACATTACATACCCCTGACCCCTCCTCTCTATACACTGTATAATACATTACATACCCCTGACCCCACCTCTCTATACACTGTATAATACATTACATACCCCTGACCTCTCCTCTCTATACACTTTATAATACATTACATACCCCTGACCCCTCCTCTCTATACACCGTATAATACAATACATACCCCTGACCCCTCCGCTCTATACACTGTATAATACATTACATACCTCTGACCCCTCCTCTCTATACACCGTAAAATACATTACATACCCCTGACCCCTCCTCTCTATACACCGTATAATACAATACATACCCCTGACCCCTCCTCTCTATACACCGTATAATACATTACATACCCCTGACCCCTCCGCTCTATACACTGTATAATACATTACATACCCCTGACCCCTCCGCTCTATACACCGTATAATACATTACATACCCCTGACCCCTCCTCTCTATACACCGTATAATACAATACATACCCCTGACCCCTCCACTCTATACACTGTATAATACATTACATACCCCTGACCCCTCCGCTCTATACACCGTATAATACATTACATACCCCTGACCCCTCCGCTCTATACACTGTATAATACATTACATACCCCTGACCCCTCCTCTCTATACACCGTATAATACAATACATACCCCTGACCCCTCCACTCTATACACTGTATAATACATTACATACCCCTGACCCCTCCTCTCTATACACCGTATAATACATTACATACCCCTGACCCCTCCTCTCTATACACCGTATAATACATTACATACCCCTGACCCCCTCCCCTCTATACACCGTATAATACATTACATACCCCTGACCCCTCCTCTCTATACACCGTATAATACAATACATACCCCTGACCCCTCCCCTCTATACACCGTATAATACATTACATACCCCTGACCCCTCCTCTCTATACACCGTATAATACATTACATACCCCTGACCCCTCCGCTCTATACACCGTATAATACATTACATACCCCTGACCCCCCCCTCTATACACCGTATAATACATTACATACCCCTGACCCCTCCTCTCTATAAACTGTATAATACAATACACACCCATCACCCCTCCTCTCTATACACCGTATAATACAATACATACCCCTGACCCCTCCGCTCTATACACCGTATAATACATTACATACCCCTGACCCCTCCGCTCTATACACTGTATAATACATTACATACCCCTGACCCCTCCTCTCTATACACCGTATAATACATTACATATCCCTGACCCCCTCTCCTCTATACACCGTATAATACATTACATACCCCTGACCCCTCCTCTCTATACACCGTATAATACAATACATACCCCTGACCCCTCCGCTCTATACACCGTATAATACATTACATACCCCTGACCTCTCCTCTCTATACACTGTATAATACATTACATACCCCTGACCCCTCCTCTCTATACACCGTATAATACATTACATACCCCTGACCCCTCCGCTCTATACACCGTATAATACATTACATACCCCTGACCCCCCCTCTATACACCGTATAATACATTACATACCCCTGATCCCTCCTCTCTATAAACTGTATAATACATTACATACCCCTGACTCCTCCTCTCTATACACTGTATAATACATTACATACCCCTGACCCCTCCTCTCTATACACCGTATAATACATTACATACCCCTGACCCCTCCTCTCTATACACCGTATAATACATTACATACCCCTGACCCCTCCGCTCTATACACCGTATAATACATTACATACCCCTGACCCCCCCCTCTATACACCGTATAATACATTACATACCCCTGACCCCTCCTCTCTATAAACTGTATAATACATTACATACCCCTGACCCCTCCGCTCTATACACTGTATAATACATTACATACCCCTGACCCCTCCTCTCTATACACCGTATAATACATTACATATCCCTGACCCCCTCCCCTCTATACACCGTATAATACATTACATACCCCTGACCCCTCCTCTCTATACACCGTATAATACAATACATACCCCTGACCCCTCCCCTCTATACACCGTATAATACATTACATACCCCTGACCCCCTCCCCTCTATACACCGTATAATACATTACATACCCCTGACCCCCTCCCCTCTATACACCGTATAATACATTACATACCCCTGACCCCTCCTCTCTATACACCGTATAATACAATACATACCCCTGACCCCTCCGCTCTATACACTGTATAATACATTACATACCCCTGACCCCTCCTCTCTATACACCGTATAATACATTACATACCCCTGACCCCCTCCCCTCTATACACCGTATAATACATTACATACCCCTGACCCCTCCGCTCTATACACTGTATAATACATTACATACCCCTGACCCCTCCTCTCTATACACCGTATAATACATTACATACCCCTGACCCCTCCTCTCTATACACCGTATAATACATTACATACCCCTGACCCCTCCGCTCTATACACCGTATAATACATTACATACCCCTGACCCCCTCCCCTCTATACACCGTATAATACAATACATACCCCTGACCCCTCCGCTCTATACACTGTATAATACATTACATACCCCTGACCCCTCCTCTCTATACACCGTATAATACATTACATACCCCTGACCCCCTCCCCTCTATACACCGTATAATACATTACATACCCCTGACCCCTCCTCTCTATACACCGTATAATACAATACATACCCCTGACCCCTCCCCTCTATACACCATATAATACATTACATACCCCTGACCCCCTCCCCTCTATACACCGTATAATACATTACATACCCCTGACCCCTCCTCTCTATACACCGTATAATACAATACATACCCCTGACCCCTCCTCTCTATACACCGTATAATACATTACATACCCCTGACCCCTCAGCTCTATACACCGTATAATACATTACATACCCCTGACCCCTCCGCTCTATACACCGTATAATACATTACATACCCCTGACCCCTCCGCTCTATACACTGTATAATACATTACATACCCCTGACCCCTCCTCTCTATACACCGTATAATACATTACATACCCCTGACCCCTCCTCCCTATACACCGTATAATACATTACATACCCCTGACCCCTCCTCTCTATACACCGTATAATACATTACATACCCCTGACCCCCTCCCCTCTATACACCGTATAATACATTACATACCCCTGATCTCTCCTCTTTATACACCGTATAATACATTACATACCCCTGACCCCTCCGCTCTATACACTGTATAATATATTACATACCCCTGACCCCTCCTCCCCTCTCTATACACCGTATAATACATTACATACCCCTGATCTCTCCTCTCTATACACCGTATAATACATTACATACCCCTGACCCCTCCGCTCTATACACTGTATAATACATTACATACCCCTGACCCCTCCTCTCTATACACCGTATAATACATTACATACCCCTGACCCCTCCGCTCTATACACCGTATAATACATTACATACCCCTGACCCCTCCTCTCTATACACTGTATAATACATTACATACCCCTGACCCCTCCTCTCTATACACCGTATAATACATTACATACCCCTGACCCCTCCGCTCTATACACTGTATAATATATTACATACCCCTGACCCCTCCCCCCCTCTCTATACACCGTATAATACATTACATACCCCTGACCCCTCCGCTCTATACACCGTATAATACATTACATACCCCTGACCCCTCCTCTCTATACACCGTATAATACATTACATACCCCTGACCCCTCCTCTCTATACACCGTATAATACATTACATACCCCTGACCCCTCCTCTCTATACACCGTATAATACATTACATACCCCTGACCCCTCCCCCCCTCTCTATACACCGTATAATATATTACATACCCCTGACCCCTCCTCCCCTCTCTATACACCGTATAATACATTACATACCCCTGACCAGGGCATTTTTGCTGTTCAGCACTACACTATGTTATCTGGTAATTGCGCAGTCATGCAACGTTGTCTGCAAATGACATTTTTTATCTTTTTTTTTTTCACACAAATAGAGCTTTTTTTTTTGGGTGGTATTTGATCACCTCCAGGGTTTTTTTTTTTTTTGTGATATAAATGAAAAAAGACTAAAAATTTAGAAAAAAAAACACAATATTTTCTACTTTCTATCATAAAATAAATGTCCAATAAAATCACATTTCGTTAAAAATGTAAAATTCTGCTATATGTCATTGGTAAAAAAAAAAATCCCAGTATATATTGTATTATTTTAGTTATTATTATTATTTATTTATTAATTATTATTATTATTAATTATTTCATCTGTAGGAACGTAACAGCGTCCACAAAATATACAGTATTGTATATTTGAAAATTGATCAGTCATTTCTTGAGGCCCCCAAAACGCCAGGATGGTACAAATACCCCCCAAATGACCCGTCTTTTGGAAAATAAACAGTCTGAGGCATTTAGTAAGAGACATGGCGATTTTTTATTTATTATTGTAGTTTTGTCTTTGTTTTTTTTGGAAAATGAAGAAAGTAAATAAAATGTTTATTTTTTTATTCTTACATACTGTCACCAGCACAGCACAGCGTCATGCAGGGCCGCCATCAGGAACTTTGGGGCCCCTTTACACAGCTTCAGGCATGGGCCCCCTGGAGCAGAAGGAGAACGGGGGGGGGGGGGGTGCTGCCGCCGCGAATTGAAATTCAGGGGGGGGGGCTTTGGGTGCTGACGAACAAAAAAAAGAGGGGGGTTGCCATCCAGGGCCCTGGGGGCCTCTGGGGACCTCTGGGCCCCTTACAAAAAAATTATAAAAAAAAAAAAATGTATAAAAAAAAAAAAGGGGGGTTGCCATCCGGGGCCCTGGGGACCTCTGGGCCCCTTACAAAAAAAAAAAAAAAAAAATAAGTAAAAAAAATAAATAAAAAAAAAAGTAATAATAAAAAAAATATATAGGCCCCTTACAAAAAAAATAAATAAGTAAAAAAAAAAAATAAAAAAAAAAAAAGTAATAATAATAAAAAAATATATATATATATATATATATAAAAAAAGGGGGGTTACCATCCGGGCCCCTGGGGACCTCTGGGCCCCTTACAAAAAAAAAAAGAAGAAATAAAAAAAACAAAAAAAACAAACAAGGGGGGTGGGGCATCTGGGCCCCTGGGGACCTCCGGGCCCCTTACAGGTGTACTGTCTGTACCCCCCTGATGGCGGCCCTAGCGTCATGATAAGATGAGCAGGGACACTGACTGGTGACAGTATGTTAAAAAAAAAAAAAAAAATACATAAAAGCTTTAATTAATTTTGTTTTCAATAATTTACATGTTTTATTTATTTATTTATTTTTATTTTTACTTTTCATCATAGTAGTTTCATGTTACCATACACATCATAGTGTGTAATGAATGGTCATGTGTCCCCGGGGGTTTCTTTGTGTCCCGGGGTTTCTTTGTGTCCCGGGGTTTCTTTGTGTCCCCGGGGGTTTCTTTGTGTCCCCGGGGGTTTCTTTGTATCCCGGGGTTTCTTTGTGTCCCGGGGTTTCTTTGTGTCCAGGGAGTCACACAGAAACTCTGGAACACACAGGACTGTTTATTACACAATGAAACTCTTCCATTCTGCCGACCAATCCCGTCAGTGACACACGGAGTCCCAGAGCGCAGAATGTGATGCAATCCTCTGGAATGGTGACACCGCACACTGAGGGAATGTAGTAGACAACAGCGACATCTGGTGTCCCCCCTTGGAACTGTCTCCCTGTTAATGTTCTGTGGATGGGAATGTTGAGGCATCCTGGAAGAGTCGTGGAATTCAGGGCGGGAAGCTGTGGTGTGCCACCGAAGTGGGTGTGGCCTTTTCTTATGTAGCACACGCACCCCTTCCCTCCAGTTTTTTTTTCCTTTGATTTAAAAAAACATCTAATTTCTCTGTAGAGCAAATGTTGGAATTGGAAACTCCGGGACACTCTGAAACCCCCAGGAGACACAAAAACTCCGGGACACACAGATCCCACCGGGACAAACAGATTCCCCAGGACAAACAGAAACCCCCAGGAGACACAAAAACTCCGGGACACACAGATCCCACCGGGACAAACAGATTCCCCAGGACAAACAGAAACCCCCAGGAGACACAAAAACTCCGGGACACACAGATCCCACCGGGACAAACAGATTCCCCAGGACAAATAGAAACCCCCAGGAGACACAAAAACTCCGGGACACACAGATCCCACCGGGACAAACAGATTCCCCAGGACAAATAGAAACCCCCAGGAGACACAAAAAATCCGGGACACACAGATCCCACCGGGACAAACAGATTCCTCAGGACAAACAGAAACCCCCAGGAGACACAAAAACTCCGGGACACACAGATCCCACCGGGACAAACAGATTCCCCAGGACAAATAGAAACCCCCAGGAGACACAAAAAATCCGGGACACACAGATCCCACCGGGACAAACAGATTCCCCAGGACAAATAGAAACCCCCAGGAGACACAAAAAAATCCGGGACACACAGATCCCACCGGGACAAACAGATTCCCCAGGACAAATAGAAACCCCCAGGAGACACAAAAACTCCGGGACAAACAGATTCCCCAGGGCAAACAGAAACCCCCAGGAGACACAAAAACTCCGGGACACACAGATCCCACCGGGACAAACAGATTCCCCAGGACAAATAGAAACCCCCAGGAGACACAAAAACTCCGGGACACACAGATCCCACCGGGACAAACAGATTCCCCAGGACAAATAGAAACCCCCAGGAGACACAAAAAATCCGGGACACACAGATCCCACCGGGACAAACAGATTCCCCAGGACAAATAGAAACCCCCAGGAGACACAAAAACTCCGGGACAAACAGATTCCCCAGGGCAAACAGAAACCCCAGGAGACACAAAAACTCCGGGACACACAGATCCCACCGGGACACACAGATTCCCCAGGGCAAACAGAAACCCCCAGGAGACACAAAAACTCCGGGACACACAGATCCCACCGGGACACACAGATTCCCCAGGGCAAACAGAAACCCCCAGGAGACACAAAAACTCCGGGACACACAGATCCCACCGGGACACACAGATTCCCCAGGGCAAACAAAAACCCCCAGGAGACACAAAAACTCCGGGACACACAGATTCCCCGGGACACATAAAAAAAAACTCAGGGACACTCAGAAACTCTAGGACACACAGAAAAACTCTGGGGCACACAGATTCGCCGGGACACTCAGAAACTCCCGGGCACACAGAAAAACTCCAGGACACTCAGAAACTCCGGGACACACAGATTCCCCGGGTCACGCAGAAAAACTCCGGGACACTCAATAACTCCGGGACACACAGAAAAACTCAGGGACACTCACAAACTCCGGGACACACAGATAAACTCCGGGACACACACATTGCCCCCCCGGGCACACAGAAAAACTCAGGGACACCCTGAAACTCCGGGACACACAGAAAAACTCAGGGACACTCTGAAACTCCGGGACGCATTAAAAAACCTCAGAGACACTCAGAAACTCCGGGACACACAGAAAAACTCCGGGACACACAGAAAAACTCCGGGGCGCACACAAACCCCAGAGACACACACAAACCCCACAACACAAAGAAACCCAGGAAACGCACATAAACTCCCAGACCCACAGAAACCAACTAGGGATGAGCTCGGTGTTCGAGTCGAACATACGTTCGACTCGAACATCGGCTGTTCGATCGTTCGACGAACAACGAACTATTTGGGCCGTTCGCGCCTAATTCGCGGCCCACAATGCACTACGCCATCGCAGTGTCATCCAGGCGCTGTGATTGGCCAAGCATGCACTGTGACCCCGCATGCTTGGCCAATCACAGCGCCGGCAGCGAGGAGAGCAATGATTGGCCACAGGCAGGATGCCTGTGGCCAATTATTGCTGAGGGGGTTTAGTACACGCCCCACACTATAAAAGGCCACCAGCACGGTGGCCTAGTGTAGTGTGTTCCGGAGCAGGGAAAGAGAAGCATAGGCAGGGACAGTGACATTTATTTTTTCTTGCTTAACCTGGATTCCTTTAGTTTAGGGAAAGAGAAGGATAGGTAGGGAGAGTGTCAGTGTGTTTTACTGTGCTAATCCTTGTTTCTAGGGACAGGGAAGGACAGTGAGGGAAATTCTCATTGTGCTATACTGTGCTAAAGCATTCATCATCAACCATCTTTAAAAAAAACATTTTTTATAGGGACAGAAAACTATAGGTAGGAAGAGTGTCAGTTTCTTTCACTGTGATAATCCTTGTTTCTAGGGACAGGGAAGGACAGTGAGGGAAATTCTCCTTGTGCTATACTGTGCTAAAGCATTCCTCATCAACCATCTTTGAAATCCTTGTTTTTTTGCACAGTCAGGGAAATTGTCGTTGTGCTATTCTGTGCAAAAGCAATCATCCTCAACCATATTTAGAAATCCTTAAGTAAAGGGACAGAGAAGGACACCTGAAGGTAGCCCTTATTGCTTTTTTCCCATCTCCCTGCAGGCCATCCATTAGAATGTCTGGAAGGCAAACAAGGAGAGGCAGACAGTCAGGAGGCAATAAAAGAGGGCAAGCAGGCTCTGTGTCTGGGGGCAACAGTGCTGGTCGTGGACGCGGTGCATTGTCATCAGCACATGGCCATGGGACACGCTTGTCCTTCTTTTCCGCAGCTGGACATGTTGAGCCACATCATGCCGAAGACTTGGTAGAGTGGATGACCAAGCCCTCCTCCTCCTCCTCATCCTCTCTCACCCAGGCTCAGGGTACTGGCAAAGCAGCTGCCAAAGCGTCCTCTTCCCTGGTATCAATGTCAGACTCATCATCAGTCACTCCTTCCCTAGACCCACCATGTCCTCCTCCTGAGGAGTCCCCCGAACTGTTTCAGCACAGTGTTGGGTACATGCTCCAGGAGGATGCCCAGCGTTTCGAAGGGTCTGATGATGAAACCCAGCTACAGGAAGGCAGTAGCGTGAGAGCAGACAGAGGGGATGCTCAAGAAGGACACCAATCTGGCAGTCATGTTCCAGCAGCTGCAGCATACTGCCAGATTGGCTCCAGTGATGAGGAAGGAGGGGATGATGAGGTCACTGACTCCACGTGGGTGCCTAATAGGAGAGAGGAGGAGGAGGAGGAGGCACATCTCCAACGAGGCAGGATGCCCTTTGGTGGCCAGCGTAAGGGCAGTACACCGACGGAATCACACCGCAGAGCTCCGCCTGTGCAGGGCGCTGCCTCTGCCCGTCATTCAAAAAGTTCCTTGGTGTGGGCCTTTTTTGAGGCTAGTGCATCAGATCGCACAGCTGCTGTTTGCAACATATGTCTCAAGCGTATATCGCGTGGCCAAAACATCAGCCGCTTGGGTACCACATGCCTGACCAGACATATGTTGACCTGCCATGCAGCTCGTTGGCAAGCCTACCTCAAAGACCCACACCAAAGAACAAAGCGGACCTCTCCTTGCACCGCATCAGCTGGGATCTCCAACCCCACTATAACTTCAGTCCTCTCTGAAACATGCACTGAGAGGAATGAAGGTGTAGAATTAGGTGTGTCACAGCCAAGTACTTGCGCCCACTCTGCTAGCAGTACACCGACGTCCGATTCTAGCAGGCAAATTTCCCTGCCCCAGCTGCTGGACCGTTGAAAGAAGTTCACTCCTAGCCATCCACATGCCCAGCGGTTGAATGCTAGCTTGGCTAAATTGCTAGCGCTTCAACTGCTGCCTTTTCAGTTGGTAGACTCGGCCCCCTTCCGTGAGTTTGTGCAATGTGCGGTTCCTCAGTGGCAGGTTCCCAAACGCCACTTTTTCTTACGGAAGGCTATTCCGGCTCTCTACCGGCATGTGGAAGGCAATGTCTTGGCCTCGCTGGACAGGGCGGTCAGCGGTAAGGTGCATATTACCGCTGACTCATGGTCCAGCAGGCATGGACAGGGACGTTACCTTTCTTTCACGGCCCATTGGGTCACTCTTTTGGCAGCTGGGAAGGATGCAGGACAAGGTGCAGTAGTGTTGGAGGTTGTTCCACCGCCACGCCTCCAAAATGCTACTACTGGTTGTGACACACCTCTCTCCTCCACCCCCTCCTCTTCTTCTTCCTCCATGGCCTCTTCCTGTGCTTTGTCCTCTGAACCAGCGGTGCTCCGTAGCCGTTCAAGGGGCTACGCAAGTACGCAGGCAAAAAGATGCCATGCCGTGCTTGCGCTGGTGTGTTTGGGGGACAGAAGCCACACTGGGGCAGAGGTCCTGTCTGCTCTGCAGGGCCAGGCCGAGAGGTGGTTGACGCCACGCCAGCTTAAGCCAGGAATGGTGGTTTGCGACAATGGCACTAACCTCCTCTCCGCCCTCCGACAGGGACAACTGACCCATGTGCCCTGTGTGGCTCACGTCCTTAACCTGGTGGTGCAGCGGTTCTTGGGCAGGTACCCGGGCTTACAGGATGTCCTGAGGCAGGCCAGGAAAGTCTGTGTGCATTTCCGCAGATCTTATAATGCCAGTGCTCGCCTGGCTGAGCTGCAAAAGGAGTTGAACCTGCCCAAGAACCGCCTTATATGTGACATGCCCACCAGGTGGAACTCAACGTTGGCCATGCTGCAGCGGCTGCACACGCAGCAGAGGGCCATCAATGAGTACCTGTGCGACTACGGCACCAGGACAGGGTCAGGGGAGCTTGGTTTTTTTTCTCCACGCCAGTGGGGCATGATCAGGGATGCATGCACTGTCCTGGCACCATTTGAGGAGGCCACGAGGATGGTGAGCAGTGACAGTGCATGCATCAGTGACACTGTACCTCTTGTCCACCTGTTGGAGCACACGCTGCGTGGAATAATGGACAGGGCACTTGAGGCAGAACAGAGGCAGGAAGAGGAGGACTTCCTTGCCTCTCAAGGCCCCCTTTACCCAGACAGTGTTCCTTCTGTCCCACCCATCGCACAGGAAGAGGAGGAGGAGGAGGAGGAGGAGGATTGTGTCAGCATGGAGGTGGAGGCTGGCACTCAGCATCATCAGCAGCAGTCTTTTAGGGATGATTTACAGTCCCAAGAAACCAGTGGACTTGTACGTGGCTGGGAGGAGGTGGCTGCGGATCATGTCGTCCTTAGTGACCCAGAGGACTCCGGACCGAATGCCTCAGCTAACCTACGCTGCATGGCCTCCCTGATCCTGCAAAGTCTGCGGAAGGATCCTCGTATTCTTCGGATCAAGGAGAGGGACCATTACTGGCTGGCCACTCTCCTTGATCCACGGTACAAGGGTAAGGTTGCGGACCTTATGTTACCGTCGCAGAGGGAGCAGAGGATGAGACAACTCCGGGAGGCCTTGCAGAAAGGTCTGTGCAACGCGTTCCCAGAGACTGGGAGGTTACAAACTCCTGGTCCTGGACAACGAGTTGCTGAGGCTTCGGCCAGTCAAAGAAGGAGCAGTGGGGAAGGTGGCCGTCTGACCGATGCGTTCAGACAATTCTTTAGTCCGCAGCCCCAAAGTATGATTGGTTCCAGCAACCATCGCCAGCGTCTGATAAACATGGTGCAGGAATATCTAGGGGCAAGGTCAGACTTGGACACCTTCCCCACCGAAAATCCTCTGGCTTACTGGGTCTTGAGGATGGATCACTGGCCAGAGCTTGCACAGTATGCAATTGAGCTACTGGCCTGTCCTGCATCCAGCGTTCTTTCAGAACGCACATTCAGTGCTGCTGGAGGATTTGTCACGGATCACAGGGTGCGCCTGTCCACCGACTCGGTTGATCGACTGACTTTCATCAAGATGAACCAGTCTTGGATCACCACCAGCTACCACACACCTGATGCTGATATAACAGACTAATTGATTTTAACATGTCACATCCCTTCAAGACTGATGCTGATGCTGAGTGCCTGTGCTGTTATGTTGACTGGCTATCCTCCTCCTCCGAGTCCTCAATGATACGATTGATGATGATAGCTTGGAAGATCATTTTTGTTTATGGGTGCCGCCACCAGTGGCTAAGGCCCAATTTTTCAGCCCCTGTTTAACAGGGGCGTGTAATTACAATTTTTGAAGCAATACTTTGCAACAGGGCTCATTGCTGTGCTCCAAGTACAGTATCTGTGAGGGGTTGGAGTGTTGTGCCACCAGTGCCTAAGGCCCAATTTTTCAGCCCCTGTTTAACAGGGGCGTGTCATTACAATTTTTGAAGCAATACTTTGCAACAGGGCTCATTGCTGTGCTCCAAGTACAGTATCTGTGAGGGGTTGCAGTGTTGTGCCACCAGTGCCTAAGGCCCAATTTTTCAGCCCCTGTTCAACAGGGGCATGTAATTACAATTCTTGAGTTAATAATTCACAGCAGGGCCCATTGCTGCACCCACCAAGAGTAACTGTCAGGGCTTACAGTGTTGTGGCACCAGCACCACCATCAAAGGCCCAATTTTTACTACCACTGTTCAACAATTATATGTAATTAAAATTCCTGATATAATAGTTGACAGCAGGGCGTTCCAGCACCAACCAAGAGTAACTGAGTGCTTACAGTGTTGTGCCAACACCAACAACTAAGGGGCCTATTTCTGCAGAGTATATACGGCAGGTCCCTACTTCCAAACATCCAACTTACAAACGACTCCTACTTGCAAACGGAAGAAGACAACAGGAAGTGAGAGGAAATCTACCACTAGGAAGGAAAATTCTCTCCTGTAAGAATTAATATGGGAGAAAGGTGTCTCCTCTGTACTGATGCTTTATCACCAATCCTTGTTTCAAGAAAAACACCACATTTCAAAAACAGTTGTCATTGGGACGGAAAGTGAGGTGAAATGTTCTGAACAGGGGCACAGACAGCAAAACAAATGTTACAGGGGTGATAACCCTTACCTATGTTTTCCAAAAAGTTTAAAAATAGATTTTTGGGCTGGAGCTACACTTAAACAATGTACCTGTTCAAAATTACAAACAGATTCTACATAAGAACAAACCTACAGTCCCTGTCTTGTATGCACCGCCTGTATACGGCTGTTCAGAGTATATAGGGCCTTTTTTATTTTGTGTGCGGTGTTCCCCTTAATATCCATACAAGACCCAAATGGGCTGGTAATGGGCTGGGGTAGGGGGGGGGGTCATGGGGTAGCTATGCCATTTTTCTTAAAGATTTTCATCCATATTACCGGGACCAGACATTACATTAAAGCCGCAAGAAGTTTTAAATGGCTTTTTTTTCCTTTAGAAGTGTCATTTTGTGCAGGGACAGTTCTAAACACGGGAAACACGTGGCACTTCACAGGCATACTTTAGACACCCCCCAGGTACGATATTTAAAGGAATATTTGACTTTTTTTTTTCACTTTATGCATCATTAAAATGACTGCTCCCGAAAAACGACCGTTTTTAAAACTTCTTTTTGCATTGATACATGTCCCCTGGTGCAGAACCCGGGTTCCCAAACCCTTTTTAGGACAATAACATGCATAATAGTTGTTATAATTAGCACTTTAGAATTCGAACGTTCGCATCCATTGTATTTAATAGGGTTCTAATGTTCGTACGAACTTTCGGTCCGTTCGCGGGTTCTGGTGCGAACCGAACCCGGGGGTGTTCGGCTCATCACTACTCATAACACACACAAGCCCCAGGGACAAAAGAAACTCCGGGACACACAGAAACTCCAGGACACAAAGATTCCCCGGGACACTCAGAAATTCTGGGACACACAGTTTCTCTGGGACAAATAGAAACCCCAGAGACACACATAAACCCCACAACACAAAGAAACCCAGGAAACTACCAGAACCTCCCAGACACACAGAAACCTCGTAACACACAGAAATTCCAGGACGCGCAGAAACTCACAGAACCCTCTGAAACCGGTAGAAACCCCGGGACAAACAGAAACCCCCAGAACACACAGAAACCTCTGGAACATGCAGAAACCCTGGGACAAACAGGAACCCCGACCCCAGAACACACAGAAACCTCTGGAACATGCAGAAACCCTGGGACAAACAGGAACCCCGACCCCAGAACACACAGAAACCTCTGGAACATGCAGAAACCCTGGGACAAACAGGAACCCCGACCCCAGAACACACAGAAACCTCTGGAACATGCAGAAACCCTGGGACAAACAGGAACCCCGACCCCAGAACACACAGAAACCTCTGGAACATGCAGAAACCCTGGGACAAACAGGAACCCCGACCCCAGAACACACAGAAACCTCTGGAACATGCAGAAACCCTGGGACAAACAGGAACCCCGACCCCAGAACACACAGAAACCTGGGAAAAACAATCACCCCAGAACACACAGATTCCCGGGACACACAGAAACCCCAGAGCACACAGAAACCTCTGGAACACACAGAAACCCTGGGACAAACAATTACCCCAGAACACACAGAAACCTCTGGAACATGCAGAAACCCCGGGACAAACAGAAACCCCAGAACACACAGAAACTCTGGATCGCATGGAACCCCCCTGCACACACCAATACTCCAGAACACCCAGAAACTCCAGAACACCTGAAAACCTCGGAAGAGAGAAGGCCACGCCCAATTCAGTGGCACGCCACAGCATCCCACCCTGAATTCTGCGACTCTTCCAGGACTCCATCCACATTCCCATTCCCAGGACCCCACCCACATTCCCATTCCCAGGACCCCATCCACATTCCCATTCCCAGGACCCCATCCACATTCCCATTCTCAGGACCCCATCCACATTCCCAGGACCCCATCCACATTCCCATTCCCAGGACCCCATCCACATTCCCATTCCCAGGACTCCATCCACATTCCCAGGACCCCATCCACATTCCCGTTCCCAGGACCCCATCCACATTCCCGTTCCCATGACCCCATCCACATTCCCGTTCCCAGGACCCCATCCACATTCCCGTTCCCAGGACCCCATCCACATTCCCGTTCCCAGGACCCCATCCACATTCCCGTTCCCAGGACCCCATCCACATTCCCGTTCCCATGACCCCATCCACATTCCCGTTCCCAGGACCCCATCCACATTCCCGTTCCCAGGACCCCATCCACATTCCCGTTCCCAGGACCCCATCCACATTCCCATTCCCAGGACCCCATCCACATTCCCATTCCCAGGACTCCATCCACATTCCCATTCCCAGGACCCCATCCACATTCCCGTTCCCAGGACCCCATCCACATTCCCGTTCCCAGGACCCCATCCACATTCCCGTTCCCAGGACCCCATCCACATTCCCATTCCCAGGACCCCATCCACATTCCCATTCCCAGGACCCCATCCACATTCCCATTCCCAGGACTCCATCCACGTTCCCAGGACCCCATCCAAATTCCTGTTCCCAGGACCCCATCCACATTCCCATTCCCAGGACCCCATCCACATTCCCATTCCCAGGACCCCATCCACATTCCCATTCCCAGGACCCCATCCACATTCCCAGAACATTTACAGGGAGAAAGTCAGTTCTCGGGAGGGACACCAGATGTCGCTGTTGTCTACTACAATCCCTCAGTGTGCGGAGACACCATTCCAAAGGATTGCATCACATTCTGTGCTCTGGGATTTCCTGTGTCACTGAACGATCTGCAGAATGGGGTATGGTGGGGTCACTGCGAGGAAGGGAATATGAACGAAGGGCCGGGTCAGAGAGATCTGTAAACTGATGACGGTTGGGAGAGTCCCAGCGTGCGCCAGGAGCTTTAAAATTTATCAAAACTTTTGGATGGAGTAGGGCAGGGTTTCTATTGCTGCCTGGGTCACCGATAGGGAGATTTAGGCCCCATGCACACGAGACGCTGTTATTTGCTGTTGAACGCGCGTTCAGAGGCAGTTGGACGCTTTTTTCAACTGCTCCTGAACCCATTCAATGTTATCCTATGTGTCCATGCACACACTCTCGTTTTTTGGCGTTTACAAGCAGTTGCGTTTAACCTCGTTTTTCCAGAAGCAAAAAAATGGGTTCAGACGCAAAAGTTTTCACGTTTCAGACGCTAAACGCTGCTAAACGCGGCTAAACGCGGCTAAACGCGGTACCGGCGTTTTGCCGCGTTTGCGTTTATAAGCGTTTTTAAAGGTGACCTATTTTTTAACATTAGAAATCTCAAAAATGATGGCAAATGATGAAAAACTATTAAAAAATATAAAAGAAAACTGTAATTGCTTGCATCGCATTGTGGACAATCCACAACTTGTGGCAGGTAAAGTGGCAAGTGGACAATCAACAACTTGTGTCAGGTGATGTGGCCAGGTGACGTGGCCAGGTGACGTGGCAAGTGGACAATCCACAGCTTGTGACAGGTGACGTGGCCAGGTGACGTGGCAGGTAACGTGGCCAGGTGACGTGGCCAGGTGACGTGGCAAGTGGACAATCCACAACTTGTGGCAGGTGACGTGGCCAGGTGACGTGGCAAGTGGACAATCCACAACTTGTGGCAGGTGACGTGGCCAGGTGACGTGGCAGGTGACGTGGCAAGTGGACAATTCACAACTTGTGGCAGGTGACGTGGCCAGGTGACGTGGCAGGTGACGTGGCAAGTGGACAATCCACAACTTGTGGCAGGTGACGTGGCCAGGTGACGTGGCAGGTAACATGGCCAGGTGACGTGGCCAGGTAACGTGGCAAGTGGACAATCCACAACTTGTGGCAGGTGACGTGGCCAGCTGACGTGGCAGGTAACGTGGCCAGGTGACGTGGCAGGTAACATGGCCAGGTGACGTGGCCAGGTAACGTGGCAAGTGGACAATCCACAACTTGTGGCAGGTGACGTGGCACGTGATGTGGCCAGGTGACGTGGCAAGTGGACAATCCACAACTTGTGGCAGGTGACGTGGCCAGGTGATGTGGCCAGGTGACGTGGCAGGTGACGTGGCAAGTGGACAATCCACAACTTGTGGCAGATGATGTGGCAAGTGATACGCTAAATACAAGTACACTGCTGCTCTCTCAGCTGCTACTCACTCTGGTCTCACAAACTGGCTGAAATGGTTAAAATTTACTATTTTTTGAGCTTAGGGAGGGTCTATGATGAAACGCTTATAAACGCAAACGCGGTTAAACGCCGCTAAACGCGGCCGCAAACGCGGCAAAACGCGCGTTTATAAACGCCGGTTTCAGCGTTTAAAAACGTGTGTTCAGCAGAGTTTGCACCTGCGTCTCGTGTGCATGGGGCCTTACCCTCTCTATTTGTCCTGTTTACTATTATTACTGAGAGTGAAAAATCCCACATTTTGGGTTGTCCCCAGAACAGGAATAGAAGGGAAATCTTCCAATGGGGACACTAGTTCTGCTGACAACCAGGGATTCCATCACCTTTTTCCTCTTTTTCCCCTTTTTACAGATTTCCTCTCACTTCCTGTTTTGGCTATGGGACAGGAAGTGAAGGGGAAATCTCCCCAATAGGGACGTAGATGGCAAATAGAAACCTGACAGGGGTTATAACCCTCCCGTACTCTATCTGAAATTAAACTGTTTTGCCGTAGTTCTACTATAATGTGTTTATATTTTACCTTCTCTGGTGCCCCCCCATCAACATTCTAATAAACATTCCATTTTCATTTCACACCTTAATTTAGACCAAGTGATATCGTCACTGGGTCTCTGTGCTTCTATATTCAATGCAGACAGATCATGGCTAGTGGGAGGGGCCAGCAGGGGGCTGTACATAACTTCCTGAAAACATCACATCACCCTGCCAAAATACTCCTCTCACTGTAAGTTTATTGATGGATGTGGGGGGGGGCTCATTGATGGAGGTGAGGGGGGGGCTCATTGACGGAAGTGGGGAGGGAAGGCTTATTGATGGAGGTGGGGGAGGTGCTCATTAATGGAGGTGAGGAGGGAAGGCTCATTGATGGAGGTGGAGGAGGGAAGGCTCCTTGATGGAGGTGGGGAGGGAAGGCTCCTTGATGGAGGTGGGGGAGGGAAGGCTCATTGATAGAGATGGGGAAGGAAGGCTCATTGATGGAGGTGGGGAGGGAAGGCTCATTGATGGAGGTGGGGAGGGAAGGCTCATTGATGGAGGGTGGGGAGGGAGGGCTCATTGATGGAGGTGGGGGAGGGAAGGCTCATTGATGGAGGTGGGGAGGGAAGGCTCATTGATGGAGGTGGGGAGGGAAGGCTCATTGATGGAGGTGGGGAGGGAGGCTCATTGATGGAGGTGGGGGAGGGAGGCTCATTGATGGAGGTGGAGGGAGGGAAGGCTCATTGATGGAGGTGGAGGGGGAAGGCTCATTGATTGAGGTGGGGGGGGCTCATTGATGGAGGTGGGGAGGGAAGGCTCATTGATGGAGGTGGGGGGGGGCTCATTGATGGAGGTGGGGAGGGGAGGCTCATTGATGGAGGTGGGGAGGGAAGGCTCATTGATGGAGGTGGGGAGGGAAGGCTCATTGATGGAGGTGGGGAGGGAAGGCTCATTGATGGAGGTGGGGAGGGAAGGCTCATTGATGGAGGTGGGAGGGGAAGGCTCATTGATGGAGGTGGGAGGGGAAGGCTCATTGATGGAGGTGGGGAGGGAAGGCTCATTGATGGAGGTGGGGAGGGAAGGCTCATTGATGGAGGTGGGGAGGGAAGGCTTATTGATGGAGGTGGGGAGGGAAGGCTCATTGATAGAGATGGGGAAGGAAGGCTCATTGATGGAGGTGGGGAGGGAAGGCTCATTGATGGAGATGGGGAGGGAAGGCTCATTGATGGAGGTGGGGAGGGAAGGCTCTTTGATGGAGGTGGGGAGGGAAGGCTCATTGATGGAGGTGGGGAGGGAAGGCTCATTGATGGAAGTGGAGGTGGGAAGGCTCCTTGATGGAGGTGGGGAGGGAAGGCTCATTGATGGAGGTGGGGGAGGGAAGGCTCATTGATGGAGGTGGGGAGGGAAGGCTCATTGATGGAGGGTGGGGAGGGAGGGCTCATTGATGGAGGTGGGGGAGGGAAGGCTCATTGATGGAGGTGGGGAGGGAAGGCTCATTGATGGAGGTGGGGAGGGGAGGCTCATTGATGGAGGTGGGGAGGGAAGGCTCATTGATGGAGGTGGGGAGGGAAGGCTCATTGATGGAGGTGGGGAGGGAAGGCTCATTGATGGAGGTGGGAAGGGGAAGCTCATTGATGGAGGTGGGGAGGGAAGGCTCATTGATGGAGATAGGGAGGGAAGGCTCATTGATTGAGATGGGGAGGGAAGGCTCATTGATGGAGATAGGGAGGGAAGGCTCATTGATGGAGATAGGGAGGGAAGGCTCATTGATGGAGATAGGGAGGGAAGGCTCATTGATGGAGGTGGGGGAGGGAACTTCAGGAAGGCTCATTGATGGAGGTGGGGAGGGAAGGCTCATTGATAGAGGTGGGGAGGGAAGGCTCATTGATGGAGGTGGGGAGGGAAGGCTCATTGATGGAGATGGGGAGGGAAGGCTCATTGATTGAGATGGGGAGGGAAGGCTCATTGATTGAGATGGGGAGGGAAGGCTCATTGATGGAGGTGGGGGAGGGAACTTCAGGAAGGCTCATTGATGGAGGTGGGGAGGGAAGGCTCATTGATGGAGGTGGGGAGGGAAGGCTCATTGATGGAGGTGGGGAGGGAAGGCTAGTTGATGGAGGTGGGGAGGGAAGGCTAGTTGATGGAGGTGGGGAGGGAAGGCTCATTGATGGAGGTGGGGGACGGAAGGCTCATTGATGGAGGTGGGGAGGGAAGGCTCATTGATGGAGGGTGGGGAGGGAGGGCTCATTGATGGAGGTGGGGGAGGGAAGGCTCATTGATGGAGGTGGGGAGGGAAGGCTCATTGATGGAGGTGGGGAGGGGAGGCTCATTGATGGAGGTGGGGAGGGAAGGCTTATTGATGGAGGTGGGGAGGGAAGGCTCATTGATGGAGATGGGGAGGGAAGGCTCATTGATGGAGGTGGGGAGGGAAGGCTCATTGATGGAGGTGGGGAGGGAAGGCTCATTGATGGAGGTGGGGAGGGAAGGCTCATTGATGGAGGTGGGGAGGGAAGGCTCATTGATGGAGGTGGGGGAGGGAAGGCTCATTGATGGAGGTGGGGGAGGGAAGTCTCATTGATTGAGATGGGGAGAGAAGGCTCATTGATGGAGATGGGGAGGGAAGGCTCATTGATGGAGATGGGGAGGGAAGGCTCATTGATGGAGGTGGGGAGGGAAGGCTCATTGATGGAGGTGGGGGACGTAAGGCTCATTGATAGAGATGGGGAGGGAAGGCTCATTGATGGAGATGGGGGAGGGAAGGCTCATTGATGGAGGTGGGGGAGGGAAGGCTCATTGATGGAGGTGGGGGAGGGAAGGCTCATTGATGGAGGTGGGGGAGGGAAGGCTCATTGATGGAGGTGGGGGAGGGAAGGCTCATTGATGGAGGTGGGGAGGGAAGGCTCATTGATGGAGATGGGGAGGGAAGTCTCATTGATGGAGATGGGGAGGGAAGGCTCATTGATGGAGGTGGGGAGGGAAGGCTCATTGATGGAGGTGGTGGAGGGAAGGCTCATTGATGGAGGTGGTGGAGGGAAGGCTCATTGATGGAGGTGGGGGAGGGAAGGCTTATTGATGGAGGTGGGGAGGGAAGGCTCATTGATGGAGGTGGGGGAGGGAAGGCTCATTGATAGAGGTGGTGGAGGGAAGGCTCATTGGTGGAGGTGGGGAGGGAAGGCTCATTGATGGAGGTGGGGAGGGAAGGCCCATTGATAGAGGTGGGGAGGGGAGGCTCATTGATGGAGGTGGGGAGGGAAGGCTCATTGATGGAGATGGGGAGGGAAGGCTCATTGATGGAGGTGGGGAGGGAAGGCTCATTGATGGAGGTGGGGAGGGGAGGCTCATTGATGGAGGTGGGGAGGGAAGGCTCATTGATGGAGATGGGGAGGGAAGGCTCATTGATGGAGATGGGGAGGGAAGGCTCATTGATGGAGGTGGGGAGGGAAGGCTCATTGATGGAGGTGGGGAGGGAAGGCTCATTGATGGAGGTGGGGAGGGAAGGCTCATTGATGGAGGTGGGGGAGGGAAGGCTCATTGATGGAGGTGGGGGAGGGAAGGCTCATTGATGGAGGTGGGGGAGGGAAGTCTCATTGATTGAGATGGGGAGAGAAGGCTCATTGATGGAGATGGGGAGGGAAGGCTCATTGATGGAGATGGGGAGGGAAGGCTCATTGATGGAGGTGGGGAGGGAAGGCTCATTGATGGAGGTGGGGGACGTAAGGCTCATTGATAGAGATGGGGAGGGAAGGCTTATTGATGGAGATGGGGGAGGGAAGGCTCATTGATGGAGGTGGGGGAGGGAAGGCTCATTGATGGAGGTGGGGGAGGGAAGGCTCATTGATGGAGGTGGGGGAGGGAAGGCTCATTGATGGAGGTGGGGGAGGGAAGGCTCATTGATGGAGGTGGGGGAGGGAAGGCTCATTGATGGAGGTGGGGGAGGGAAGGCTCATTGATGGAGGTGGGGAGGGAAGGCTCATTGATGGAGATGGGGAGGGAAGGCTCATTGATGGAGGTGGGGAGGGAAGGCTCATTGATGGAGGTGGTGGAGGGAAGGCTCATTGATGGAGGTGGTGGAGGGAAGGCTCATTGATGGAGGTGGGGGAGGGAAGGCTTATTGATGGAGGTGGGGAGGGAAGGCTCATTGATGGAGGTGGGGGAGGGAAGGCTCATTGATAGAGGTGGTGGAGGGAAGGCTCATTGGTGGAGGTGGGGAGGGAAGGCTCATTGATGGAGGTGGGGAGGGAAGGCTCATTGATAGAGGTGGGGAGGGGAGGCTCATTGATGGAGGTGGGGAGGGAAGGCTCATTGATGGAGATGGGGAGGGAAGGCTCATTGATGGAGGTGGGGAGGGAAGGCTCATTGATGGAGGTGGGGAGGGGAGGCTCATTGATGGAGGTGGGGAGGGAAGGCTCATTGATGGAGATGGGGAGGGAAGGCTCATTGATGGAGATGGGGAGGGAAGGCTCATTGATGGAGGTGGGGAGGGAAGGCTCATTGATGGAGGTGGGGAGGGAAGGCTCATTGATTGAGATGGGGAGGGAAGGCTCATTAATGGAGGTGAGGGAGGGAACTTCAGGAAGGCTCATTGATGGAGGTGGGGAAGGAAGGCTCATTGATAGAGGTGGTGGAGGGAAGGCTCATTGATAGAGGTGGTGGAGGGAAGGCTCATTGATGGAGGGTGGGGAGGGAAGGCTCATTGATTGAGATGGGGAGGGAAGGCTCATTGATGGAGGTGGGGAGGGAAGGCTCATTGATGGAGGGTGGGGAGGGAAGGCTCATTGATTGAGATGGGGAGGGAAGGCTCATTGATGGAGGTGGGGAGGGGAGGCTCATTGATGGAGGTGGGGAGGGAAGGCTCATTGATGGAGATGGGGAGGGAAGGCTCATTGATGGAGTTGGGGAGGGAAGGCTCATTGATGGAGTTGGGGAGGGAAGGCTCATTGATGGAGGTGGGGAGGGGAGGCTCATTGATGGAGGTGGGGAGGGAAGGCTCATTGATGGAGGTGGGGAGGGAAGGCTCATTGATGGAGGTGGGGAGGGAAGGCTCATTGATGGAGGTGGGGAGGGAAGGCTCATTGATGGAGGTGGGGAGGGAAGGCTCATTGATGGAGGTGGGGAGGGAAGGCTCATTGATTGAGATGGGGAGGGAAGGCTCATTGATGGAGGTATGGAGGTGGGGGAGGGAACTTCAGGAAGGCTCATTGATGGAGGTGGGGAAGGAAGGCTCATTGATAGAGGTGGTGGAGGGAAGGCTCATTGATAGAGGTGGTGGAGGGAAGGCTCATTGATGGAGGGTGGGGAGGGAAGGCTCATTGATTGAGATGGGGAGGGAAGGCTCATTGATGGAGGTGGGGAGGGAAGGCTCATTGATGGAGGGTGGGGAGGGAAGGCTCATTGATTGAGATGGGGAGGGAAGGCTCATTGATGGAGGTGGGGAGGGGAGGGGAGGGGAGGCTCATTGATGGAGGTGGGGTGGGGGAGGTTAATTTCTGATTGGCTGCCACCTCCTACCATCACCCTTTACAATACTTTATTAAATATTTGGGCCCCGGCAATTTTTTTTTTCATTATTTGTCATCTTTGGTTCATTTTGTGTAATTTTTAGAATTTCATGTCTGCACCCCCTCTCCCATGAATCGTCTTGTTGTAACACTCCGGTCTCCGATCGTTGTATCATCACGTTAAGGAATCCGTGTCAGAGATCATCCTTGGGTTTCCTCGTCATCTTGCATCACAGCGCTCCATCACGCCCGGCTGGGACTCGCCCCGGATCAATCAGCAACTCCACTCACACTGCATCAGCCTGTACATTATACCCGCACCATGGCAACGTGGCAAACACATTCCAGGACTCGACACCCCCCACGGCGAGCAAGGCGGGAGGCTGCGATCAATGTATTTACCTGTTGGCTTTTCCTAACCACCGGAAGGTTTTACCCCCTTGATGACCAGGGCGTTTTTTTATTTTTTCGGCACTGCGCTACTTGATCTGGTAATTGCGCGGTCATGCAACACTGTATCCAAATGACATTCACATCATTATTTTCACACAAATCGAGCTTTCTTTTGGTGGTAATTAATCACCGCTGGGTTTTTTATTTTGTTATTATTTAAATGAAATAAATAAATAAACAGATATTTTCTACTTTCTGTTATAAAACAAATCCAATAAAATCAAATTTTGTTATGAATTTAGGTCAAAATATATTGTGCTACATTTCTTTGTTAAAAAAAAAATCCCAGTCCACAAACTATGGGAGATATATTTGAAAATGTATCAATCCTGATTTACTGATCTCATTTCTTGATGTCCTTAAAGCGGAGGGGCCGCGGAAAAAAAAAATATTAAAAGCCAGCAGCCGCAAATACAGCAGCTGCTGACTTTTAATAAATGGACACTTGCCTGTCCGGGAGTCCAGCGACGTCCGCAGCAGAAGAGGAGCGATCGCTCGTCACTCTGCTGCCCCCACCGCCATCCTCGTTGAGGGAACCAGGAAATGAAGCCTTGCGGCTTCATGCCCGGTACCCTACGGCGCATGCGCGAGTCGCGCTGTGCCGTTCTGACTGGTCCTCCTGTGTTCTGGGAGCCGGGTGTCTCCCAGAACACTACGGGGAATCTGCGGGAAGTGACGTGCTTCCCACAGATTTCCCGCAGAGGGGACTCCCGGGAAATGGGTGCAAATACCTGTCTTAGACAGGTATCTGCACCCCCTTGAAAGGTGTCAATTGTGACACCGGAGGGGGGGGGAGGGTTCCGATCAGCGGAAGTTCCACTTTAGGGTGGAGCTCCGCTTTTAAAATGCCAGGACAGTACAAATACCCCCCAAATTACCCCTTTTTTTGGAAAGTAGACAGTCCGAGGTATTTAGTAAGAGGCATGGCGAGTTTTTTGAATTTGCAGTTTGTTCACAGATTTGTGGGAAATTAAGAAATGAAAAAAAAAAAAAAAATATCCCCGTTTTTTTTTTTTTTTATCACATGCTGTCACCAGAGCACATCATATGAATGGTGTGGTGGTGGTCAGGGATAGGGACAGGTGACTGTATGTTAAAAAATGAAAATAACATTTTTAATAAAAAAATTTAACCACTTAGCCACCGCCCTATGGCAGTTTTACTGCTACAGGACGGCCACTGTGTGCAAAATCACGTGTATATACATACATGATCCTGCTTTTCCGGGTAGCGGGCGCGAGTGCATGCCGCCATCTGCTCGCTGCCGCTGTGATTATTCACAGCGGGGAGCCGATGGGCGGGTATCCCGGACTCGATGTCCGCCGGCACCCAACAATCGTTTGGTACACAGGCAGAATGGCAGTCTGCCTATGTAAACAAGGTAGATTGCTGTTCTGTCAGGACTTGGGAAGACATATATCCTGTGTCTCTGCAAAGCATGGACATGGATCTGTGCCTTCCTCTAGTAAAATCACCTCCCACACAGTAAGAAAACACTGGCTAGGCACACAGTTAACCCTTCGATCTCCCCTGATGCTTAACCCTTTCCTAGCCAGTCTCTGTTTTACTCTTTTCTCTTACTACGGATGTAATATATTTAAAAATACTATGTATGTATATATATATATATACCACCAGTTATATATGTTTACACACACAGATCCACGTTCCTGTTCTGCGACCAGCAATGGCGGGTGCCCGGTGGACATCGCGGCCGCTGGGCATCCCGCATCGGCTCCCCTAGACCGCCGGGAAGCCGAGGACGTCATATGGCGGGATGGCATAGCCACCTTGCGGCTGTCATATTACTATACATGGGATGGGAAGTGGTTAAAGTCCTTTTTCTTCTTTTTGCCTTTCCCAGCCAGTGTCATTAGTACAGTGACAGTGCATATTTTTGATTACTGATCACTGTATTTGTGTCACTGGTTCCCAAAAAAGTATCAGTTAGGTTAGGCCCGCTATAACTCGCTGATCGCCGCCATTACTAGTAAAAAAATAAAACTTTTGCACATTTTTTCTTTACACTTGACTGTTACATGATGATCACTGTAACAGCAATGTTTCGAACTGTCATGAATGGGTTACATTCATAACAGCTGTGGTTACTAGTCATCTGTGATTGTACATCCCACGTTTCTTGTCTGGTCATTAGCCTAGGGCTAGGCTTATGACATCATGCACAGCTCTCGTGAGAGTTTGCCAGGAAGGTAGCTGGGATGAGTCATAAGAGGTCCAATGAAAGCTGCAGGGCTGGAGGCGTGCCTCTGTGTAAATCCAGGAAGTGAACAGGCAGCAGCTTCAGCTGCCCACAGTTAAAATGGCTGCAGCCAGACTCAGTGGAGGGAGATTTCTGCAGCATATTTGGCAAGTACAGAATCCCAGTATGTATAAAATAATATGCAAAGTGGTTGGAGGGAAACTTCAGAATGGCAAAGATGTTTTTATTACGAATTATGTCAGCAGACTGCAGTTCCTCTTTAAGGGTTCGTTCACATGTGTTCATGTGTGGCTGGGGTGGAGGGGGGGGTTAAAACCAGGCATCATGTGGGATGTGGGCGTTACCTATGCAAATACAGCCTGCCTAGGAACGCCCACTCCTTCAGACTGACACCTAGGGCCGAAACTAGGGAGGGGGACGGCTTCCCCGGGTGTGGCTTTGGGAGGGCGCCGCAGCTGGTACTGATCCTCCTGCAGCAGCTGAAGGGCCGCTTCCCCCTCCTCTACCACCTGCTAGCATTTAGCTGCTGCAGGGGGATCAGTATCAGCTGCAGTTCCCCTCCCAATGCTGCAGCTGGTACTGATCCTCCATAAGGAAAATACAGGGATCGGTACGTACCTGTAAAGCCGACCAGAGGAGCACGGGGGAACCAAAGGAGCACAGGGGGACCAGAGGAGCACAGGGGGGACCAGAGGAGCACAGGGGGGGACCAGAGGAGCACAGGGGGGGGGGACCAGAGCACAGGGGGGGACCAGAGGAGCACAGGGGGGACCAGAGGAGCACAGGGGGGGACCAGCAGAGAAGCACAGGGGGGACAAGAGAAGCACAGGGGGGGCAGTGGAACACAGGGGGGGGACCAGTGGAACACAGGGTGACCAGAACACAGGGGGGACCAGAGGAGCACAGGGGGAGACCAGAGGAGCACAGGGGGAGACCAGAGAAGCACATGGGGACCAGATAAGCACAGGGGGACCAGAGGAACACAAGGGGGGACCAGAGGAACATAGGGGGGACCAGAGGAGCACAGGGGGACCAGAGGACGTCAGGAGGGACCAGAGGAGCACGGGGGGGGGAAGAGAAGCACAGAGGGAGACCAGAGGAACACAGGGGGAGACCAGAGAAGCACAGGGGGGACCAGAGGAACACAGGTAGGGGACCAGAGGAGCACGGGGGACCAGAGGAGCACAAGGGGGACCAGAGGAGCACAGGGGGGGACCAGAGGTGCACAGGGGGGGACCAGCAGAGAAGCACAGGGGGGACAAGAGAAGCACAGGGGGGGCAGTGGAACACAGGGGGACCAGAGGAGCACAGGGGGAGACCAGAGGAGCACAGGGGGAGACCAGAGAAGCACAGGGGGAGACCAGAGAAGCACAGGGGGACCAGATAAGCACAGGGGGGACCAGAGGAACACAGGGGGGACCAGAGGAGCACAGGGGGGACCAGAGGACGTCAGGAGGGACCAGAGGAGCACGGGGGGGAAGAGAAGCACAGGGGGAGACCAGAGGAACACAGGGGGAGACCAGAGAAGCACAGGGGGGACCAGAGGAACACAGGTAGGGGACCAGAGGAGCACGGGGGACCAGAGGAGCACAAGGGCGACCAGAGGAACACAGGGAGGGACCAGAGGAGCACAGGGGGGACCAGAGGAGCACAGGGGGGACCAGAGGAGCACATAGGGGGACCAGTGGAACACAGGGGGGACCAGAGGAACATAGGGGGAGACCAGCGGAGCACAGGGGGAGACCTGAGAAGCACAGGGGGGACCAGAGAAGCACAGGGGGACCAGAGGAACACAAGCGGGGACCAGAGGAGCATAGGGGGGACCAGAGGAGCACAGGGGGGACCAGAGGACGTCAGGAGGGACCAGAGGAGCCCGGGGGGGACCAGAGGAGCACAGGGGGGGACCAGAGGAAAATTGAATGACAGAAGAACACCAAACTGATTCTTTGCCCCGGGTGAATAAATGTCTAGCTTCGCCACTGCTGACACCACCTATCATGACATTTTGATATTTGCATAACTCCTCCCACGAGGGCTCTTGAGAGGAGTACTGAGGCAGGGTGCTGTGATGGTTTCAGGAAGCTGTGTTCAGCCCCCTTGCTGGCTCCTCCCACCAGCCACATAGAGATGCACAGAGACCCAGTGATGACATCTACAATAAGGCGTGATATGAAAACAGAAAGACTAAATAATAAGCTTCAGCTTTAAATAGATAAAAGCCAACGTAACGCATTTCTCCACTTCTCTGGATCCCACCTGCGTCTGTCATTTGTAAACGTTCCGCCGTAAGCTGGATAACAGGCCGCCTGCGCCCACCCCTGGCAGGGACGGACTTTGCCACACACGCCGGTCTGCGCTCCAAAACATGTTCCTGGAAGATGCTCGCAACGTGTCCGCTCCAGATCCGCCTTTTGATGTGAGCGCAGGATGAGTCACGCTCGCTTCTGAATCCAGACGATGGAAAAACCTCTGAAGCGCCGCCAGCTCTTTCTTCTCACAGATGGGGCCGGAGGAGCCGGCTTCAGACTTTTCCATCAAGACGCTTCGCAGCTCCGAAGGGCGTCCGGAGACACATGTGAAGCCGACGCGGACTTCGCGGCCCGGAGCGCGCACGTGTTCTCGCCATCGAATGTCATCGGGACCTCTAGTTCTAGAAATCCATTTCATTGGTTTAGCAGCGTGGAATTAAAGTGGACCTGTCATCAGATTTGTGTTTTGTAATTAATGTCTCAATGTAACCCTTTCCGGGTATTTTATTCCCTCTCACTGAGATCACAGGACTCCCCCTGATAAATGACTTCATCTGCCTTTCTCTCCAGAAGGACGGAGCCATCTTTATTTAGGCATCATCCAGTCTTCCTGCACTGAGATGCCGGCTCACAGAGGACGCGATCCTGTAAATCCTGGTGCCTGTGCAGTTCTTGGCTGTGATAAAAATGTTATCTGCACTACCAGTCAGTGGCAGCCGCTCGTGCGGGGCGCCGGACGCATGGATTCCAATTTAGGGGGGGGGGGTTTATTTTTTAAGCACATGATTAGAGCCTGAGGCTCTAATTGGCTTCAAAAAAGGCTGCGCCCCGAGCCCACCCACTTGTGTGACATTGGCAAATCTAATATTCGCTAATGTCTTCTTGCTTCTCCTCCCAGGCCAATCAGGAAGCGGGTCTTGAGACCCGATTGGCCAGAAGGAGAAGCGACCACCGGGACTCGAAAGGTGACGCAGGGGGGAAAATGCCGAAGCCGCGACCTGGATGGAGTAAGTGCGGGGCTAGCGGGCGCTGGGCGAACGGGCGAGCAAAGCGGCGATCAAGCGACCCACAGGAGTGGGCGCAGGGGGGTGAGGGGGCCAGGTTTGTTTGCCGCCCCCCCCCCAAAAAAAAATTTGAGCACCACCTGCCTTTGCTACCAGTTCAGAACAAGCTTGTGGGGAATACCTCCTTCTAAAGTGCAAGCAGTACTGTGTTCACAAATGTCTGACACAGATCCGCCCCTGCTCACCTTGTGACTTGCTACAATATTACAATGTACAGTCTGATCACTGGGGGAGGGGAGACTCAGGACATGCTTCCTCCTTCCTGCTACAAAGTTACAATGTACAGTCTGATCACTGGGGGGAAGGAAGACTGAGGTAATGCTTCCTCCTTTTACAAAGTTACAATGTACAGTCTTGTCACTGGGGGAGAGGAGACTGAGGAAATGCCTCCTCCTGCCTGCAGCAGACTGATGACATAATCTCAGCCTAGGCAAAGTCACCGATTGGAGCTCAGGGACGGCTGTGTGTGTATATATATATATATATATATATACACAGGGCTTGACAAATTTGCTTGGAATCTAGGAGCCAGCTAAAAAAGTTAGGAGCCAGGAACGCGCCCTGACCCGCCGGGCATCGCGCGCAGAAGCGAACGCATACGTGAGTAGCGCCCGCATATGAAAGCGGTGTTCAAACCACACGTGAGGTATCGCCGCGATTGGTAGAGCGAGAGCAATAATTCTAGCCCTAGACATCCTCTCTAACTCAAAACATGCAACCTGAAGAAAAGTTTGTCGCCATTCCACGAGCAGATGCAATTTTGAAGCGTGACATGTTGGCTATCAATTTAATCGGCGTAACATTATCTTTCACAATATAAAAAAAAAAATTGTGCTGACTTTACTGTTGTCTTATTTTTTAATGAAAAAAAAGGGTATTTTTTCCCAAAAAAGTGCGCTTGTAAGACCGCTGCGCAAAAACAGTGTGACAGAAAGTATTGCAACGACCGCCATTTTATTCTCTAGGGTGTTAGAATAAAAAATATATATAATGTTTGGGGGGTTCTAAGTAAAGGGAAGGAGATGGGCGGGCAGTGAAAACAGGCAGGGGAATCTCCATTAGCATTGCTGGTTGTCTTGTCATACCAACGGCCACCACAAAAGCCGCAACCTTAATTACCGTCCGGCACGGCCCAACGCGATCGCGCCGGAGGGGGAGGTGTTGTGCATGGAGACAGGATACCCGAGCTGTGCCGCCCCAGGTCGCTAATTCTAGTCGTAAATGCGACCTGGCGCCCGGAGTTTGTCGAACCCTGTGTGTATATATATATATATATATATATATATATCATTTTTTTTTTTTTTTTAGCAATTTCTCACTAATGGAAATAAATTTTCTATGGAATTGCCCATTTTTACACTTTGTAGCTCTGTTGCTCAGGGTGTGAGTCTGAGTGGCGATTCAGCTGCATTCACCTCACTATGGTTCAGCTCCCGATCACAGAGAGAGCGAACGCACCAACCTAATGCTGTAGCATTTTTTTTTTAACTCGTAGAGCAACAAAATTGCCAAATACATACAACATAAAGCTGTTAATCGCTTGTAATTGCAATTAATCGCTGCTACAAATTCACCCATGTGACATGGCCCCTTGAACTGACGTTTATTCTGCTTATATTTTTCCTTCCCTGGTTCCCCCCCCCTACTCCTCCTCCTCCTCCTCCTCCTCCTCCTCCTCCCTCTTCAACACGATAATGACATTTTTAAAAGGAATAGATGTGGATATTTTTATGTACAGTAGCTACATTGATCCAGCTTGGATCAACTATCTACAGTGCCTTGAAAAAGTATTCATACCCCTTTGGAATTTTCCGCATTTTGTTATGTTACAACCAAAAAAACATAAATGTCTTTAATTGGGATTTTATGTGATAGACCAACACAAAGGGGCACATAATTGTGAAGTGGAAGGAAAATGATAAATAATTTTCAATTTTTTTTTTTACAAATCTGTGAAAAGTGTGGGGGGGGGGGGCATTTGTATGGCGCCCCCCGGAGCCAATACTTTGTAGAACCGCCTTTCTCTGCAATTACAGCTGCAAGTCTTTTTGGGGGTGTCTCTACCAGCTTTGCACATCTAGAGAGGGACATTTCTGCCCATTTTTCTTTGTAAAATATCTCAAGTTCTGTCAGATTGGATGGAGAGCGTCTGTGATCAGCAATTTTCATGTCTTGCCACAGATTCTCAATGGGATTTAGGTCTGGACTGTGACTGGGCCATTCTAATACATGAATAGGCTTTGATCTAAACCATTCCATTGTAGCTCTGGCTGTATGTTTCGGGTCGTTGTCCTGCTGGAAGTTGAACCTCCGCCCCCCAGTCTCAAGTCTTTTGCAGACTCTAAAGCCCTGTACACACGATCGGATTTCCTATAGATTCTAATCCGATGGATTTTTCCATCGGAAATCCGATGAAGCTGACTTCCATCACTCTTGCCTACACACCATTAGTCAAAAATCCGACCGTCCCAAACGCCGTGATGTAAAACACTCAGACGAGCCGAGAAAAATGAAGTTCAATGCTTCTGAGCATGTGTCGACTTGATTCTGAGCATGCGTGGGTTTTTTATCCGATGGAGTTCCCCACAGACGATCAGATTTTGCTATCGTTTTTTTTCCCATCGGATAAATTTAAAACATGTTCTATTTTTTCACACCGATGAAAAAAAGACCGATGGGGCCCATACACGATCGGTTCGTCCGGTGAAAACAGTCCATCGGACTGTTTTCATTGGTAAAACCGATCGTGTGTACGAGGCTTAACAGGTTTTCTTCTAAGATTGTCCTGTATTTGGCTCCATCCATCTTTTCATCAACTCTCACCAGCTTCCCTGTCCCTGCTGAAGAAAAGCATCCCCACCACATGATGCTGCCACCACCATGTTTCACAGTGGGGATGGTGGGTTCAGGGTGAAGTGCAGTGTTAGTTTTCCCCCACACATAGCATTTTTCTATTAGACCAAAAAGTTCAATTTTGGTCTCATCTGCCAGAACACCTTCTTCCACATGTTTTCTGTGTCCCCCACATGTTTGCTGTGTCCCCCACATGGCTTCTCACAAACTGCAAACAGGACTTCTTATGACTTTCTTTCACCAATGTCTTTCTTCTTGTCACTCTTCCATAAAGGGCAGATTTGTGGAGAAGCACGACTAATAGTTGTCCTGTGGACAGATTCTCCCCCCTGAGCTGTGGATCTCTGCAGCTCCTCCAGAGTTACCATGGACCTCTTGGCTGCTTCTCTGATGAATGCTCTCCTTGCCCGGCCCGGTCAGTTTAGGTGGACGGCCATGTCTTGGTAGGTTTGCAGTTGTGCCATACTCTTTCCGTTTTCCGATGATGGATTGAACAGAGCTCCGTGAGATGTGAGATGTTCAAAGCTTGGGAGATTTTATTTATAACCTAACCCTGCTTTATACTTCTCCACAATTTTATCCCTGACCTGTCTGGTGTGTTTCCTTGGCCTTCGTGGTGCTGTTTTGTTCAATAAGGTTCTCTAACAAACCTCTGAGGGCTTCACAGAACAGCTGTATTTATACTGAGATTAAATTACACACAGGTGGACTCTATTTAATTAGGTGAGTTCTGAAAACAATTGGTTCCTCTAGATTTTAGTTAGAGGTGTCAGGGTAAAGGGGGCTGAATACAAATGCCCCCCCCCCCCCACACACTTTTCACATATTTATTTGTAAAAAATTTTGAAAAACATTTATCATTTTCCTTCCACTTCACAATTATGTGACACTTTGTGTTGGTCTATCACATAAAATCCCAACAAAATACATTTACATTTTTGGCTGTAACATGAGAAAATGTGGAAATTACTGTAGTAGTGGCGACTGCTTCAGCGGTTTCCAGCTTCCAGGGGGATCCCACAGGTATGGTATATACATTGGGCTAAGCTGGAACAGTGTAACTATGGAAAAAATATCCATACCTGGAATTTTTCTTTTAAAATAAACCTTAAGGCCCCTTTCACACTGAGGCGTTTTGCAGGCGCTATTGCGCTAAAAATAGCGCCTGCAATGCGCCTCAAAAAAGCCGCTCAATTGTATCCAGTGTGAAAGCCCAAGGGCTTTCACACTGGAGCGGTGCGCTGGCAGGAGGGTCAAAAAACTCCTGCAAGCCGCATCTTTGAGGCGCGATAGGAGCGGTAAAAATACCGCTCCTATAGCGCCCCTTCCCATTGAAATCAATGGGGTAGCGCCTCCAAAACGCCCGCAAAGAGGCGTTATTGCGGGCGTTTTTAACCCCTTTTTTGGCCGCTAGCGGGGGTTAAAATATCCCCCACTAGCGCCCGCAAATCGTGGCAAAAAATACGGTATAGCGGCGCTAAAAATAGCGCCGCTATACCGCCAGCACTTCAGTGTGAAAGTAGCCTTACACTTTTCAGACATACCTTATATTAGACCCAGTTATGTCATCACTGGGTCTCTATGCTTCCCACTGGAGAGATTTTCCACCACTTCCTTCCGCTAATTTCTGCCAGGACAGGAAATGATGAGAATTCTAGCCAATGGGGACACATACTATAGATTTGAGCTGTACGATTCTGGCCAAAATGAGAATCACGATTTTTTTTTTGCTTAGGATAAAAAAAAAGGATTCTCTCACGATTCTCGCGGCGTAAAAACTTTCACATTATAAAAAAAAAATTTGGGCTAACTTTACTGGTTATTTTTTTAATTAACTACTTGCTTACTGGGCACTTAAACCCCCTTCCTGCCCAGGCCAATTTTCAGCTTTCAGCGCTGTCACGCTTTGAATGACAATTACGCGGTCGTGCGACGTGGCTCCCAAACAAAATTGGCGTCCTTTTTTTCCCACAAGTCTAGCTTTCTTTTGGTGGTATTTGATCACCTCTGCGGTTTTTATTTTTTGCGCTATAAACAAAAAAAGAGCGTCGATTTTGAAAAAAACACAATATTTTTTACTTTTTGCTATAATAATATCCCAATTTAAAAAAAAATAATAATAATTTTTCCTCAGTTTAGTCCTATACGTATTCTTCTTCTACATATTTTTGGTAAAAAAAAAAAAAAACGCAATAGGCTTTATTGATTGGTTTGCGCAAAAGTTATAGCATCTACAAAATAGGGGATAGTTTTATAGCATTTTTATTAATAATTTTTTTTTTTACTAGTAATGGCGGCGATCAGCGATTTTTATTGTGACTGCGACATTATGGCGGACACATCGGACACTTTTGACACCATTTTGGGACCATTGTCATTTTTTACAGCGACCAGTGCTATAAAAATGCACTGGTTACTGTAAAAATGACACTGGCAGGGAAGGGGGTTAACACTAGGGGGCGAGGAAGGGGTTAAATGTGTGCCCTGGGAGTGATTACTACTGTGTGGGGGAGGGGACTGACTGGGGGAGGTGACCAATCTGTGTCCCTATGTACAAGGAACACAGCATCGGTCTCCTCTCCCTGACAGGACATGGATCTCTGTGTTTACACACACAGATCCATGTCCTTGTCTGTGTACCGGCCGATCGCGGGTACCTGGCGGACATCGCGGCCGACAGGCACGCGCATCGGCATCTCAGGCGCGCGCCCCCCAGTGGCCGGAATAGCCGAGGCCGTATAATGACGGCCTCCCGGATTTCTAGATCCACCTTGAAGCCGTCATTTGTACATGGCCCGGGTCTCAGGTGGTTAAAGTAATTTTTTTTCCAAAAAATTGCATTTGAAAGACCGCTGCGCAAATACAGTGTGACATAAAATATTGCAACAACCACCATTTTATTCTCTAGGGTCTCTACTAAAAAAAAACAAAAAAACATTTATAATGTTTGGGGGTTCCAAGTAATTTTCTAGCAAAAAAAAAAAAAATGATTTTAACTTGACAACAAATGTCAGAAAAAGGTTTGGTGTTTAAGTGGTTAAACCTTCCTAATTTACATACAGAATTCTATTCCTTTGATGTAAAAGACAAATTGATACAATGTTTAGACTTAACGTTCCACTGATAGAATGTTTTAAAACTTGGCAGACTGCCCGGACTTGACGGCTGAGAACAGAGAGAAAATTCTCTGCCTACCAAATATCGGGAAGATCGGAAAAACCCTTTGTCAAGATCGCAACGGAAAAAAAAAAGTCGCGATAAAGATTCTTGACGATTAATGGTGCAGCTCTACTATAGATCAGAGAGGTCCTTTCCCTTGTCCCACTTTTGTTTGGAGTTGGACCCCCAATAAACCTGTCGATTCAGCAGAGAACATTTGCAGATGAGGAGACACCTTTCAAATAAATCGCTTTTTATTGTGTTAACTTAATAGGTCATTTTGTCTTTCCCGGCTGTGCGCCGGTTGTCCAGCACCCCCCCACCCCTCACCCGAAAGGTGCTGGTGATCGCTTCCATCTGTAGCAGCAGAAAACCAAAGGGTTAAGTTAGACTTTAATAATAATATTTACACTAATAATAATAATATATAGTCCGTCTGTACAACAAAAGGCAGCTCAATGGTTGGGGGGGAGGGACTTGGTGCGGCCAAGTCGTGCTGGGCCAGGTTTTAGCGTAAGGCCTAGCGTATTGGGTCAACTTGTTGGCGCCATTTTTGAAATAAATATTTGTGGGGTGTCATGAAATAATGCGGAGTGTTCGGTGCAAATTGGAACTTCGGAGATGTAAGTGGTGAGGTCTGTCCGTTCATGAGGAACCAGAAATGGAGATGTGAACCGTAAATTTGTAATTCTTGCTCCCAGCTGTTGGGACCTTGAGGAAACCTTGAGGAACGCCATAATGGTGCCATAATGGTGACTTCACAGGAAGAGTCTTCTGAAATGACACTGAGGTTGTCGTGTTATGTGTTTAGTGTTGGAGAAAATGTGGCTTAGCAGAGTTTTAGGTACCTCCAGAATCCATAAGCGCCTAGCCGTTACCTGCCATGTCACCAGTCTGCAAGCTGAATCCTCAGTAGAAGAGGGTCAGTTCAGTAAGAAGGCCACTCTTGGAGTGTGTAGGAATGGTGATGGCTTTGAAGTGCGGTAGGGCGCAGTCTTTGGTAGAGGTTAGGGTGACAAAGCAGTACATTGTACATTGTTATATTGTCCCAAGGATTTATACAAAGGTCCATCAAAGTGTCACAAGTCTCAGACGGCCCCCCCACAGAGGGTCTCCCACACCAGCCTTAGTACAGTTTAGAAGTTCACGACTTTTGGGAGTCTCCTCACCTAACTTGTAGCACTGCGAGGGCCCCGTTCGGCCCTTTGGTGTCCATGCGTCCGGCGACTCCGCACTTTGATCTTGTCCTCCAGGTGTTTCCATTTCTGGGCTTTCGCTTTCATGTTTAGAGGTGGTACCGGTCGGCCTGGGCCTTTTGCCGCCGGCACCTGAGGAGCTCCCTGGGGGCCCGGTGGGTGCGTGGCCCGACCCTTGCGGGCCCACAGCTCCTCGCACATCTGCTCGCCTTTAGATCCTGGCTGTTGGACAAGCCGCATAAAGTCCTGGTACCACCTCATCGGTGGAACGCGATGGGGGCCGAGGGTCTCCTCCGCTCGGTAGGTCGGAATGACTTCTAGGTTCAGCTGAAGGAGGACCTGCGTGAAGCCGTGTTCTGAAGAGTGGCATAGATAGGTCCCGGTGTCACGCCTCATTACTGTGCGCAGTAGGATGCCACGATCGGTGCCGATAATACGCTCGTCAAACTGCACCTGAAAAGAGAACCCAACGTCACCATGTGCAAACCAACAAGGAGAAACATACAGTATAAATTCATCAGGTTGGTGGAACTTTAAGACAAAAGGTAGTCGGCAGTAATGGTAATGCCAGTGGGCCCACCAAAGCTCCAGTGGGAATATGTACCCCGTACCAAGAGAGGAGCAATAATTATACTCAAATGCATAGAAATGATACTGTGGGGATTTCTAATTTTTCAAAGGAGAGGAATGGTTGGGGAAGTCTTGGAAAGTGTCAGGAACCCATGACCTCTTCTGTGCCTGGCAGTAGCTCTTTTTGCCGAGCCACCTGAGATGCTGGACAGCACCCTGTCTTATTCTTTGAACAATCCTGCCTTGTACCTTGTTTCTGGTGAACCTTGAACCCGTTGCTCCACCCATGAACTTCCTATTTAAGCCATGCTTTTGCACTTCCTGTTTGCCAGATTATTGTGCTCCTCTCCAGTCAATATCTTTCTCTTGTCTCTCCTGCTGCCGTCCGTATCCTCACTACTACTCGTTATCAACCTTGGCTTGTTCCTCGACTCTGCTTCTGCCTGATCCCAACCTGCTATATGTGCTACTGGACCCCGACTTACCTCCTGGTGGGGTGATCCTGAGGACCACGACCTGGTACTAACATGCAGCAAAACCCATCTCCACCATTAGGAGCTCTGGTGAACACTGGTTAGTGCTTAGACCCGACACCTCGGGTGAGCCCACATCATTATACCAGGTTGAACAACTGGTAGATGGGAGCCTCTCTACTGCTTAAGCTACTGGTCGCCGAGCCTGACCCCTGCCCATGACAAAATCTTTAGGGCCTTGTACAGTGGAATCTTGGATTATGAGAATAATCTGTTCCAGGAGAATGCTTGTAATCCAAAGCACTCGCATATCAAAGCAAATTTCCCCATAGAAGTCAATGGAAACGAAGATAATTCGTTCCACATTGACTTCTATTGTATGCAGTATCGCATGTGGCCAGAGGTAGGGGGGCGCCGGAGAGACTCGGAAATACTCAGAGACCTCTTCGGAGCCGCTCGGAAAGGCTCGGGAACCGAGTGTTTCCGAGTACATCCGAACGGCTTCAAGTGTCACCGGCGCCCCCGCACCTCTGGCCAAATGCGGTACTGCACACCGCAGAGGCTTGAATCCTGCTCGTTTTGCGAGACAACCCTCGCAAACCGAGTCAGGATTTAAAAAAAAATAATAGCTCGTATTGTGAAATCGCTCGTTAACCGCATTACTCGCAATATGAGGTATTACTGTACATGGTTTCTGATTGCTAATGTGTCAAAATTTTCTGGGTAACCCAGATAATGTTATACATAACAGGAAGAGGAACATGTCTTCCTTACATAAAAGCGTTGGGTGTCTTCCAACAACCGACTAATGGGCCCAGAGATGGAAAAATGTATTTTGTAAAATGCTTCATAACCTTGAACTGAAGAAGTGGCTTTAAGAAGCCACGAAACATCTTCAAAAGTCCAGTTGAATGGGGTCAACTACTACTAGCTTCATAACCCAGAGTGTTTTATTTGTTTAAATCCTTGCGTCAGAAGGAACCTTGACTTCAGCGTCTAGGGCACAACTGTTTTTTTTTGTGTTGAGTTCTATCGTTGGGTACATCGGGAAGAACCTGGCCCAGAAGCAGACGGTCACCAAAAGCGTTTCGGCACCCCTATGTACGAAGTCTAAATCTTGATCTGAACACATTTTCAAGGACCACCGTGAAGAATTTCTCTTTGGAACAGTTGGTCTGGGCACCCTCCCTCCGGGCGGGCGTCATATGACGTCTTTTCCTACCGGCCATCTAGGGGGCCCGCGTCACCGCTCGTGACCCGGTGCGCGTGCCCGGCGGATCCGCGATTTCCCGCGATCATGGCAGGAGTGTGGATCTGTGTGTGTAAACACACAAATCCACCTCCTTCCCAGTACAGAGGAACACCGATCGGTCTCCTCCCCTTGTGAGTCCCCTCCCACTACAGTTAGAATCACTCACTAGGGAACATATTAACCCCTTCAGCATCCCCTAGTGTTAACCCCTTCCCTGCCAGTCACATTTACACAGTAATCAGTGCAGATTTATAGCACTAATCGCTGTATAAATGTGAATGGTCCCAAAAACGTGTCAAAAGTGTCCGCCGCAATGTCACGGTCACAATAAAAATCGCAGATTGCCGGCATTACTAGTAAAAAAAAAAAAAAGCCATAAATCTATCCCCTATTTTGTAGACGCTATAACTTTTGCGCAAACCAATACACGCTTTTTGCAATTTTTTTTTTTTACCAAAAATATGTAGAAGAATACATATCGGTCTAAACTGAGGAAAAAAGTATTTAAAAAAAAAAAAAAAAAAAAGTGATATTTATTAAATCAAAAAGTAAAATATATTGTGTTTTTTTCAAAATTGTCGCTCTTCTTTTGTTTATAGCACAAAAAATAAAAACCGCAGAGGTGATCAAATACCACCGAACAAAAGCTCTATTTGTGGGGGGAAAAAACATGAAGATTTCATTTGGGTACATTGTTGCATGACCGCGCAATTGTCATTCAAAGTGCAAAAGCGCTGAAAACTAAAACTTAGTCTGGGCAGGAAGGGGGTGAAAATGCCCCGGTATGGAATTGGTTAAAGCAATCCTTTTAATTGTTGGTAAAAATGTCATATAAAAATATCTGTTTTTTCGAGGGCAACGCCACTTCACCCCCATCATCAAGGCTCAACGCAGAATAAAACTTGGTTGGACTCAGAGAAAACTGTGACTTCACAGATGTATATTAGAACCAGTATTAAACTCTCCTCAGGGAATAATTTGCCAACAATTAAAATGATCTTGGGCTCTTTCATCGGGTTTTGGTCTGGCAGTCCTTCCTGTATTTCTGTGGTTTTAGGCCAGCATTTGAACAGCTGTATTTCTATGGTTTGAGCTACTGTTGGTAGCAAGTCTAAGGCCCCTTTCGCACGGGACGGATCCATGATGATCCGCCCCGTGAACCTCCGCGGGGATCGCTCCGCTGATCCCCGCTGAGCCAGCGGATGACAGGGCAGTCCCCGCACACTGTGCAGGGACCGCCCTGTCAGATCTCCGCTCTCCCCTATGGGGGGGATCGAAATCGGATGAACACGGACCGTCTGTCCGTGTTCATCTGATCCGCTCTGCAGACGGATTGAAAAATAGGATTTTCCTCCGTCTGCAGAATCGGAGGATCGCGGACCCGGAGGAGATCGGGTGTCAGTGGATGTTCATCTGCTGACACCCGCAATCTCATAGGGACCAATGTATGTCCCTTTTTCATCCGTAAACGGACGGATGAAAAAGCGGACATACGGTCCGCATGTGTGAAAGGGGCCTAATGCTGCATGCACACGCTCTGAATTTCCGTCAGAAAAAGTCCGATGGGAGCTTTTGGTCGGATATTCCGACCGTGTGTAGGCTCCATCCAACTTTTTCTGTCTGAATTTCCGCCAGCAAAAGATTGAGAGCTGGTTCTCTATTTTTCGGACGGAAAAAGTTCTTGACGGAAATTCCATTCGTCTGTATGCAATTCCGATGTGCAAAAAAAACACGCATGCTCGGAAACGATTTGACGCATGCTCGGAAGCATTGAACTTCATTTTCTCGGCTCATCATAGTGTTGTACGTCACCCCGTTCTTGACGGTCAAAAGTTTCAAGAACTTGTGTGACCGTGTGTATGCAAGCCAAGCTTGAGCGGAATTCCGTCGGAAAAACCATCCAAGGTTTTTTTTTCCGACGGAAATTCCGCTCGTGTGTACGGGGCATAAGAGTTCCCAGCTCCTCCTTTGAGCGTGTTGTTTTAGAGTCAAATGCTGACCTGGGCCTCCATCTAACCTTAACAATGGCGAGCCAGGCCCCTGAGGTCCTGCACTAGATGGAGTCTCAGGTCACCTACAGCTAGGGCTGGGGATTGTGTCTCTTACCTCTTTCCTGGGTGATTCTGGAGACTTCTGATGAGTCCATGTGACCCTGGCACGAAGGGATTTGGGGAGACACTCTAGGAATGCTGTACTTCCCTCCACTCCAAACAGGCGCTTCTCCTGAACAGTCGCCCTCTGCTGCTCTGTATGGAAAGAGATGGAACTTTATGAACTGATGTCCACACACAACATATGAGGGTCCAGGAGTCCCAGAACTACAAGTCCCAGTAGGTAAACCATGATGGGGCTTAGAGTGGTTCTAAAAGTAAAATATGTGTGTTGTCTGAGCCCCTGAAATGCATTAGCTTGGCGATTTTGGCAACAAAAAAAAATCTGCGATTTTTTTTAAAAAAAAACCTTGATTCACGATTCAAATCAAATTATTTTTTCCTGATGAACCCCGCGCCGGCAGGAGTTTTTAGGCGAGGCCGCGGCTTCGGCCTAGTCCGCCGCGATCCTGGGAAAAGGCCATGGACTAGGCCGAAGCCGCGGCCTCGCCTAAAAAATCCTGCCTGCAGCTCACCGTGATCCTGGGAAAAGGGCGCGAGGCCGCAGCTTCGGCCTAGTCCGCGGCGTCTGGCCTCGCGGCCTTTTCCCAGGATCGCGGCGAGCTGCAGGCAGGATTTTTTAGGCGAGGCCGCGGCTTCGGCCTAGTCCGCGGAGTGCCGGTCCAATGAAAAAAAAATCCCAAAAAAAATCGATTCGGTCAAAATCTGAATCGATTTGCCCTTGCAACTCGATTCAGATTTTAAATCAATTTTTTTCCCAGCCCTAGTGCTGTGGTACTCTCATCCTTTCTACCTTCTTGGGGGACCCTTGAAGACCCCCCAGGTGATAGAGGGTGGCCTCCTGACTATATATCTCGCCCCCACCCATCTTTAAGTTCCTGGTCCAGTGCTACATGAACACAGTATCATAGCACACTAGTAGATAGTGCTGTTTGTATCGTCTGTTATTTTATTTGTTCTTTTACATTTTTTAATTGTTACGGCTTTAATTTGCTGTTCCCAGGGATGATCCTAAGTGGACACTCACCTCCGGAACACAGACTGCTGGGGTCGCCATTTCTCACATCCTGCCGACGAGACCTCCTGAAGGAAGAGGGCAGAATCAGTACACAAAGAGAAGACAGATTGATACTGAAGAACCCCACTAAACAGTATGTGCACCACGTCAAATCATATAAGAGGAAATAAAACCATAAATATCTTAGCATTATTGTGCCATCAGTCAACACAGTGTATGGGAGGGGGTAGCAGGGCCGCCATCAGGGGGGTACAGGCAGTACACCTGTAAGGGGCCCGGAGGTCCCCAGGGGCCTGGATGCCCCCCTTTTTTTTTTTTTATAATTTTTTTTTTGTTTGTAAGGGGCCCAGAGGTCCCCAGGGCCCCGAATGTCAACCCCCCCCTTTTTTTTTTAATTATGATTTTTTTTTATTATAAATTTTTTTATTTAATTATTTTTTTTTTAATTTATTTATTTTATTTAATTAATTAATTTATTTATTTTTGTAAGGGGCCCAGAGGTCCCCAGAGGCCCGGATGGAAGCCTCCCTTTTTTTATAATTTTTTTTTATAATTATTTTTATTTGTAAGGGGCCCCACCCCGGTCCGGTTCTCTTCGGCTCCAGGGGGCCCATGCCTGAAGCTGTGTAAGGGGCCCCAAAATTCCTGATGGCTGCCCTGGGGGGTAGTCAGGCATAACATGTTAGCTTCTCCTTGTGTGCAAGAAAAGGAGGAAAAGGTTATATTGGGCATCCCTTTAGACATGCATGTTTCTCCCTGCTGGCCGCTGGGTGGTGCAGAATTTAGCTGCTGTGCAATCTACTGATCAGATCTATTAGAGTCATCAAGCAGATAAGAGCAGAGGATTCCCAGGAGCCGCACATCAGAACAAGACCTGCTGTGTACAGACAAGTGGCAGTCTCAGCATGGACCCCCCAACGCGTTCCACTCTGCCCACTGGAGCTTACTCATGGGGATCACAAGTAAGCTCCAATGGGCAGAGTGAAACGCGTTTGGGGGCGTGACCTGGCGGGTCCAGGCTGAGACTGCCACTTGTCTGTACACAGCAGGTCTTGTTCTGATGTCCGGCTCCTGGGAATCCTCTGCTCTTATCTGTCATTGGCTGGAGCGTGGGCACTCATAGCAGCAGGCACAGGACTACACTTCCTAGCAGCCTGAGAGGCTCACATACATACCATGGGCTCAGAGTAATCAAGCAACTGATCAGCAGAATTCACAGCTAGAGTCTGGGCATGCATGTCTTAAGGGATGCCAGGGATGTGTTCTTTCATATGATGCTCAGGAACAGCAGTACAGTGACTGACACACATGATGAGGAGCAAAAACCCCTTCAGACATGCATGTTTCTCCATGCTGGCTGCTGGGTGCAACAAACTTTAGCTATGCAATCTACTGTTCCACAGATTAATCAAGCAACCGACCAGCAGATTGCACTAAAGTCTGAGCATGCACATCTTAAGGGATGTCGGGATGTGTTCTTTTATGTAATGCTCAAGCAAAACAGTGACTGACACACATCACAAAAATCAAAAATGATTATGTTGGGGGTGTCGACAAGTTCCTGCAGAATTCAGGAACCAGTCAGTCCAGGCCCCAGACACCCTTTGCCTACCTTGATAATGACAGAACTGCATCAGAGAGCTTCTTTAAAGGGGCACTGTACTTAATGCTGGTGGAACCCAGACACTGGATACGTCATGTGGGACAATATCACTCACCTCTTTGTGTTGGGTAGGTACCGCGTACAGCTGGTCCCATCCCAGGCACAGTAGGGATCCCGGGCCAGGCAGCACTCTGCACACGCCTTCCCGTAGATACCGCAGCGATGCAGAGGCACCTGGGAAATGCCGACCGCTGAGCCCACGTACAGTTGTTGCTGGGGAGACAGCAAATACAAACGTCAGATGGAAGACGGTAAATATTGACAGGGACATCAGCAAACACTGTCTGTCCTGCTTACCCGCTTCGATGACAGCTGCATGCTGGTGATCGCTGAGCCGTTCTGCACACAGATGGGAAGGAAAAAAACAAATAGGAACAAGTAAATCTACAGGATTCATATATAACACTGGACCGTTTCTAGGCTCAAAATGTCACTATTCTCTAAACAACTGTACACAGCAGTGGTGGTCACCCTCCTTGATATGGGGGACCTCAAGTGCCACCCCCCGACATCACGAAAGGGCTGCACATAAAATGAAGTGAATATTCAATCTCAGAGACAACAGACACACACAACAGGATATAGTCAAATGCTATATGCATGATACAAGAGACTGCAGACATGATACAAGAGACGGTCAGAGACTGCAGACATGATACAAGAGACGGTCAGAGACTGCAGACATGATACAAGAGACGGTCAGAGACTGCAGACATGATACAAGAGACGGTCAGAGACTGCAGACATGATACAAGAGATGGTCAGAGACTGCAGACATGATACAAGAGATGGTCAGAGACTGCAGACATGATACAAGAGATGGTCAGAGACTGCAGACATAATACAGGAGATGGTCAGAGACTGCAGACATGATACAAGAGATGGACAGAGACTGCAGACATGATACAAGAGATGGAGAGAGACTGCAGACATAATACAGGAGATGGTCAGAGACTGCAGACATGATACAAGAGATGGTCAGAGACTGCAGATACGATACAAGAGATGGACAGAGACTGCACACATGATACAATAGATGGACAGAGACTGCAGACATGATACAAGAGATGGTCAGAGACTGCAGACATACTACACAGGAGATGGTCAGAGACTGTCAACATTATATAGGAGTTGTTGGAGACAGGCAAGATGCTTGAAGAGATAGTAATAGACTGGAGACACATTACATGAGACTGTTAGATATCCCTGCTATAACCGGGCAACAATGAAACACAGATTAGTGTCTGCAGGGGCTATGAGGGCCACACATAAAGTACCAAAGGGGCCACAGGTTGGGCTCCTGGGGTATACTATATATACAGTAACACCAAGCTGTCCACTTACAAATGTTTTCACGCAACTTTCACCCAAGATTTACACATTTTTTCCGATTGGATTCAGTTAGAAAAAGAAACGTTTTAATGTGCATCTAATACCAAAACATTTTTAGTTTTGGATGGAGGAGGAAAGAGTTAGGGCCCCTGTCAGTTTTTTTTTGTTTGCTTTTTTTGTCTTGTTATGGAGACCGCCCTTCACTTCCTGTTCCAAAGGCACAACAGGAAGAGTCTGGACAATTGAAGTGAACACAATGGGGGAGATTTACTAACACTGGAGCAATCATAATCTGCAGTGCATGGTAGCCAATCAGCTTCTAACTTCAGCTTGTTCAATGAATCCTGGAAGCTGATTAGTTACTGTGCAGAGCTGCAGCGGATTTTGCAGTTTTAGTAAATCTCCCCCATTATCATTATTCACAAAAGCAAAGTCAAAATTCACTTTGCCACGTCAGCAACCTTTTGCTCCTCTCGTAAATCACACCACTGTACTTCGTAAAATTATCTCCTGGGTGGAGTTCCAATACTGCCCACAAGATGGCACCTTGCATTGCGGTCAAACAACAGGTGCACTTTAATCCACCGATATGTCGTCTTTCATTTTCCTCCCACCCAACTTTCTTTGTCTTATCTGCCTTTGATTACCTTGAAGACTTGCAGCTCCTCCAGGACCAGCTCTTCCCGGTGATGCCAGCTGTGTTTGGGCACCGATATGACCTTCAGCACCGAGCCAACATCTGGGGAGACATAGAAGCAGCATGTAAGGACCAGTGGCGGCTGGTGGTGGTATATTTTTTTTGGAGGGGGGGGGGGGGAGCAAACAATCACGTGCTTAAAAAAAAAAAAAAAAAACCCCATTGGAATCCATGCGTCCGGCGCCCTATATGTATTACCGGCCACCACTTGACCTCTGAGTGATCTGTGAAGGCTGACAGCAGCTAAAGTGTAAAGTTGGGGTACCTGTTCCGATGAACATGACATCATACTCTCCATCGGCGGCCGCCACCCTGTCCACGGTCAGCTGGGTTAAGGTGACGCCATTGTGACTGCGCAGGAAGATCGGCCTTCCAGATCCGGGCACCACAGGGTTGAACATGAGCGGGTGGTTGCGGGCAAACTGCAGGACGTCGTCAGGAAAGTTTTTGGTGGAATCAAAACTTCCAAATGTTTTACTGGGGCACTAGAGGAGGAGGGGCAGAGAAGAATCGGCTCAGGGAAGGCACCAACATAAGACATATCGATGTACAATCACTACATAGATATCCAATATACATAGGTGTGCGCAGTCTATTGCATTAGGGTGTGCACCCCAAAGCTCAAACACACACTACTGATCACTCACAATGTTCATTCAGAAAGGGAAGGGGATGGTCAATTACATATTTACCGACCCTTCCTCCACTCATCCTAAAACATCTTTGCAGCAACAGCTGGCAGGAGAGGAGGGAAGCTGGGAAGGAGGGAGCCAGGGAAGTAGGGGGAATCTGTGCTGTTAAGGGTGATTAGGGTGTGCCTGGGCACACCTGGCCCACCCTGTGCGCACGCCTATGCCAATATATATCATAATATGATCCCTCCCCCAGAATCCCATTACTCACCATGCCAGGCCGGGGGTACGGCACTTTGCCCTGGTAGGACACCCACTGGTAGTTGGGCCCCTCCTTGTGAGCAAAGGGCCCCAGGAATGCTCTGCGGATGTCATTCATGGTGTAGACGCAGATCGCTGAGCCGCGGAACACCGAACTAAGGAAGGAACATGGAACAAAAAACTGTTTTAGGCGACTTCCACATACAGAGCAATATGTGACAACTTTGTATCTTTTCCTGCACCAATACAAAATTCCCAGACTACCGTCATTTCCTTTTCTGATATCAAATGAAAGTCAAAAACACACAACGTAGAAATGGTTTATTAAAAAGATCATCGTGAATGGTGAGCAAAGCGCAGTAACCCAGAGCAACTAAAGCTGGCCATACAGGTTTTTTTTTTTTTCATTCAACTGGCATTTGATTGGATGAAGCTGCAGTTTGGCCAACATTTTTCAAAATAAGTATGTTAGGCTAGAGGAGGCCGTTGGAGCCACCAATTAGGCAAATTTAGGCTGGTTGCTTCGGAACCGACCAAGATTCAAACAGTAAATGGTCGGCCTATTTACATGTAAAATGACATTTACCAGCTAGTGAGATAATGATTATTCACCTGGAGGTTGAGAAGAGAGCATAGATCAGAGGATTCCTTCTGTCTCTGGTCTGCAACAGGAAAACATCACCTATAGAATGGAAAGAGAGGAAGAGGGAGAGAGAAGAGAAGAACCAAAGAGAGGAAAAGGGAGAAGAAGAAAAAGAGAGAAGAGGAGACAAAGATAGATAAAGAGAAAATGAAAATCAAGAGAAAGGGAGAAGAGGATTGAGAGGGAAAAGAAGAGAGAGAGAGAGAGAAGAGGAGAAAGAGCAAAGAGAGGGAGAGATAAGAGACAGAGTGAAGAGGATGGAGAGCGTGAAAACGAAAAGAGAAAAGAGCAGAAAGAAGGAGAGAGGAGCAGACAGAGAGAAGAGGATGGAGAGGAAGAATGAGAGAAGATGAAAGAAATGGAGAGAGAGAGAAAAGGATAGAGATGGGAAAAAAAGAGGAGAGAGAGTGAGGAGGAAAGAGGGAGAAGAGAAGGAGAAAGGGAGAAGGAGAGAGACCAATAGACAGAAGAGGATAGAGAGCGAAGGAATAAAAAGAGAAGAGATGGGGAGAAGAAGAGAGGGAGAGAGAAGAGGAGAAAGAAGGAGAAAATGAGAGAGAAAAGAGGAAGAGAGAAGAAGATAGTGAAAGAGAAGAGGATAGAGAGAGAAGAGGGGAGGATTGAGAGGAGGAGAAAAAGCAAAAAGGAGAGAGAAGGAATAAAGGAGAGAGAAGAGGATAGAGACAGAGAAGAGGATGGAGAGAGGAAAGAGTAGAGAGAGAAGAGGATAGAAATGGAGAAAGAGAGAAAAGGATAGAGATGGAAAAAGGAGAGAAAGTGAGAAGGAAAGAGGGAGAAGAGAAGAAAGAGTGAAGAGAAAGGGAGAAGGAGAAAGAATAGGCAGAAGAGGATAGAGAGCAAGGACATAAAATAGAAGAGATAGGGAGAAGAAGAGAGAGATAGAGAAGAGGAGACAGAGAGAAGAAGGTGGTGAAAGAGAAGAGAAGAGGAGAGGATTGAGAGGAGGAGAAAGATCGTAAAGGAGAGAGAAGGAAAAAAGGAGAGAGAGGGGCAGACAGAGGAGAGGAAGGAGAGGGGAAAGAGAAGAGAATAGTGAGGGAAAACAAGAAAGTGATGAAGAGGAAAGAGAGGGAGAAGAGTAGAAAAAGCAAAAAAAGAGGGAAACAGAGGAGGATGGAGAGGGAAAAAATGAGAGAAGAGGAGAGAGGGAGAGAAAAGGAGTGAGCAAAGGATAGAGTGAGACAGTAGGTATAAAAAGAGGGGAGAAAAGAGAGGGAGGTGGATATGGGGGGGGGGGGGGAAGAGGACAAATGGAGCAAGAGAGGAGGAAGCAAGGAGACAGAGGAGAGTAGAGAGAAGGACATGGAGAGAACAGACAGTTATTTATCAGGTCAGACAAACTATGCTGAAATCATGTTGTAAGTTTTTGTGTGCCTTTCAACACTTCTCTCATCCAATTCTCTTGTTCTCTGACACATTCTGTTATCTTTCGGCTTAAAAATAGAATTACAAAAAAAGGACAGAAAGACGTTTGATCTACACTAAATCACAGATCTAAAAGAAAAATCCTGAGCACATCATTGGGCACAGAGCCATCATCCCGGACTGCGTCCAGATGTAATGTGGTTTTCATCAGCTAACAAATAGTGTAGACAGATCACAGGTGTCACTGAGTCCTCTCCCCTGCAGCAAAACTACCACTGCGTCCTTAAAAGGGAACTCTGGTGAAGGGCCTTTTGGGTCCCTGAAGTCCTACTTCACCAAAACTCAACTGTGAACCTATCATCTTCAATCCCAAGCCCAACTCAGAACCTTGTGTACTACTAACGAGCTGTACACAGCCAAATACAAGTTGGATAAATGGCTCTATATTTAGGATGTATCTGGTCTATAAACCAGAGGCTTTGGATGGACAGCTGGATAAATAGCTCTACATTTAGGATGTATCCGGTCTATAAACCAGAGGCTCTGGATGGACAGTTGGATAAATGGCTCTATTTCTATCTAGTACATCACGGGACACAGAGCGGCATAGTCATTACTATGTGGGTTATATAATTTACCTTCAGGTGCTGGCACTGGCAACTTCCAAACCGGAAGTACCCTCCCCTATATAAGCCCCTCCCATCCGGGAGCACCTCAGTTTTTTGCCAGTGTCTAAGGTGTTGGCCAAGAAGTAACATGTGTTTTTCACTGAGCTTGCGTACAGGTTCTTTTGGGCCTCAGTAAGCTATTCCGGATCCGACCAAAAAAGCTTCATAGCTAAACGGTCGGTACCCGGGCCTTGCAGAGAAGAGCAAGGTTTTGCCTGTAATGCTTCTCTTAGGAGGGCTGGACCCTGGGATTCAGAGCTCTGGTCATACCCACGACCGAGATGTTTTCTGTGCAGGGTGCTATACAGGTCCAGGGGAGTGGAATCCTTGGGAACCCGGTCCCTGAAGGTTTAATTACAATGCCTGCCGTGAGAGGTGAAGTTTGGGCTTCTGTGGACCAAACAGAGTCCTGCGGCGGGGAAAAGGTAAGTGGGGGCCCCTCAGGAACTTGGTTCTATTGAGGGGACCCCTAAGCCTAATATGTCTTTCTGCCTGTTACCTAACGGTATTCCCGCTAAATATCTGTGCATGCCTGTAACTACTAAAAAATGTAATAATTTTAAGAGTGGTCAAGAAAAAAAAAAAAAAATGGTTAAACCGCGGTACCTGTGTTAAACCACTAGAGGCCGCTGTGGAACGTTGTTTTCTTGTCATGTGGATTTTTTCTTTTCAAGTCAAAATCCAGGCAGATGGTGAGTTCTCTGGATGGGAAACTGTTTTCTCTGCCATGTTGCAATGCTCGTCCATCCCCTGGCCCTGTGGCAAACAGGGCCCTGGCTTCTGTCCCTAGTTCCTTTCAAAAAAGAGCGCCAAAGGCGCACGTGCCCGCGCGCATGCGCGTGCACGCGCCTCTATTTATAGAGGTGAGCTGGAGAAAGGGGCGGAGCTTGGTGGATGACGCTCTGTGCGCGCCGCAGCGCTTCTGCGCATGTGCGGGCGTCCCAGCATGATAAAAAGCACAATTAGGTGTTGTCAGCTGGTTATGGAAGGCAGAAACAGAGCTGGCAACATTTAGAAAGGCATACAGCAGGCGGTTGATGCAGGCATCCCCATAGAAAGGCACATTAGTAGACACCAACTGTTTATATAGCAGCAATTGTGCTAGACTATTGTCAGTAAGTGGTGTATTTCGGCTGGAATACCTCAGCTTTGGGCTTAGGAATATGCCGTCTAAAGTCTCCGGGACTAAGAATCCCAGGAAGCATAGGGGGTCTCCATCGGGCTCTGAGGATCTTGGGCATGCTTCGGCTGCACCAATCTCCCCTGAAAATTCAGAGGTTAGTGACCGTAGAGACCCCGCAGGAGTACCTGGTACTGTGGCTGTCCTCAGTTCACCTGCTCCTGTGTATGTAACAGAGGAGGTTTTTTCCTCAGCTCTGGGAGGGCTGGAAGAGAGATTGACAACATTGATCGCTGCTTCCCTGTCACAGGAAAAAAACGCTCGATCTCCGTCTCCTCCCTCAGAGTACCTGTTAGCAGAGCAACAGTCCCATACAGGGATCGACCTACCTGAAGGGGATCAGGATGAGGTTGATTCTATTGTAGAGGAATCAACAGTGGAAGAGCCATTCTCAGCATCACATGCTGAAAGATTATGGGTTCAGTCCCTGACTAATATGGTCCGATCAGCATTAAAATGCCCCTTGCGGAGCCATCATCCACTTCTGTCTCCTCGTTGGGGTCGCTAAAAGCTCCCCAGACTGTTTGTTCCTTTCCAATCCATCCTTTACTGGAAGGGCTCATTTACCAGGATTGGGAACATCCTGATAAAATATTTACTCCCCCCAAGAGATTTCCGGTGGTCTATCCCATGGAGGATAAGTTCATCAAAAAATGGAGGGTCCCTACAGTGGACGCAGCCATCTCTTGTGTGAATAAATCACTGACATGTCCAGTAGATAATGTCCAAATGTTCAAGGACCCAATAGATAAAAAATTGGAGTCCTTATTAAAATCTGCTTTTTCTACAGCAGGATTGGTGACACAACCAGCAGTGGCAGCTATTGGGGTCTGCCAAGCAGGGAAGGATCAGTTGAAACAGGTCTTAAGGGACTTGCCGGATCAGCAGGCTCTTGCCCTAGCTGATCTACCTAGAGCCTTATGCTTTGCGGTTGACGCTATAAAGGATTCAATCCATCAGGCCTCCTGCCTTACGCTGTCTGTAGTACATATGCGCAGGCTTCTATGGCTCAAAAACTGGTCTGCTGAAGCTCCCTGTAAAAAATTGCTGGTCAGCTTCCCATTTCATGGTGAACGCTTATTCGGGGAAGACCTGGACAAATATATCCAGAAAATTTCCAGCGGTAAAAGTACACTCTTGCCGGTTAAAAACAGAGTTAGAGGTCCCTCTTTTAAGAGGCCTGCTTCTCCAGTCCCTGGGACATCGGCTGTGAAACAGTTCCGACGGCCTCCTCGGTCAAATCCCGGGGATAAAAATCAGGGACAATCGCAGGGTAACAAGAAACCCTGGGTCAGGAGAGGTACAAAACCTCCCCCAAAGTCAAATGCATGAAGGGTTGCCCCCACTCAATCGGGTGGGGGGAAGACTTCAGTTGTTCGCAGAGACCTGACGGGACACGATCAGAGACAGATGGGTGCTCTCCGCAGTAAGTCTGGGATACAAATTGGAGTTAAAAGACTCCCCTCCTTCCCATTTTATAAGGTCAAACGTGCCAAGGGATCCCCGGAAGAGAGGATCCCTCCTGTTGGCACTAGAACAACTATTGCTCCAAGGAGTAATTATGGAGGTTCCCCTGGAAGAATGGGGGTTCGGGTTTTACTCAAACCTCTTTACAGTCCCGAAGCCAAACGGGGACGTGAGGCCCAAATTAAATCTAAAAGGGCTATACAAATTCCTACATATCAGGACTTTCCGGATGGAGTCGATCCGATCGGTGGCCACTGCCCTACAAGGGGAGGAATGGTTAGCCTCGATCAACATCAAAGATGCTTATTTGCACATTCCCATCTTTCCAGTCCACCAAAAATTTCTACGCTTTGCAGTAGAAGGGCGCCATTTTCAGTTCAGAGCCTTACCCTTCGGTCTGGCCACAGCACCACGAGTGTTCACAAAAATTCTGGCCCCATTATTGGCCAATCTAAGAACACGAGGTGTAACGATAATGGCATATCTAGACGACTTGTTGCTGATAGACCACTCAGTGGAAAAACTAGAAGTGGTTGTTCACGAGACAATCGAGTATCTGGAATCTCACGGTTGGATTATCAACCGAGACAAGTCAGCCCTAAAACCAGTCAAAAGTCTGGAATACTTGGGGCTAAGGCTGGATTCAGACCAGAGAAAATTTTTCTTGCCTCAAGAAAAGGTGTCGTCTTTGAGAGATTTGATCCACTTAGTGGGTACAAAAAGACAGCCATCCATACGCCTGTGCATGAGGCTGCTGGGAAAAATGGTGGCATCATTCGAAGCAGTACCCTACGGTCAATTCCATTCAAGGAATTTGCAAAGGGCCATACTGTCAGCCTGGAACAAAAAAGTTCAGGCCCTAGACTTACCAATGTCCTTGTCCCCTTCCGTGCGCAAGAGCCTCCGTTGGTGGTTGGTTCCCCAGAATCTGGAAAAAGGGAAATCCTTCAGTCCGATTTCTTGGAAGGTGGTCACTACAGATGCCAGCCTTATAGGCTGGGGAGCAGTACTGGAGCAATGGTCTCTCCAGGGCAGATGGTCGGATGCAGAAAAGGCCCTGCCCATCAATCTCTTAGAGATACGAGCAGCCCGGTATGCCCTAGTAGCATGGACATCCAAACTCCAAGGGGCCCCTGTCAGAATTCAATCAGACAATGCCACAGCAGTGGCATATATCAATCATCAGGGTGGCACCAGGAGTCGTGCAGCCCAGAGGGAAGTGTTTTGCATCCTGAAATGGGCAGAAAGATATGTCCCAGCCATATCCGCAGTATTCATTCCAGGAGTGGAGAATTGGAAGGCGGACTTTCTAAGTCGCCAACAATTATGCCCAGGGGAATGGTCCCTTCACCCCAAGGTTTTCCGGACAATATGTCAGCGGTGGGGAACACCGGATGTAGATCTGCTAGCATCCAGATTCAACGCAAAGGTGGACAGGTTTGTCTCTCGAACAAGGGATCCCCTAGCTTGCGGCTCGGATGCCCTAGTGTTCCCTTGGGATCAGTTTAAGCTGATATATGCATTTCCACCGCCACAATTGTTACCTCGATTACTCCGCAGAATCAGGGTAGAAAAGAAACCAGTGATTCTGGTGGCTCCAGCGTGGCCCCGAAGAGCATGGTACGCGGAGATTGTAAAAATGTCTGTGGGGAGTCCTTGGACCCTCCCACATCGTCCGGACCTGCTTTCGCAAGGACCGATATACCACCCTTCCTTACCAGCCCTAGGTTTGACGGCCTGGCTATTGAAGCCCACATTCTAAAAAAGAGAGGTCTCTCTAATCCTGTGGTATCTACCATGATCAATGCCAGGAAGCCGGTATCCAGGCAGATCTACTATAGAATCTGGAAGGCGTACATCGCCTGGTGTGAGGCCAAGAAATGGCATCCACATAAGTACGTAATAGGTAGGATTCTGGACTTCCTACAGTGGGCTGTAGATAGGAAGCTTGCCTTGAGTACTATCAAGGGTCAGATTTCGGCCTTGTCAATATTTTTTCAAAGGCCCTTGGCTTTGCATTCACTAGTCAAAGCCTTTATACAAGGAGTGATGCGTATTAGCCCTCCGGTTAATATTCCCATATGTCCATGGGACTTAAACCTGGTTCTGTCGGTTCTACAGAAGCAACCATTTGAACCATTACAGCACATTTCCTTGGTTCTTCTCACCAGGAAATTGATTTTTCTAGTAGCCATTTGTTCGGCTAAAAGAGTGTTGGAATTAGCCGCCTTGTCCTGTAAAGAGCCATATCTGGTTATCCATAAGGACAGAGTAGTGTTACGTCCTCATCCAGCCTTTCTTCCTAAGGTGGTATTGAGGTTTCATTTGAACCAAGATGTGGTTCTTCCTTCTTTTTTCCCCAAACCTAGTTCGGTAGAGGAAAAGTTATTGCATTCTTTGGATGTAGTAAGAGCAGTTAAAGCTTATCTAAAAGCCACTGCTCAGATTCGCAGAACGGATACTTTGTTTATTCTGCCGGAAGGCCCCAGAAAGGGTCAGGCAGCGTCAAAATCTACTTTAGCCAAGTGGATTCGACAGGTCATAATACAAGCCTATGGCTTGAGAAGGAGACCGCCTCCGTTCAAAGTTAGAGCGCACTCCACGAGAGCAGTTGGAACTTCATGGGCAGTGCATCACCAGGCCTCCCTGGCTCAAATCTGTAAGGCCGCAACATGGTCTTCAGTACACACGTTTACTAGGTTCTACCAGGTGGACGTTAGAAGTCAGGAGGATGTCGCCTTTGGGCGCAGTGTGTTGCAGGCCGCAAAAGATCCTCATGTCTGATAGCGCTCAGCTTATGTATGGTGTATCCCCCCCCCCCCTCATTGGGCATTGCTTTGGGACGTCCCACATAGTAATGACTATGCCGCTCTGTGTCCCGTGATGTACGAGAAAGAAAATAGGATTTTTATAACAGCTTACCTGTAAAATCCTTTTCTTGGAGTACATCACGGGACACAGAGCTCCCACCCCTCTTTAGGGACACTTATTGCTTTGCTACAAAACTGAGGTGCTCCCGGATGGGAGGGGCTTATATAGGGGAGGGTACTTCCGGTTTGGAAGTTGCCAGTGCCAGCACCTGAAGGTATCTATATAACCCATTAGTAATGACTATGTCGCTCTGTGTCCCGTGATGTACTCCCAAGAAAAGGATTTCACAGGTAAGCTGTTATAAAAATCCTATTATTTAGGATGTATCCGGTCTATAAACCAGAGGCTCTGGGTGGACAGTTGGATAAATGGTTCTATATTTAGGACGTATCCGGTCTATAAACCAGAGGCTCTGGATGGACAGTTGGATAAATAGCTCTATATTTAGGATGTATCCGGTCTATAAACCAGAGGCTCTGGGTGGACAGTTGGATAAATGGTTCTATATTTAGGACGTATCTGGTCTATAAACCAGAGGCTCTGGATGGACAGTTGGATAAATGGCTCTATATTTAGGATGTATCCGGTCTATAAACCAGAGGCTCTGGGTGGACAGCTGGATAAATGGTTCTATATTTAGGATGTATCCGGTCTATAAACCAGAGGCTCTGGATGGACAGTTGGATAAATAGCTCTATATTTAGGATGTATCCGGTCTATAAACCAGAGGCTCTGGGTGGACAGTTGGATAAATGGTTCTATATTTAGGATGTATCCGGTCTATAAACCAGAGGCTCTGGATGAACAGTTGGATAAATGGCTCTATATTTAGGATGTATCCGGTCTATAAACCAGAGGCTCTGGATGGACAGTTGGATAAATAGCTCTATATTTAGGATGTATCCGGTCTATGAACCAGAGGCTCTGGATGGACAGTTGGATAAATAGCTCTATATTTAGGATGTATCCGGTCTATGAACCAGAGGCTCTGGATGGACAGTTGGATAAATGGTTCTATATTTAGGATGTATCTGGTCTATAAACCAGAGGCTCTGGGTGGACAGTTGGATAAATGGCTCTATATTTGGGATGTATCCGGTCTATAAACCAGAGGCTCTGGATGGACATTTGGATAATGGTTCTATATTTAGGATGTATCTGGTCTATGAACCAGAGGCTCTGGATGGACAGTTGGATAATGGTTCTATATTTAGGATGTATCCAGTCTATAAACCAGAGGCTCTGGATGGACAGTTGGATAATGGTTCTATATTTAGGATGTATCCGGTCTATAAACCAGAGGCTCTGGATGGACAGTTGGATAATGGTTCTATATTTAGGATGTATCTGGTCTATGAACCAGAGGCTCTGGATGGACAGTTGGATAATGGTTCTATATTTAGGATGTATCCAGTCTATAAACCAGAGGCTCTGGATGGACAGTTGGATAATGGTTCTATATTTAGGATGTATCTGGTCTATGAACCAGAGGCTCTGGATGGACAGTTGGATAATGGTTCTATATTTAGGATGTATCTGGTCTATGAACCAGAGGCTCTCTATATTGAGGCACTCTTCATAAATACTTACGGAGCTCATCAAAATAAGTGTCCCCTCCGCCATCGGTTCCTGGCATGCTGCAGACAAGTCGCGCCTTCAGGAATGTCGTCCATTTATTCACTAAGCTACGCTGACCTCCCACATCATTCTGGAGAGGCAGAGAGAACGTCTCGATTATACAAAAGGCCAATTGAGAAATGAGCATGACGACAGCAGTGAAAAATGATTAAATGGATGTTATTATAGAACAACAATATTACTAACGACCCTAAAAAAACGTTCGTTCTACTCCTCTCATCTTAGAACGGTCAGCACCAATATCTCAGTACAATTACCCGGCATATCTGCCCAATCCGAGCGTACGACTGTTTAACGCCTCCGAGTCCCTCGACCGGCGTCTCCCGGAAGAAGAAGTAGATTTTATCATCGTCTTGGTTCTCGCTTTCCGGGATCCAGAAAACTTTCACAAACTTCGGCTCTGAGATACAAAATTTGGAAGAAAAAATAAACAACAAAAATGTGCTCATATGGTAACAATTCAATAAACATTGCGTCCGCTGACGGATTCTGCCAATCGTCATGTGGTCAGGAAGATCACCAGCCCTTCTGGACTTTGTACAGATTTAGGAAAGATTTGTGACGAGAGACGGAATCTGGAGTGAAAAAAATAAGTTTTTTGGCACCAAGAATCAGACTGCGCATTCCCAGGAGGCAGACAATGAAAGATGACATTTGATTGGCTGTCACTGTTGCATCTTCCTTTGTCCCAATTTATTATACAGTCTGTGACCTTTTTAATACATATTGCTATTTATAGCTGTAGTGGAGTTATTGTCCGGCTATTATAACTCATAAATCACTCATCTCCAGACAGCAGACGGCCGCTCCCCAGATATCTCCCACGAGGGCAAATAAGGTGTGTGTGACCATTCCCGGACTGAGCCGCCTCTGCCACCAGTGCCAGCTGTGCCAGTATTACAGCACCCTCTAACAATCCTCCAGTGCCCACAGCCTGCAGCCCTTTAAAGCATTCCGCTGGTAATTAGAACCTTCAGGGCCCCCCGGTGCAAGAAACCATGTAGAGTCCCCCTGGCCAGGGCCCTTCCCACTGATCCCGGGGCCCTTTACACTCTTTATTACTGGCCCACAGCGTGCCCCCTTCTTGCTGTCTTGGGGTTCCCCCCACGGTGGCGGAATGCCAGGACCTGGTCACAAATGCAATCTTTGCAAACCCGGTAGTTCCACCACTGGTGTCCGTCATTTTTTATTTATTTATAATTTTTTTTAAATTAATTCATTTATTTTTTACAATTTTGAAAAAAAAAATGTTTTAAGATCCCCATTGGGGGGGGGGGGGCTTTGGGGAGATATCAGGGGCTTAAACAGACCTCTGATGTTCCACTTTTGAGGCAGAGAAAGTAGATTGAGGACACAGCCCTCCATCTCCATCTCTGCAGCCTCTTCTGCACGGAATGAATGGACAGGAATAGCTCTGTACAGAGGCTTCCTCCTCATTTATAAACTGAAGCATAGTAAACTGTGTTCAGTCAGTGATCGGTACAAATGTGTCATTTACTGGCCCCTTCTCGCTCTCCATCCTGACAGTATCCCCTGCAGCAGCTGGCAGGATGTTGGAGGGGAAAACCTGACAGCACTGCAGAGGGGCCAGGGGAGCACACAGGGGACCAGGGCAGCATGTAAAGCAACCGATGCCCTTCCATTTCCTTCCTGCAGCTGTTAAATGTCTGCAGGAGGGAGAGGAGGAGGAGAAGTGGGCATTAAGCGGCTGCATGGAGGGATCGGCTCCTCTACATGCCACCGCCCTTTCTATCCAGGTGTACAGGGGGGGGGGCGCATGGGTCCCCTGGAGCATGGAGCCGGGTCACAATCACAACCCCTGCGACCCCTGTATGCACGCCCCTGGCCAGGTACAATCTTTATTGCATACGTACAGTGATGCAGTTTGAAACAGGAGATGTATATCCCATACCTGAGCGACTGCTGGGGAAGTTTGCAATCACTGTAATAGTTGGAGCCACTACTGTTGTGTTACACTATGTGATTATTCTTGCTCTGTGTCTTTAAGATCTGTCCCCTTCTTTCTAGTTGAACTCTCTCTCTCACCGTAGTTCTTTATATATCTCCTCCACTTCCTGATTCTGGTCATTACTCCTGTATTTCTTCCATGCTAAAGATCTTACATGTTGCTTACAACTGCAACATTTTTCTACCTATGAATATCCATCATTAAACGGAACATTCGAAAGGATTCATCGTCTGTCGTCCTAACTGTGAGTTTATTCATTGAGTTAAACTGCCTGTATCGATGCAAGGGATAAATATCAAACCAGCTTTAGTAAGGCCTACATCAACCTGGAGATGAACTTTATCGCTTTGTAGTTGAGACAGAACAGTAGAAAAACGGAGTTTCACAGCCTAATTACAAGATTTCTGCATGTCAGTACTGAAACAGACAAGATTTACTGCCCTCATAGCAAGACAGAAGGGACAGAGCAGCACATGGCAGCCTTATAGCCTGAGACAATCTGCACAGTGTCATATTTCAGCACACAGATCCTGCCTGCTTTCACAGTCAGTCTGCTATCATGAGTGACCAAGCTTCTGCATGTGAACTCACATCTCCTTCCTCACAAGTTCCTGAAGAAACTGAGTTACCCAAACGCTCAGTTAAACCCACTTGGAAAGTAATGGAGAATTATGAAGCTTCAAGGACTGAATTGTCAAATAGCTTGGAATTAGTCTGGGAGAAAATCCTTGCTGAAGCCAATACAGTGTCTGTTGAACGTGAACTACTGACACTAGAGGGCGCCATTAAACAACTTTCTGCCTCATATGAGCTTTATCAGCTTACCAGCATCAAATTCACTAATGTCTTGCAAAACATGAATACAGAAAGTGCGATGACACAATTAAAGCGCGTCAATGCTCTCAATATTGAAAGAGAAAGTTTTATCCAGCAAACCTGATTAAAGGCAGAAGCAAAAATAAAGCTGTTACAGGACACTGCATCTCACAGATCAGTTTCCACCAGACGTTCTAAAAACTCGTCAAGATCCCATAGTTCAAGATACTCAACACTCAGTGAGCGACTTATTAATGCCCGCGCTGAAGTGGAAGCCAGCAAAGTGCAGGTGGCATATGCAGAAAAAAGAGCAGAGTTGGAAGCTCAAAGGGCAGAGTTGGAAGCGCAGTCAGCACTTCAAAGAGCAGAGTTGGAAGCGCAGTCAGCACGACAAAGAGCAACAATGGAAACCTTAAATGAACAGTGTAAACATGACGCAGCTATGGCAAAGCTAAGGGTCCTACAGCAAGCTATCAGTGCAGACGAAGGTGCAAGTGAGAAAGACAGCATTAACCTAAACATAGCAGATATGGAAGACCCCCTCAAATGCACTAAAGACTATGTCCTAAGCCACTGCAGTGCACACTCCATTGTCTCCAATGCTCCCGGCTACATAGAGACTCCTTCACAGCTTCAAGTTAAAGAGGTTCCAGCAACTTCCTGCACTCAAAATCACTCCACTGCATTTCCTACCTGCCTACCTTGCCTGCCTTCATACGTCACAGAGCATCAGCGCAAGCTTCAAGCAAGTCATCAATCTCCAGTCATCGGTACAGCCTTGAATCAACGTACCATTGGAACAACTGACTTCAAGCAAGCAACTCACCTGGATGCATCTGCTGCACCATATTTCCCTGTGTCCTTTAACAACAATGTCAAAGATAACGCAATCAGCACCATACAGCCAACAGCATCTCACATAAAGGCGGAGACAACTGAAACAGAAGAGTTTGTGAGGTACATGCTTCGCAGGGAGCTCACAAAGACTGGTCTTACAAGCTTTGATGACCAACCTGAGAACTACAGAAGTTGGAAATGTGCCTTCAGAACTACAATCAGCAATATTGGCATTACAGCTGATCAAGAATTTAATCTGCTGATCAAATGGCTTGGTCCTCTATCTGCTGCACGTGTTAAACCATTAAGATCGGTTTTCATGGACAATCCTACTGCAGGCCTCACAGCTGCATGGGAGCGACTAGAGCAAAGTTATGGCAGTCCAGAAGCTATAGAAAATGCTTTGTTCATGCGTCTGGAAACTTTCCCAAAGATATCTGGTAAGGACAACAAGGAGTTCCAGAGACTGAGTGACCTTCTCCTTGAGCTTCAGCTAGCCAAGACAGACCCAAAACTACCTGGACTCAGTTACCTTGACACTCCAAGAGGGGTAAACCCAATTGTCTCCAAGCTCCCGTATGGTTTGCAAGAGAAATGGACTGCACTAGGGTCATCATACAAAAGAGAGAACAAGGTTTCCTTCCCTCCATTCTCTTTCTTCTGTGAATTCATCAGGGAAATTGCAGAGACCAAGAACGATCCAAGTTTTTCCTACGGTGAGTACAGTCTCTTCTCACCCTTTCCTAAGAGTACCAGTCTTCAGGGCAACTACAGAAACCATAGAGGCCCAGTGTCCGTGAAAAAGACTAAAATCCTTCCCACCCCTACCACAGTTCTGGCCACGAACAAACAGAGTAGGAAGATTGAAAACCCTAACAGAGAGTGTCCCATACACAAGAAGCCACACCCCCTCAATAAATGTATCGGCTTTAGGAAAAAGCCTCTGGAAGAGCGCAAGGAGCTTTTAAAGACATTTAGGGTATGTTTCAGGTGCTGTGCTTCTACAGAACATTTTGCAAGGGACTGTAATGTGTCCATCAAGTGCATAGAGTGTGGCTCTGGGGAACATGTGCAGGCCCTCCATCCTCTTGAGCCCAGCTCTGCACAACCTGCCAACACTCCTCCCAGGTTAACGCATGGCGGGGAGAATACAGACCAAGTGCCTAATTCTACCATCATTTCTTCATCCTGCACTGAAGTTTGTGGAGAAGACCGCTGTGGTAAGTCCTGTGCTAAGATATGCTTGGTGAACATATACCACAAGGATCAACCAGAAAAGTCTCTAAAGGCATATGCTATCTTAGACGATCAGAGCAATCGATCACTTGCAAAATCGGAATTGTTCAATCTATTTGAAATAAAAGGCGAAGCTCATCCTTACACCTTGGGTACCTGTAGTGGAACTATAGAGGTTTCTGGAAGAAGGGCTCATGGACTCATGGTATCTTCTCTCAAAGGTAACTTGCAATTACCCTTACCTACACTTGTTGAGTGCAATCAGATACCTGCTAACAGGGAATAAATCCCTACTCCAGCTGCTGCTTTCCATCACCCTCACCTCAAGGTAATAGCAAATGAGATACCGCCGCTTGACAAAGATGCTCAGATCCTTCTTCTGTTAGGAAGAGACATTCTAAGAGTTCACAAGCTACACAGACAAGTCAGTGGACCCCCAGATGCCCCATTTGCCCAGCGCACAGATCTAAGGGTGGGTCATCATAGGCAATGTCTGCATAGGAAAAATGAAAAGACCTACCAACATTTCGTCATTCAAGACAAATGTTCTGCCAAATGGCCGAAACACTTACTTTGAGCCATGCCCACATCACTACTGGGTGAAAGAGAAGATAGCCAGCCACAAATGGCAACATGGTATCTCAGGTGACACAAGCCCTTTCTCCTGCCATGATGGCGACTTCGGCTCTACAGTGTTTAATGCAACCAGTGAAGATGACATACTGGCTCCTTCAATGGAAGACAAAGAATTCATCAAGGTAATGGACAATGAGTTCTTTCAAGATGACTCCAATAACTGGGTAGCACCCCTACCCTTTTGTCTCCCAAGAGAGAGATTGCCCAACAACTTACAGCAGGCCATCAGTAGATTCTCCTCCTTAAAGCGAAACTTAAGCAGGGAACCAGAGATACAAAAGCACTTTGTGGACTTTATGCAAAATGTATTTGACAGAGATCATGCAGAGCCTGCTCCCCCACTAAAGGAGGGAGAAGAATGCTGGTACCTTCCATCCTTTGGCGTGTATCACCCACGCAAACCAGACCAAATCAGAGTTGTCTTTGATTCCAGTGCTCAGCACGAAGGTGTTTCTCTTAACAACATGCTCCTTACGGGACCCAACTTGAACAACAGTCTAATAGGAGTCTTGATTCGTTTCAGACAAGAGCCTGTAGCAGTAATGGCCGACATTCAACAGATGTTTCACTGCTTCATCGTCAGAGAAGACAACAGAAACTACCTCAGGTTTCTATGGCACAAGGACAATGACCTCAACAAGGAAGTTATAGATTATCGCATGAAGGTACATGTCTTCGGTAATAGTCCTTCCCAACAGTGGCAACTTATGGGCTAAGGAGAACAGCTCAGACTGGAGAAGTTGAATATGGATCTGATGCCCGTCAATTTGTTGAAAGAAACTTCTATGTTGATGACGCACTTAAGTCCTTTCCAACTGCTAAAGAAGCAATTGATCTTCTCACCAGAACAAAGGAGATGCTGTCTGTAGCAAACCTTAGACTGCACAAGATTATATCCAACAGCCAGGAACTTATGAATGCCTTTCACTCTGAGGACTATGCCACTAGTCTAAAAAACCTTGACTTAGGTACAGATGTGCCTCCTGTACAGCGAAGTCTGGGTTTGTTGTGGAACATCAAGCAAGACAAATTCACCTTCCAAGTGTCAACTTGTGACAAACCCTTCACTAAGAGAGGAGTCCTGTCCGTGGTGAATAGCATCTATGACCCACTGGGTTTCCTTGCTCCAGTTACCATTCAAGGTAAGATTTTACTAAGACAGTTGTCTACTGAGAACATAGACCGGGATACTCCCTTGCCTAGTGAGAATCAACACAAGTGGGAAAGGTGGAGATATTCTTTGAAGTCACTAGAAAAACTTCAGATTTCCCGTTGCTATGTTCCAGGATCCACTTCAACTGCTAACCGGAGAGAGATTCATATTTTCTCTGATGCATCAGTTGAAGCTATTGCTGCAGTAGCCTATTTGAAGATCTCTGAACTGAATGGAGAATCACACTGTAGTTTTGTCCTAGGCAAGGCAAAACTCACACCCAAGCCTGCACATACCATACCAAGACTTGAACTTTGTGCAGCCGTGCTAGCAGTAGAAATTGCCGAGGTCATACGAAGTGAAATGGACACTAGAATTGATTCTTTCACCTTCTATACAGACAGTAAGGTAGTACTTGGTTACATAAACAACCAAACAAAACAATTTTATGTGTACGTCAGCAACAGGGTTGAACGTATCAAGAGATTCTCTCTACCAAGTCAATGGCATCACGTTCTCACTGAACTCAACCCAGCTGACTGTGGGACCAGAGCCGTGTCACCTGCCGCTCTTCAGGACAGCTTATGGCTGTCACCTCCAAGGTTTCTGTGTGAGGACTCTTACTTACTCCCTATTGACACCACCTATGGGCTAGTAAACCCTGAAGATGATAAGGAAATAAGAACTGTGAACACCTCACTCCACACTTCTGTAAGTACAAAACAGAAGCTGCGGTCACACCATTACAGGCATCAATGGAAGCAGGTGCAGCATCTAGCCAATGTGTTCTGGCATCGCTGGAAGAAAAAGTATCTTCATCACCTTCAAGGTCGTTACAAATGGCAAGCATCTAAGCCGAATCTTAAGGTTGGAGACCTCATCCTTCTAAAAGACAAGGAAGTTTGTCGGAATGAGTGGCCTATGGGTCTTATTACTAAAGTTATGCCCAGCGACGATAACAAAGTCCGGAAGGTAGAAGTCAAGGTAACCAAGGGAGGATCGACACGAACCTTTAGTCGACCAATTACAGAGTTAGTACTCCTTTTGCCAGGTGAGTGACTTGTGCAAGGACTAGCCATGCTGTTGGCACGGCGGGGAGTACATTGCTGCCATCTACAGGTTCTACTCAGAACTTTGGAATTATTTGAAGGCATCATACTGTAACTTTATGTTCTTCATCCTGTTGAACTTACGTTTGTTATTTGCTTGTTGCATGTTTTTCATTACAGGTTCCAGGACATTCGTCAGTATTGGACTTTTTGAAAATATATATTTTAGTTTGACGTTATGAAATCTAAAGTTTTCAGACGGGGAGTGTTGTGTTACACTATGTGATTATTCTTGCTCTGTGTCTTTAAGATCTGTCCCCTTCTTTCTAGTTGAACTCTCCCTCTCACCGTAGTTCTTTATATATCTCCTCCACTTCCTGATTCATTACTCCTGTATATCTTCCATGCTAAAGATCTTACATGTTGCTTACAACTGCAACGTTTTTCTACCTATGAATATCCATCATTAAACGGAACATTCGAAAGGATTCATCGTCTGTCGTCCTAACTGTGAGTTTATTCATTGAGTTAAACTGCCTGTATCAATGCAAGGGATAATAGCAAACCAGCTTGTGTAAGGCCTACTTCAACCTGGAGATGAACTTTATCGCTTTGTAGTTGAGACAGAACATAGTAAAAGTTGCGATCTTCCGGGGGCCTGCTTGGGTTCTATGCATAAGGAACAACCAGTGACTAGCTGGTTGTTAAGTAGCTGACACCCGCCAGTATACATAACAACCAGCCAATCACTAGTTGTTAAGGACACTGGCAGGTGCCGGCTCCCCATATCACTGGTTGTTATGGATACTGGCACTTGGTGGTGTCCTTAACAACCAGCTATTTACCACATGTGCTCTGCATTAAATTTTAAAATGATGCATTTGAAACGCACTATGTGTTTTTTTTCAAAATGCATAGCACATTTTAAAGCACAGCATTGTGGAAGCGGCCTGAAGCCTCGTACACACGGCCGGTTTTCTCGGCAAGAAAACTGCTGGGAGAGCTTTTTGCCGAGAAAACCGGCCGTGTGTATGGTTTCTCGTCGGGAAAACTGCCGGGAATCTCAACGAGAAAAATAGAGAACCTGCTCTCTATTTTTCTCGTCCGGATTCTCGTCGGCCTGTTTCCCGACGAAAAAAAACGTGCGTGTGTATGAGGCTACATGCTTACCTGTCCCCAGGTAAGCCAGCGCATGCTCGATGACACTTCGACGCATGCACGGTAGCATACAAGGGTAGTGTAGGGTGAAACAAGATGGCGGCGACGGCATTGAATGTGACGAGCGCAGGCTCGTCGATGACATCACCGTGTTCTTGCCATTCAAAAGAACGGCAGTTCTTTTGAATGTGCTGTGTGTACACTCGGCGAGCAAGAAAAGCTTGCCAGGAATCCCGTCAGGAAAACCAACGTTTTTTTTTTCCTGACGGGATTCCCGGCCGTGTGTACGGGGCTTTAGAGTTGCCACCAAAGCAATGGAAATATTCCAATGGAGAGTCCTCTTCCATGGACAACTGTCTTAAGAGGGGATTTCCCGAATGTTGGACTTTCCTGTTGAGTCTACAAGACAGGAAGTGAAGGGAAGTCTCCCTCATGGGATATCCTACTCTATCCAAATGGCTTTCGATGTTCTCCTAGTTTCCTGCAGCACCCAGGTCTCAGTGTTTCCTACATGACAAGGAAATGTGCCAGCAGATGGCGCTCGCTCCAGGAACTGACCGTTCAGCCAGCGGGAATCGTGCTGCTCAGTGCGCAGAGGCGGGCGCCGTCCCAGGCTGCGGAAGATGGTGAAGTCTCGTCCCATGAGGTCCGTGGCGACTCCGGAGTACATTTCATCTCCTGGGAAGGAAAAGGTGTATATAAAAACTACATGGTGTACGGCTGGAGAAAAGATGGGACATAATGGAGGGATTTACTAAGGAGAAGTGAAATGTGGGGTGTTAATATTTCCTTCAGACATCCAACTAGCTCCATCTAGTGGCCATAGTGCCGTATTTTCCTGATTCTGTTATTATGGGAAAATTACCACATATGGCCACTAGATGGCGGTGATGATTGGAGGAAATACCCATATAAGACACATTACAGGGATGGCTGTGAGAATGCTGAGCAGTTTTTCTTTTTTTATAACTAGACCCCTTCATTATTCATTGCTTCTTCCTTACCCCTAACACTTAACATGATTCTTAGAATTAACTTTACTTATCCCCCCCCACCCTTAATTTTAAAATTAACTCTTACCATGGAGCCACCCTTGCATGCAGGGACTAGAGTTGTGTCTCCCTACACTGTGTGCATCAGTAGAAACACACAGCCTCATTGTCTATGAGGGCAAGGTACTCCCTTGCTCCTCCCCCCTCCAATCTCCAAGCTAACAGACAAGCTGAAGACTGCACTGTCCACTTATAACTAAGATGGAAAGGCACTCCCTTGCTCCTCCCCCTCCAAGCTAACAGACTGGCTGTAGACTGCACTGTCCGCTTAACTAGAATGGAAAGGCACTGCCCTGCTCCTCCCCCTCCAATCTCCAATGCCAAAGCACCCCCCCCCTCCATTCTGGCTGTAGACTGCACTGTCCACTTAAATTGCAAGGCACTCTCTTGCTCCTCCACCCTCCAATCTCTAAACTAACACACTGGCTGTAGACCGACGCTGTCAACTAGAATGGCAAGGCTTTCCCTTGCTCCTCCCCCTTCAATCTCCAAGCTAACCGACTGGCTGTAGACTGCGCTGTCCACTGGTAACTCTTTCCTGTGAAGACCAGAAGTTCAGGGAAGCAGCACTGAGAAAGCAGGAGCATTAAAAGTTGAAAGTAAACTGCGTGTGCTGGGGTAAGAATTTTAACTCCCAAATGTCTGTATGGAGATGAGGGGACAGTGCAGGAAGTTTCTACTCACCAATAAGCACTGAAGCCGCTGCATGCTTGGGGTCGTATGGACAGCGGCCTTTCCCATCCTCCAGCCTGGCGATGTCCAGCTTGAACACTGTGTCCTGTAATACAGACACAACGCCGTGCAGTTTTTTCTGCGGCAAAACGCAAATATCCCAACGTGTCCAACAAAGAGCCCGGCAAACGTGGAAATTACACATAAGGAGTGCTTTAGCGGCCTCTCGAGTGTGCCGCTCACCCGTCTTGCGCGGCCGCTCTAGCACTCCTTACCGCCCCCCCTTGGTCAGTTCCCACATCCACATCAATACACAGATATCACACGGCGCCCGGGAACAACATATAACGTCACACGGAGTCTTGCAAACAAAGTTACAGACAGCATCGGTGGGTATCCCCCGGCACGCCACGCGTCACCATTTCCAGCAATGACACTAGTAGGGTGACCACATTTCCAAACTAACATTCAGGGACACCCCCCCCCCTTCCCAAAAATCAGCTTGTGCTGTAACGAATCACAGCACAGTGATTGGACACAAGAGGCGGGATTTATGATTTCTCCAATCACAAGCAGGGGGCGGGGATTGTGCTCCTCCAGGCATTCCCAGCCAGGACAAGTACTGTCAGTGAGTAAAGCGGTGATGTGGCGGCCTTTTTTGGGGGAATCAGATTGGCCCGGGGGGGGGGGGGGGGGGCTGTGTCAGTTTCATTCCGGGACACTGTATTGTCCTGGAATGAATGTGCCCGGGACAGACCTGAAAAATGCGGGACTGTCCCGGGCAATCCGGGACACATGGTCACCCTAAATGACACACAATGCCACCCAAACAAAGCAGTCAGCCAACACTACTGTTAGTAGGAATGTAGAACATCCCCCCCCCCACCCCTGGATTCTTACATCTGTGCGTTGTCCCACGTGCAGGTAGCCGCAGGCGGGGTGGAAGGCTCCAGTGCCGCAGGTGTACAGGTGAGTGCGATTATACAGCTGAAGGATCTTCACATAATTCATACATTCTACCTGCAGGGGGGAGGAAAATACTTGTATGAGCAACAATGTCACAACTTGCACAATTTATCTCTTTGTTCCCGGCAGGTCCCACGCATGGCCCCTCCCCCACGTCACTCTCCATCACAGCAGACATCTGAGTGGGGGGGGGGGGGGGGCAGGGGGACCGACAGCGCCTGGCCTGCTGGAATTTACTAAGCAAGACTCCCGAGATCCACCCTGAACTCTCCGCTCAGCAGAGTAATAATTCCAATCTCAGCAAAAGCAAAAAAAATAATAAAACACACACATAACAGCCCAACCGGTGACAGCCCCATAGCAGCGGCCATGATAGCGCCATCTAGGCCTCTGCTAATGGTCTCCACTTTAACCGCTTCAATACCGGGTACTCCCCCCCCTTTCCTGCCCAGAAAATTTTTCACCTTTCAAGCCTCGTACACACGACCGGTTTTCTCGGCAAGAAAACTGCTGGTAGAGCTTTTTGCAGAGAAAACCGGCCGCGTGTATGGTTTCTCGGCAGGAAAACTCCCGGGAATCCCGACGAGAAAAATAAAGAACCTGCTCTCTAATTTTCTCGTCGGGATTCTCGGCAGAGTGTTTCCTGCCGAGAAACCCGTTCGCGAGTATGCTTACCCGTCCCCAGGTAAGCCCGCGCATGCTCGATGAGACTTCGACGCATGCGCGGCAGCATACAAGGGTAGTGTAGGGTGTAGCAAGATGGCGGCGACAGGAATCGAATGTGACGAGCGCCGGCTCGCCCTGTAGTCGATGACGTCACCGCGTTCTTGCCATTCAAAAGAACGGCGGTTCTTTTGAGTGGTCGCGTGTGTACACAGGGCTTGGTAAGACAAGCTTGCCAGGAATCCCGTCAGGAAAAACAAAGTTTTTTTTTTAGACGAGATTCCCGCCCGTGTGTACGAGGCTTCAGCGCTGTCACATTTTGAATGACAATTGCGCGGTCATGCTACACTGTAACCATATGAGATTTTTTTTTTTTTTTTTTCACACAAATAGTTTTCTTTTGGTGGTATTTAAAGCGGAGGTCCACCCAGATTTTTTTTTTTTTTTTTAAAAGTCAGCAGCTACTAACACTGTAGCTGCTGACTTTTAATAAGGACACTTACCTGTCCTACTCGCCCGCGATGTCGGTCCCCCGATCGATCGCTGCTGGCAGGTCCCGGCTCCTCCATCCTGACTAAGGGAAACAGGCTTCACTGCCCGTTTCCTACTGCGCATGCGCCACTCGCACGGCGCTTTGTGAATGGGCGGCTTGCCTCCTGGGAGTACACACAGTTCCCAGAAGGCAGCGCGCCCCATTCACAAGAAGAGGAAATGGAAGTTCTCAATCCGAGGATAAGGAAGAGGCACATTAGAGGCAGATTAGGGGACTTCCGCATAGCAACGGGCATTTCGGGTGAGTATAAAAAAATATATTTTTTCTATAAATGTTTTTCTTTTTTTTTAAATTAATTTTAGTGTAAAAAAAAATTCCCCGTGGACCTCCGCTTTAATCACCACTGGGGTTTTTATTTGTTGCTAAATAAGCAAAAAAAAAAATTAAAAAAAGAGTGAAAATTTTGAAAAAAAACAAAACGGGTTTTTCTTTGTTTCTGTTATAGGCTCCATGTACACAGAAGCTGATAAACTGCAGTTAATGGGCGTTTTGGCGTTTTTTTTAAAAGCCCATTAACTGCACTCTATGTTAGCCTATGTGTTCATGTACACATAACGTTTTTTAGCTTTAATGAGCAGTGGAGTTAATGGGCTTTTTTCTGAACGCAGGAAATTTGCGTTCAAAGTGCCGTTTTTCGGCAGAAAAAACGCAAAACGCCGAAAAACGCTCAAAAACGCTGGCCTCGAGCGTTTTTTGGTCCATTGAAAAAATTTTTTTTTTTTTTTTTTTTTTTTAAAGCTAAAAAAAGCTACACTGAAAAACGCTAATAAAAGCTAGTAAAAAAAACGCTGATAAAAGCTAGCTTTTTCTGCTGCTTTAAAAACGGCCGTTTGTCTGTAGTCTGTAGGAAAGTTATAGAGTCCACAAATGTTGGGATATACAGTGCCTTGAAAAAGTATTCATACCCCTTGAAATTTTCCACATCTTTGTCACGTTACAACCAAAAACGTAAATGTATTTTATTGGGATTTTATGTGATGGACCAACACAAAGTGTCACATAATTGTGAAGTGGAAGGAAAATAATAAATGGTTTTCAATTTTTTTTACAAATAAATATGTGAAAAGTGTGGGGGGGAGGGGCATTTATATGGCGCCCCCCTGGAGTCAATACTTTGTAGAACCCCCTTTCTCTGCAATTACAGCTGCAAGTCTTTTTGGGGGTGTCTCTACCAGCTTTGCAGATCTAGAGAGGGACATTTCTGCCCATTCTTCTTTGTAAAATATCTCAAGCTCTGTCAGATTGGATGGAGAGCGTCTGTGAGCAGCAATTTTCAAGTCTTGCCACAGATTCTCAATGGGATTTAGGTCTGGACTGTGACTGGGCCATTCTAACACATGAATATGCTTTGATCTAAACCATTCCATTGTAGCTCTGGCTGTATGTTTTGGGTCGTTGTCCTGCTGGAAGGTGAACCTCCGCCCCAGTCTCAAGTCTTTTGCAGACTCTAACAGGTTTTCTTCTAAAATTGTCCTGTATTTGTCTCCATCCATCTTCTCATCAACTCTGACCAGCTTCCCTGTCCCTGCTGAAGAAAAGTATCCCCACCACATGATGCTGCCACCACCATGTTTCACAGTGGGGATGGTGTGTTCAGGGTGATGTGCAGTGTTAGTTTTCCCCACACATAGCGTTTTGCTTTTAGGCCAAAAAGTTCAATTTTGGTCTCATCTGACCAGAGCACCTTCTTCCACATGTTTTCTGTGTCCCCCACATGTTTGCTGTGTCCCCCACATGTTTGCTGTGTCCCCCACATGTTTGCTGTGTCCCCCACATGGCTTCTCACAAACTACAAACAGGACTTCTTATGACTTTCTTTCACCAATGTCTTTCTTCTTGTCACTCTTCTATAAAGGGCAGATTTGTGGAGAAGCACGACTAATAGTTGTCCTGTGGACAGATTCTCCCACCTGAGATGTTCGTGGCAATAGCCAACATGTTTGGATACACATGCTCACCCTACGCTGAGCTTTTGAATGGGGATGTGCACAGTGGTGGTGGTGGGGGGGGGGGTGCTTTAAAAATGTTTTTAAATATTTGTATTTGTTTTATATCATTTATCATTTTTTTCACACTTTTTTTTTATTCAACTTTATTGCTATCACACGAGTGCTAACAAGCCCCCTATGTGATAGCATTGAGCAGGTCCTCTTTATGAAGACATCAGGGGCCTATTAGACCCCCCAATGTCTCCCCTGCCCTGTAATGCAGTTAATCAAACACAGATTGTGCTTAATTAGCTGCATCTTCAGCTTCAGTAGTCAAAGAATGACAGCTGTGAACCCGGATGTGGCATTGTACCGGTCACTTCCGGGTTCATTAGTTGCACGGACGATCCGGGAATAGATGTTCCCTGATCACCTCCTGCTCTGACTGTGTTTGTTGTTTCATGCAGTCCTCGGCTTCCCATAGGGCATAGGGGGTGTGGGGGGGCATACATTCAGAAATAATCTAAGATTTGGTAAGCTGCAATATAATAAATGATTGGGTTTAATTCCACTCTTAACCTTATTTGTAAAAAGCATTGATCTGATTGGTTACTCTGGTCATTACTCTGAGACCACCTGCAGTGTCCTGACCATAGTACCCTCAGGTTGGGCTCTGGGAGTGGGGGGGGGGGTGATGACGCTGTACAGCTCTATAGATATGGAGGAATCCCATAGAGGCCATGGAGGAGAGGAATGTATATACATATGTGATAACACCAGATTCACCGAATTCCTGCTCAGTCCCCCCCCCCCTCCTCCTCCACACTGTTACTGTATACCTCCTTATCTACCCACAGCTGGAGAAATCCATCTAAGAAAATTACTTACCACTCACACTGCGGTATATGTCAGAGCTATATATATTTATAATATTAATAATAGTGTGTGACTGTGGGGGGGGGGGGGGACATTAGAGTGTAAGCTCCTCTGGTGCAGAGACTGATGTGATTGGCTCAGTGTTCTCTGTACAGCACTGCGGTATATGTCAGAGATATATAAATGTATAATAATAATAGTGTGTGACTGTGGGGGGGGGGACATCAGTATCTGTACCAGAGGAGCTTACACTTTAATGTCCCCCCCCACAGTCACACATTATTATTATTATACATTTATATAGCTCTGACATATACCACAGTGCTGTACAGAGAACACTGAGCCAGTCACATTAGAGTGTAAGCTCCTCTGGTGCAGAGACTGATGTGATTGGCTCAGTGTTCTCTGTACAGCACTGTGGTATATGTCAGAGATATATAAATGTATAATAATAATAGTGTGTGACTGTGGGGGGGGGGACATCAGTATCTGTACCAGAGGAGCTTACACTTTAATGTCCCCCCCCACAGTCACACATTATTATTATTATACATTTATATAGCTCTGACATATACCACAGTGCTGTACAGAGAACACTGAGCCAGTCACATTAGAGTGTAAGCTCCTCTGGTGCAGAGACTGATGTGATTGGCTCAGTGATCTCTGTACAGCACAGTGGTGTAGTGGTTAGCACTTTCACCTAGCAGCAAAAGGGTCGCTGGTTCAAATCCTGACCACGACACCATCTGCCTGGAGTTTGCATGTTCTCCCTGTGCCTGCGTGGGTTTCCTCCGGGTACTCCGGTTTCCTCCCACACTCCAAAGACATGCTGGTAGGTTAATTGGATCTTGTCCAAATTGGCCCAGTATATATGTGTGTACGACTGTGTGTCCCAAGCCCATCGAGATCCTACGGGGTTAATAACCGCACCAGCCAAGCAGACACTGGCTGCAAAAAGCGCCTAGAGGCGATTCAGTTTGCATTTGTAGCGCTATACAAGTCATTCATCCATTCATGCGGTATATGTCAGAGCTATATAAATGTATTATAATAATAGTGTGTGACTGTGTGGGGGGACATTAGAGTGTAAGCTCCTCTGGTGCAGAGACTGATGTGACTGGCTCAGTGATCTCTGTACAGCACTGCGGTATATGTCAGAGCTATATAAATGTATAATAATAATAGTGTGTGTACCAGAGGAGCTTACACTCTAATCTCCCCCCACTGTCACACACTATTATTATTATACATGTATATAGCTCTGACATATACCGCAGCGCTGTACAGAGAACACTGAGCCAGTCACATCAGTCTCTGCACCAAAGGAGCTTACACTCTAATGTCCCCCAACAGTCAGAGACTGGTGTGAGTGGCTCAGGGTTCTTTGTACATCACTGCAGTATATGTCAGAGCTATATAAATGTATAATAATAGTGTGTGACTGTGGGGGGTATTAGAGTGTAAGCTCCTCTGGTGCAGAGACTAGTGTGACTGGCTCAGTGTTTTCTGTACAGCACTGCAGTATATGTCAGAGCTATATAAATGTATAATAATAGTGTGTGACTGTGGGGGGACATTAGAGTGTAAGCTCCTCTGGTGCAGAGACTGATGTGACTGGCTCAGTGATCTCTGTACAGCACTGCGGTATATGTCAGAGCTATATAAATGTATAATAATAATAGTGTGTGTACCAGAGGAGCTTACACTCTAATCTCCCCCCACAGTCACACACTATTATTATTATACATGTATATAGCTCTGACATATACCGCAGCGCTGTACAGAGAACACTGAGCCAGTCACATCAGTCTCTGCACCAAAGGAGCTTACACTCTAATGTCCCCCAACAGTCAGAGACTGGTGTGAGTGGCTCAGGGTTCTTTGTACATCACTGCAGTATATGTCAGAGCTATATAAATGTATAATAATAGTGTGTGACTGTGGGGGGACATTAGAGTGTAAGCTGTAAGTGTAAGTTGAGGCTCTAAAGAAGGGGAACCCCTCGAAACGCGTTAGCTTGTGCCATTGCCTGATAGTCCTAGGAGATGGGGACAGTTTTACATGGACTCTGATGGAGGAATGATTTGATGTGCTTTTATACAAGTTTTATCTTGTGAGTATGATACCTACTTTTTATCAATAAATTCTCTTTTACTGAGGATAATGCGCTTTCTTCTCTTTTTTTTCTTTTTTATTAGAGTGCAAGCTCCTCTGGTACAGAGACTGATGTGATTGGTTTGGTGCTCTCTGTACAGCGCTGCGGTATATGTCAGAGCTATATAAATGTATAATAATAATAGTGTGTGACTGGGGGAGGGGGGGCAATAGCTTTTGTTTTGAATCTGCATAGAGATCTCCGGTGACTGTTGGGGTCAGTGGTCACCTGGGCGCCTCTCCTTCATTCCAATCGTTCCTCCGCACCTTTATTTAACTGCCACTGATTTCCTCCTACTTGAAAACGACCTTTGACCCGGGATACTGGGAGTCAGCTCACTGAAAGTAAACAAGGACTGAGCTGCAAAGCATGCTGGGATCCCAGGGGGACAGCGTTGGGTGCGATAGTGTCACCTGGCACAGCGCTGAGGGCGACACGTGACCGGCACTGGACTGGCATTCCTGGCACCGGATAATAAACGTAATCATGGTGTTGGCCATCAGACAGAGCCTGTCTGGTAGACTTGTATTGGGATAAGAGGAGCAGTAAAGAATTAACGTTGATCTCTTTTATTTGTATTTATCATTGCATCACTGAACCATCAGATTGATCTGGCAGCTTAGCCCGCCCTCTTTATACAATAGCCCCACCCATCTTGATGTAACCAATAAATGGTCCCTTCTGTACTCACATTAATGTCTTTTCCCGCCCAGTTGCATTCTTCCCGCCATTCCACGAGCGCCGGCCAGTGAATCTGGTTGGAGAGAGAATAGAAGGAATTATTATTTCTTATCTTGGTCAGCTACTTATATTATATGATTTTATTACATGTCCTTATCTGCTTCTGTTCTGTAGATATTGAGACAGATCATTACAGGGAACTGACATCTGTCTAAAAGAGTGCTACCTTTTACCTACCCGACATGGCCAATCACAGTGCAACCCAGCATCCCTTTAGACATGCATTGTCTATGATACTGCCAGTGCAGTAAACCGAAGGACATTGCTGGGGATGCCAAAAAACTGGATAAGGCCGGGTTCACACTGGTAATGACATGACAGTCGTACTACTTTGGATCCGGCTTTGCCCTGCGACTTGAAGCCGACATATGTCCGACTTTCAATGAACGGGGATCCGACTTGGATCCCCGCCAAGACCAGGCACTGTGTTTGGTATGAATCTTGAGGGGGAACTCAACGCCAAAATTCAAATAAAAAAACGGCATGGGTTCCCCCTCCAGGAGCATACCAGGCCCTTCGGTCTGGTATGGATTTTAAGGGGAACCCCCTATGCCGAAAAAACGGTGTGGGGGTCCCCCCAAAATCCATACTAGACCCTTATCCGAGCACACAGCCCGGCCAGTCAGGAAAGGAGGTGGGGATGAGCGGGCGCCCCCTACCCCCTCCTGAACCGTACTAAGCTGCATGCCCTCAACATGGGGGGGTGGGTGCTTTGGGGCAGGGGGCGCCCTGCGGCCCCCCCCCACCCCAAAGCACCTTGTTCCCATGTTGATGAGCACCAGGGCCCCTTCCCAACCATCCTGGCTGTTGGTTGTTGGGGTCTGCGGGCGGGGGGGTTATCGGAATCCGGGAGCCCACTTTAATAAGGGGGCCACCAGATCCCGGCCCCCCACCCTATGTGAATGAGTATGGGGTACATCGTACCCCTACCCATTCACCTGGGGGAAAAAGTGTCAATAAAAAAAAAAAAACACTAGACAGGTTTTAAAAGTAATTTATTAGGCAGCTCCGGGGGTCTCTTTCGACTACTCCGCTCTCTCCGGCCTCTTCTCCCGCTCTTTGGTTCTTCTCCCGCTCTCCGGCCTCTTCTCCCGGTCTCCAGTTCTTCTGCCGGGCCCCTCCGCTATCTTCTGCTCTTTTGCCGCTCCTTTTCCCTTATGACGTCACAGTCCCGGGGCATGATGGGCGGTGATGTCATAAGGGGCGGGGTCACCGGGTCACATCACCCGGTGACCCCCCCAATGCCTATATAAGTCATTGCGCATCGCGCACGCGGCATTACAGCGGGAGAGAGCGTCGAGTCAACGTCGGAAGAAGAGAAGAGGGAAGAAGACGGCGGAGAAGACCAGGCCAATGCTAGCAAAAGAGCGGAAAAAGAGCATAAGATAGCGGAGGAGCCCGGCAGAAGAACCGGAGACCAGGAGAAGAGGCCGGAGAGCGGGAGAAGAACCGAAGAGCGGGAGAAGAGGCCGGAGAGAGCGGAGAAGTCGGAAGAGACCCCCGAAGTCGGAAGAAGACCCCCGGAGCTGACTAATAAATTCCTTTTTTTTTTTTATTGAAACTTTTTCCCCCAGGTGAATGGGTAGGGGTATGATGTACCCCATACTCATTCACATAGGGTGGGGGGCCAGGATCTGGTGGCCCCCTTATTAAAAGGGGCTCCCTGATTCCGATAAGCCCCCTGCCCGCAGACCCGACAACCAACGGCCAGGGTTGTCGGGAAGGGGCCCTTGTCCTCATCAACATGGGGACAAGGTGCTTTGGGGTGGGGGGGGGGAGGCCCGCAGGGCGCCCCCTGCCCCAAACCACCCACCCCCCCATGTTGAGGGCATGCGGCTTGGTACGGTTCAGGAGGGGGTGGGGGGCGCTCGCTCGTCCCCACCCCCTTTCCTGACCGGCCGGGCTGCGTGCTCGGATAAGGGTCTGGTATGGATTTTGGGGGGACCCCCACACCGTTTTTCTGGCGTAGGGGGTTCCCCTTAAAATCCATACCAGACCTAAGGGCCTGGTATGCTCTTGGAGGGGGAACCCATGCCGTTTTTTTATTAAAATTTTGGCGTGGAGTTCCCCCTCAAGATCAGCAGAGCACAAGTCGCATGCCAAAGTCGGATCGTCCAAGACGGCGTTCCGACTTTGATCCGACTTCAATCATAGTCAATGGGCTGAAGTCGGATCAAAGTAGTGCAGGGAGCATTTTCAATGTCGGACCGACTTGTGTCGGACCAGTTAAGACGGCTCCCATAGGGAAATATTGATTTTCACACGTCATGCGACATGAGCTCCCAATGTCGGAGCGTTTGTCGCACCAGTGTGAACCCGGCCTGAGGGATGAGAAGAAATTAGACACGTGCACTGCCGGAATTTTTTTTTGTTTTTGTTTTTTTTTTTTTCGTTTTTCGGGTCATTCTTATGAACGAAATTCGTAAATTTGTAAACTCAGAAATCCGAAAATTAGTACATTCGTAAATACGAAAACCTGAAATTCGAAAATTAAAAAATCCGAAAACTGGAAATTCGAAAATTCGTAAATTCGAAAACCTGAAAATTCGGAATTACGAAATCCATAAATTCTAAAATCCGAAATACAGAAATTTGATAATTCGAAAATCTGGAAATTCAAAATAATAACTAAGGGCTCTTTCACACGGAGGGATCGTTCAGGTCCGCCTGTCAGTTTTTTAGGCGGACCTGGACGGACGCTCCATGTAGCCCTATGGAGCCACGGATGTCAGCGGTGACATGTCCGCTGACATCCGACTCGCTCCGATCCGCAAAAGTGTGATGGAGGAAAACCCTATTTTTCCTTCTGTCTGCGGATCGGATGACAACGGACTCTACGGTCCGTCCTCATCCGATCACCCCATAGGGGAGAGCGGCGCTCTGACAGGGCGGTCCCTGCACAGTGTGCGCGGACCGCCCAGTCATCCGCCGGCTCAGCGGGGATCAACGGAGCGATCCCCGCTGAGCAAGTGGAGCTTCACGGGGCGAATCTTCACGGACTAACTATTTACTAGCTAACTATTAAATTATAGGCATTGGAATTTCCTTTCAAATTTGTCTGTTAGTGAACGTAACGAATATGAATTTATCCGAAGTTACGAATTAATCCAAAATAACGAATGTCGCATCTAAACAAATGGAACAGAACTAATTAATAATAATAATAATAATAAAAAGTTTTTTTTTATTATTGTTATTTGTTATTATTAATTCAATATGTTCCATTCGTTTTTTCGGGAAAATTCATAACTTCGGATAAATTTGTATTCGTTACGTTCATTAACAGCCAAATTTGAAAGGAAATTCCAAAACCTATAATTTATTAGTTAATAGTTAAGTTATTATTAGTTAGAAAATGTGAAAATCTGAAATATAAATAACTATCTTATTTTTGAATTTACGAATGTTCGGATTTTCGAATTTTCGGATTTTCGAATTTTCGGTTTCTCGAATTTCGTAAATTAAATCCAGAAATTCAAAAATTCATAAATTTGTAAATTCAGAATGTTTGAATATTGGGAAAAATTAGTTACACAGGTTTTCGTGAATTCGAATATTTCAGAATTTGTTGAAATTCGTTAAAAAACGAATTCAGAACTAAACTAATTGCACATGTCTAGAAGAAATATCTGAATGTAACTGCCAGATGTGATATCTCTCTTTCAATGTACTTCCTGTGTGGTCACCAGGACAGGAAATTAGGGAAAATCTTCCCACTGGGGGGTCACAGACATCGATACAAGTCCCCGCCCCTTTCTCAATCCATCCAAAATGAAATGTTTTTAGCAGGAGCTGGTCATTGGTGACCTTTTGGCCTGCGGAAATAAAAAAATAAAAAAAGATTTGTGGAGCATTTACTTCTTGGAATCCATCTGCCCTTAGCTCAGGCATGTAGGCAGGAGGGTGTGCTTAGCTGAGAAAGCCCATCCTCCCCTCCTAGGATGTATGACATTATTTTGGCCTAGGCCAGAAACCAGGAAGCAACTGATGAAATGTAAAAAAAAAAAAAAGGGAATGAAGACAGTCGCTCCCTTCAATCTTAACCCTGGTACAGCAGTTCTAGAAGGAAGTGGTACTTACCAAGTGCTCGTTCCTGGTGATGTCATCCAGACTCAGCGACAACAGGTAATTCTTCCCGCCCACAAAGAGGCGGCCGCGCTCCTCGTCTAGTAAGAGGGCGTCGTAGCAGCAGGAGCGGTTGTTGGTGTAGGTCCGCAGGCCGTGGGGGGAGAGATCTGGGGGGGAGAGAGGAAAGGAAACAAGGAAATTAAATTGTTACACTGTGGAAAGGTTGGAGGATGTGTGGCTGATTTAAAAGACAATGATATTCCAGAATCAGATCCTTGAACTGTCTGGGGAAAGCTGACTGTACACCATCCGATCATCTACCTGGAAATATCCCTCTTCTGTGTCCTGTTTTCAAAGATTGTACAGAAAATATCCAACATTCTGAAAGATTTTAATTCACAATTTGAAAAATTGTACCTGCGCCTCAGCACTCGACATCAGTGCCCTTCCTGTGCCTAGGCACTCCTGACATCAGTACCCTTCCTGTGCCTAGATCGTCCTGATATCAGTTCCCTTCCTGTGCCTAGGCACTCCTGATATCAGTACCCTTCCTGTGCCTAGATACTCCTGACATCAGTTCCCTTCCTGTGCCTAGATACTCCTGACATCAGTACCCTTCCTGTGCCTAGATACTTCTGATATCAGTGCCCTTCCTGTGCCTAGGCACTCCTGATATCGGTACCCTTCCTGTGCCTAGATACTCCTGATATCGGTACCCTTCCTGTGCCTAGATACTCCTGACATCAGTACCCTTCATGTGCCTAGATACTCCTGATATCAGTGCCCTTCCTGTGCCTAGATACTCCTGATATCAGTGCCCTTCCTGTGCCTAGATACTCCTGATATCAGTGCCCTTCCTGTGCCTAGATACTCCTGATATCAGTGCCCTTCCTGTGCCTAGATACTCCTGATATCAGTGCCCTTCCTGTGCCTAGATACTCCTGATATCGGTACCCTTCCTGCGCCTAGATACTCCTGATATCGGTACCCTTCCTGTGCCTAGGCACTCCTGATATCAGTGCCCTTCCTGTGCCTAGATACTCCTGATATCAGTACCCTTCCTGTGCCTAGATACTCCTGATATCAGTACCCTTCCTGTGCCTAGATACTCCTGATATCAGTTCCCTTCCTGTGCCTAGGCACTCCTGATATCAGTACCCTTCAGGTGCCTAGATACTCCTGACATCAGTACCCTTCATGTGCCTAGATACTTCTGACATCAGTACCCTTCCTATGCCTAGATACTCCTGACATCAGTACCCTTCATGTGCCTAGATACTCCTGACATCAGTGCCCTTCCTGTGCCTAGATACTCCTGATATCAGTACCCTTCCTGTGCCTAGATACTCCTGATATCAGTTCCCTTCCTGTGCCTAGGCACTCCTGATATCAGTACCCTTCAGGTGCCTAGATACTCCTGACATCAGTGCCCTTCCTGTGCCTAGATACTCCTGATATCAGTACCCTTCATGTGCCTAGATACTCCTGATATCGGTACCCTTCCTGTGCCTAGATACTCCTGATATCGGTACCCTTCCTGTGCCTAGATACTCCTGATATCAGTACCCTTCATGTGCCTAGATACTCCTGATATCGGTACCCTTCCTGTGCCTAGATACTCCTGATATCAGTTCCCTTCCTGCGCCTAGATACTCCTGACATCAGTACCCTTCATGTGCCTAGATACTCCTGATATCAGTGCCCTTCCTGTGCCTAGATACTCCTGATATCGGTACCCTTCCTGCGCCTAGATACTCCTGATATCGGTACCCTTCCTGTGCCTAGGCACTCCTGATATCAGTGCCCTTCCTGTGCCTAGATACTCCTGACATCAGTACCCTTCATGTGCCTAGATACTCCTGATATCAGTGCCCTTCCTGTGCCTAGATACTCCTGACATCAGTACCCTTCCTGTGCCTAGATACTCCTGATATCGGTACCCTTCCTGCGCCTAGATACTCCTGATATCAGTACCCTTCCTGTGCCTAGATACTCCTGATATCAGTGCCCTTCCTGCGCCTAGATACTCCTGATATCGGTACCCTTCCTGTGCCTAGATAGTCCTGATATCAGTTCCCTTCCTGTGCCTAGGCACTCCTGATATCAGTACCCTTCCTGTGCCTAGATACTCCTGATATGAGTACCCTTCCTATGCCTAGATACTCCTGATATCGGTACCCTTCCTGTGCCTAGATAGTCCTGATATCAGTTCCCTTCCTGTGCCTAGGCACTCCTGATATCAGTACCCTTCCTGTGCCTAGATACTCCTGATATCAGTACCCTTCCTATGCCTAGATACTCCTGATATCGGTACCCTTCCTGCGCCTAGATACTCCTGATATCAGTACCCTTCCTATGCCTAGATACTCCTGATATCAGTGCCCTTCCTGCGCCTAGATACTCCTGATATCGGTACCCTTCCTGTGCCTAGATAGTCCTGATATCAGTTCCCTTCCTGTGCCTAGGCACTCCTGATATCAGTACCCTTCCTGTGCCTAGATACTCCTGATATGAGTACCCTTCCTGTGCCTAGATACTCCTGACATCAGTGCCATTCCTGTGCCTAGATACTCCTGATATCAGTGCCCTTCCTGTGCCTAGATACTCCTGATATCAGTTCCCTTCCTGTGCCTAGGCACTCCTGATATCAGTACCCTTCAGGTGCCTAGATACTCCTGATATCAGTACCCTTCCTGTGCCTAGATACTCCTGACATCAGTACCCTTCCTGTGCCTAGATACTTCTGATATCAGTGCCCTTCCTGTGCCTAGGCACTCCTGATATCAGTGCCCTTCCTGTGCCTAGATACTCCTGATATCTGTGCCCTTCCTGTGCCTAGATAATCCTGATATCAGTGCCCTTCCTGTGCCTAGATACTCCTGATATCAGTTCCCTTCCTGTGTCTAGATACTCCTGATATCAGTTCCCTTCCTGTGCCTAGATACTCCTGACATCAGTGCCCTTCCTGTGCCTAGATACTCCTGACATCAGTGCCCTTCCTGTGCCTAGATACTCCTGACATCAGTGCCCTTCCTGTGCCTAGATACTCCTGACATCAGTGCCCTTCCTGTGCCTAGATACTCCTGATATCAGTGCCCTTCCTGTGCCTAGATACTCCTGACATCAGTACCCTTCCTGTGCCTAGATACTCCTGACATCAGTGCCATTCCTGTGCCTAGATACTCCTGATATCAGTTCCCTTCCTGTGCCTAGGCACTCCTGATATCAGTACCCTTCAGGTGCCTAGATACTCCTGATATCAGTACCCTTCCTGTGCCTAGATACTCCTGACATCAGTGCCATTCCTGTGCCTAGATACTCCTGATATCGGTACCCTTCCTGTGCCTAGATAGTCCTGATATCAGTTCCCTTCCTGTGCCTAGGCACTCCTGATATCAGTACCCTTCCTGTGCCTAGATACTCCTGATATCAGTACCCTTCCTGTGCCTAGATACTCCTGACATCAGTGCCATTCCTGTGCCTAGATACTCCTGATATCAGTGCCCTTCCTGTGCCTAGATACTCCTGATATCAGTTCCCTTCCTGTGCCTAGGCACTCCTGATATCAGTACCCTTCCTGTGCCTAGATACTTCTGATATCAGTGCCCTTCCTGTGCCTAGATACTCCTGACATCAGTACCCTTCCTGTGCCTAGATACTTCTGATATCAGTGCCCTTCCTGTGCCTAGGCACTCCTGATATCAGTGCCATTCCTGTGCCTAGATACTCCTGATATCAGTTCCCTTCCTATGCCTAGATACTCCTGATATCAGTGCCCTTCCTGTGCCTAGATACTCCTGACATCAGTACCCTTCCTGTGCCTAGATACTCCTGATATCAGTGCCATTCCTGTGCCTAGATACTCCTGATATCAGTTCCCTTCCTATGCCTAGATACTCCTGATATCAGTGCCATTCCTGTGCCTAGATACTCCTGATATCAGTTCCCTTCCTGTGCCTAGATACTCCTGATATCAGTGCCCTTCCTGTGCCTAGATACTCCTGACATCAGTACCCTTCCTGTGCCTAGATACTCCTGACATCAGTGCCATTCCTGTGCCTAGATACTCCTGATATCAGTTCCCTTCCTATGCCTAGATACTCCTGATATCAGTGCCCTTCCTATGCCTAGATACTCCTGATATCGGTACCCTTCCTGTGCCTAGATACTCCTGACATCAGTGCCATTCCTGTGCCTAGATACTCCTGATATCAGTGCCCTTCCTGTGCCTAGATACTCCTGATATCAGTTCCCTTCCTGTGCCTAGATACTCCTGACATCAGTGCCCTTCCTGTGCCTAGATACTCCTGACATCAGTGCCATTCCTGTGCCTAGATACTCCTGATATCAGTGCCCTTCCTGTGCCTAGATACTCCTGATATCAGTGCCCTTCCTGTGCCTAGATACTCCTGATATCAGTACCCTTCCTGTGCCTAGATACTCCTGACATCAGTGCCCTTCCTGTGCCTAGATACTCCTGATATCAGTGCCCTTCCTGTGCCTAGATACTCCTGATATCAGTTCCCTTCCTGTGCCTAGGCACTCCTGATATCAGTACCCTTCAGGTGCCTAGATACTCCTGATATCAGTACCCTTCCTATGCCTAGATACTCCTGATATCAGTACCCTTCCTGTGCCTAGATACTCCTGACATCAGTGCCCTTCCTGTGCCTAGATACTCCTGACATCAGTGCCATTCCTGTGCCTAGATACTCCTGATATCAGTACCCTTCCTGTGCCTAGATACTCCTGACATCAGTGCCATTCCTGTGCCTAGATACTCCTGATATCAGTGCCCTTCCTGTGCCTAGATACTCCTGATATCAGTGCCCTTCCTGTGCCTAGATACTCCTGATATCAGTTCCCTTCCTGTGCCTAGGCACTCCTGATATCAGTACCCTTCAGGTGCCTAGATACTCCTGATATCAGTACCCTTCCTGTGCCTAGATACTCCTGATATCAGTACCCTTCCTGTGCCTAGATACTCCTGACATCAGTGCCATTCCTGTGCCTAGATACTCCTGATATCAGTACCCTTCCTGTGTCTAGATACTCCTGATATCAGTACCCTTCCTGTGCCTAGATACTCCTGACATCAGTACCCTTCCTATGCCTAGATACTCCTGACATCAGTGCCATTCCTGTGCCTAGATAATCCTGATATCAGTACCCTTCCTGTGTCTAGATACTCCTGATATCAGTGCCCTTCCTGTGCCTAGATACTCCTGATATCAGTACCCTTCCTGTGTCTAGATACTCCTGATATCAGTACCCTTCCTGTGCCTAGATACTCCTGATATCAGTACCCTTCCTGTGTCTAGATACTCCTGATATCAGTGCCCTTCCTGTGCCTAGATACTCCTGATATCAGTACCCTTCCTGTGTCTAGATACTCCTGATATCAGTGCCCTTCCTGTGCCTAGATACTCCTGATATCAGTACCCTTCCTGTGTCTAGATACTCCTGATATCAGTGCCCTTCCTGTGCCTAGATACTCCTGATATCAGTACCCTTCCTGTGTCTAGATACTCCTGATATCAGTACCCTTCCTGTGTCTAGATACTCCTGATATCAGTGCCCTTCCTGTGCCTAGATACTCCTGATATCAGTACCCTTCCTGTGTCTAGATACTCCTGATATCAGTACCCTTCCTGTGCCTAGATACTCCTGATATCAGTACCCTTCATGTGTCTAGATACTCCTGATATCAGTACCATTCCTGTGCCTAGATACTCCTGATATCAGTACCCTTCATGTGCCTAGATACTCCTGATATCAGTACCCTTCCTGTGCCTAGATACTCCTGATATCAGTACCCTTCATATGCCTAGATACTCCTGATATCAGTACCCTTCCTGTGCCTAGATACTCCTGATATCAGTACCCTTCATGTGCCTAGATACTCCTGATATCGGTACCCTTCCTGCGCCTAGATACTCCTGATATCGGTACCCTTCCTGCGCCTAGATACTCCTGATATCAGTGCCCTTCCTGTGCCTAGATACTCCTGACATCAGTGCCCTTCCTGTGCCTAGATACTCCTGACATCAGTACCCTTCCTGTGCCTAGATACTCCTGATATCAGTACCCTTCCTGCGCCTAGATACTCCTGATATCAGTGCCCTTCCTGTGCCTAGATACTCCTGATATCTGTGCCCTTCCTGTGCCTAGATACTCCTGATATCAGTACCCTTCCTGTGCCTAGATACTCCTGATATCAGTGCCCTTCCTGTGCCTAGATACTCCTGACATCAGTACCCTTCCTGTGCCTAGATACTCCTGATATCAGTGCCCTTCCTGTGCCTAGATACTCCTGATATCAGTGCCCTTCCTGTGCCTAGATACTCCTGACATCAGTACCCTTCCTGTGCCTAGATACTCCTGATATCAGTGCCCTTCCTGTGCCTAGGCACTCCTGATATCGGTACCCTTCCTGTGCCTAGATACTCCTGATATCGGTACCCTTCCTGTGCCTAGATACTCCTGACATCAGTACCCTTCATGTGCCTAGATACTCCTGATATCAGTGCCCTTCCTGTGCCTAGATACTCCTGATATCAGTGCCCTTCCTGTGCCTAGATACTCCTGATATCAGTGCCCTTCCTGTGCCTAGATACTCCTGATATCAGTGCCCTTCCTGTGCCTAGATACTCCTGATATCAGTGCCCTTCCTGTGCCTAGATACTCCTGATATCGGTACCCTTCCTGCGCCTAGATACTCCTGATATCGGTACCCTTCCTGTGCCTAGGCACTCCTGATATCAGTGCCCTTCCTGTGCCTAGATACTCCTGATATCAGTACCCTTCCTGTGCCTAGATACTCCTGATATCAGTACCCTTCCTGTGCCTAGATACTCCTGATATCAGTTCCCTTCCTGTGCCTAGGCACTCCTGATATCAGTACCCTTCAGGTGCCTAGATACTCCTGACATCAGTACCCTTCATGTGCCTAGATACTTCTGACATCAGTACCCTTCCTATGCCTAGATACTCCTGACATCAGTACCCTTCATGTGCCTAGATACTCCTGACATCAGTGCCCTTCCTGTGCCTAGATACTCCTGATATCAGTACCCTTCCTGTGCCTAGATACTCCTGATATCAGTTCCCTTCCTGTGCCTAGGCACTCCTGATATCAGTACCCTTCAGGTGCCTAGATACTCCTGACATCAGTGCCCTTCCTGTGCCTAGATACTCCTGATATCAGTACCCTTCATGTGCCTAGATACTCCTGATATCGGTACCCTTCCTGTGCCTAGATACTCCTGATATCGGTACCCTTCCTGTGCCTAGATACTCCTGATATCAGTACCCTTCATGTGCCTAGATACTCCTGATATCGGTACCCTTCCTGTGCCTAGATACTCCTGATATCAGTTCCCTTCCTGCGCCTAGATACTCCTGACATCAGTACCCTTCATGTGCCTAGATACTCCTGATATCAGTGCCCTTCCTGTGCCTAGATACTCCTGATATCGGTACCCTTCCTGCGCCTAGATACTCCTGATATCGGTACCCTTCCTGTGCCTAGGCACTCCTGATATCAGTGCCCTTCCTGTGCCTAGATACTCCTGACATCAGTACCCTTCATGTGCCTAGATACTCCTGATATCAGTGCCCTTCCTGTGCCTAGATACTCCTGATATCGGTACCCTTCCTGCGCCTAGATACTCCTGATATCGGTACCCTTCCTGTGCCTAGGCACTCCTGATATCAGTGCCCTTCCTGTGCCTAGATACTCCTGATATCAGTACCCTTCCTGTGCCTAGATACTCCTGATATCAGTTCCCTTCCTGTGCCTAGGCACTCCTGATATCAGTACCCTTCAGGTGCCTAGATACTCCTGACATCAGTACCCTTCATGTGCCTAGATACTTCTGACATCAGTACCCTTCCTATGCCTAGATACTCCTGACATCAGTACCCTTCATGTGCCTAGATACTCCTGATATCGGTACCCTTCCTGCGCCTAGATACTCCTGACATCAGTACCCTTCATGTGCCTAGATACTCCTGATATCAGTGCCCTTCCTGTGCCTAGATACTCCTGATATCGGTACCCTTCCTGCGCCTAGATACTCCTGATATCGGTACCCTTCCTGTGCCTAGGCACTCCTGATATCAGTGCCCTTCCTGTGCCTAGATACTCCTGATATCAGTACCCTTCCTGTGCCTAGATACTCCTGATATCAGTACCCTTCCTGTGCCTAGATACTCCTGATATCAGTTCCCTTCCTGTGCCTAGGCACTCCTGATATCAGTACCCTTCAGGTGCCTAGATACTCCTGACATCAGTGCCCTTCCTGTGCCTAGATACTCCTGATATCAGTTCCCTTCCTGTGCCTAGGCACTCCTGATATCAGTACCCTTCAGGTGCCTAGATACTCCTGACATCAGTGCCCTTCCTGTGCCTAGGCACTCCTGATATCAGTACCCTTCATGTGCCTAGATACTCCTGATATCGGTACCCTTCCTGTGCCTAGATACTCCTGATATCGGTACCCTTCCTGTGCCTAGATACTCCTGATATCAGTACCCTTCATGTGCCTAGATACTCCTGATATCGGTACCCTTCCTGTGCCTAGATACTCCTGATATCGGTACCCTTCCTGTGCCTAGATACTCCTGATATCAGTACCCTTCCTGTGCCTAGATACTCCTGATATCAGTGCCCTTCCTGTGCCTAGATACTCCTGATATCGGTACCCTTCCTGTGCCTAGATACTCCTGATATCGGTACCCTTCCTGCGCCTAGATACTCCTGATATCAGTACCCTTCCTGTGCCTAGATACTCCTGATATCAGTGCCCTTCCTGCGCCTAGATACTCCTGATATCGGTACCCTTCCTGTGCCTAGATAGTCCTGATATCAGTTCCCTTCCTGTGCCTAGGCACTCCTGATATCAGTACCCTTCCTGTGCCTAGATACTCCTGATATGAGTACCCTTCCTATGCCTAGATACTCCTGATATCGGTACCCTTCCTGTGCCTAGATAGTCCTGATATCAGTTCCCTTCCTGTGCCTAGGCACTCCTGATATCAGTACCCTTCCTGTGCCTAGATACTCCTGATATCAGTACCCTTCCTATGCCTAGATACTCCTGATATCGGTACCCTTCCTGCGCCTAGATACTCCTGATATCAGTACCCTTCCTATGCCTAGATACTCCTGATATCAGTGCCCTTCCTGCGCCTAGATACTCCTGATATCGGTACCCTTCCTGTGCCTAGATAGTCCTGATATCAGTTCCCTTCCTGTGCCTAGGCACTCCTGATATCAGTACCCTTCCTGTGCCTAGATACTCCTGATATGAGTACCCTTCCTGTGCCTAGATACTCCTGACATCAGTGCCATTCCTGTGCCTAGATACTCCTGATATCAGTGCCCTTCCTGTGCCTAGATACTCCTGATATCAGTTCCCTTCCTGTGCCTAGGCACTCCTGATATCAGTACCCTTCAGGTGCCTAGATACTCCTGATATCAGTACCCTTCCTGTGCCTAGATACTCCTGACATCAGTACCCTTCCTGTGCCTAGATACTTCTGATATCAGTGCCCTTCCTGTGCCTAGGCACTCCTGATATCAGTGCCCTTCCTGTGCCTAGATACTCCTGATATCTGTGCCCTTCCTGTGCCTAGATAATCCTGATATCAGTGCCCTTCCTGTGCCTAGATACTCCTGATATCAGTTCCCTTCCTGTGTCTAGATACTCCTGATATCAGTTCCCTTCCTGTGCCTAGATACTCCTGACATCAGTGCCCTTCCTGTGCCTAGATACTCCTGACATCAGTGCCCTTCCTGTGCCTAGATACTCCTGACATCAGTGCCCTTCCTGTGCCTAGATACTCCTGACATCAGTGCCCTTCCTGTGCCTAGATACTCCTGATATCAGTGCCCTTCCTGTGCCTAGATACTCCTGACATCAGTACCCTTCCTGTGCCTAGATACTCCTGACATCAGTGCCATTCCTGTGCCTAGATACTCCTGATATCAGTTCCCTTCCTGTGCCTAGGCACTCCTGATATCAGTACCCTTCAGGTGCCTAGATACTCCTGATATCAGTACCCTTCCTGTGCCTAGATACTCCTGACATCAGTGCCATTCCTGTGCCTAGATACTCCTGATATCGGTACCCTTCCTGTGCCTAGATAGTCCTGATATCAGTTCCCTTCCTGTGCCTAGGCACTCCTGATATCAGTACCCTTCCTGTGCCTAGATACTCCTGATATCAGTACCCTTCCTGTGCCTAGATACTCCTGACATCAGTGCCATTCCTGTGCCTAGATACTCCTGATATCAGTGCCCTTCCTGTGCCTAGATACTCCTGATATCAGTTCCCTTCCTGTGCCTAGGCACTCCTGATATCAGTACCCTTCCTGTGCCTAGATACTTCTGATATCAGTGCCCTTCCTGTGCCTAGATACTCCTGACATCAGTACCCTTCCTGTGCCTAGATACTTCTGATATCAGTGCCCTTCCTGTGCCTAGGCACTCCTGATATCAGTGCCATTCCTGTGCCTAGATACTCCTGATATCAGTTCCCTTCCTATGCCTAGATACTCCTGATATCAGTGCCCTTCCTGTGCCTAGATACTCCTGACATCAGTACCCTTCCTGTGCCTAGATACTCCTGATATCAGTGCCATTCCTGTGCCTAGATACTCCTGATATCAGTTCCCTTCCTATGCCTAGATACTCCTGATATCAGTGCCATTCCTGTGCCTAGATACTCCTGATATCAGTTCCCTTCCTGTGCCTAGATACTCCTGATATCAGTGCCCTTCCTGTGCCTAGATACTCCTGACATCAGTACCCTTCCTGTGCCTAGATACTCCTGACATCAGTGCCATTCCTGTGCCTAGATACTCCTGATATCAGTTCCCTTCCTATGCCTAGATACTCCTGATATCAGTGCCCTTCCTATGCCTAGATACTCCTGATATCGGTACCCTTCCTGTGCCTAGATACTCCTGACATCAGTGCCATTCCTGTGCCTAGATACTCCTGATATCAGTGCCCTTCCTGTGCCTAGATACTCCTGATATCAGTTCCCTTCCTGTGCCTAGATACTCCTGACATCAGTGCCCTTCCTGTGCCTAGATACTCCTGACATCAGTGCCATTCCTGTGCCTAGATACTCCTGATATCAGTGCCCTTCCTGTGCCTAGATACTCCTGATATCAGTGCCCTTCCTGTGCCTAGATACTCCTGATATCAGTACCCTTCCTGTGCCTAGATACTCCTGACATCAGTGCCCTTCCTGTGCCTAGATACTCCTGATATCAGTGCCCTTCCTGTGCCTAGATACTCCTGATATCAGTTCCCTTCCTGTGCCTAGGCACTCCTGATATCAGTACCCTTCAGGTGCCTAGATACTCCTGATATCAGTACCCTTCCTATGCCTAGATACTCCTGATATCAGTACCCTTCCTGTGCCTAGATACTCCTGACATCAGTGCCCTTCCTGTGCCTAGATACTCCTGACATCAGTGCCATTCCTGTGCCTAGATACTCCTGATATCAGTACCCTTCCTGTGCCTAGATACTCCTGACATCAGTGCCATTCCTGTGCCTAGATACTCCTGATATCAGTGCCCTTCCTGTGCCTAGATACTCCTGATATCAGTGCCCTTCCTGTGCCTAGATACTCCTGATATCAGTTCCCTTCCTGTGCCTAGGCACTCCTGATATCAGTACCCTTCAGGTGCCTAGATACTCCTGATATCAGTACCCTTCCTGTGCCTAGATACTCCTGATATCAGTACCCTTCCTGTGCCTAGATACTCCTGACATCAGTGCCATTCCTGTGCCTAGATACTCCTGATATCAGTACCCTTCCTGTGTCTAGATACTCCTGATATCAGTACCCTTCCTGTGCCTAGATACTCCTGACATCAGTACCCTTCCTATGCCTAGATACTCCTGACATCAGTGCCATTCCTGTGCCTAGATAATCCTGATATCAGTACCCTTCCTGTGTCTAGATACTCCTGATATCAGTGCCCTTCCTGTGCCTAGATACTCCTGATATCAGTACCCTTCCTGTGTCTAGATACTCCTGATATCAGTACCCTTCCTGTGCCTAGATACTCCTGATATCAGTACCCTTCCTGTGTCTAGATACTCCTGATATCAGTGCCCTTCCTGTGCCTAGATACTCCTGATATCAGTACCCTTCCTGTGTCTAGATACTCCTGATATCAGTGCCCTTCCTGTGCCTAGATACTCCTGATATCAGTACCCTTCCTGTGTCTAGATACTCCTGATATCAGTGCCCTTCCTGTGCCTAGATACTCCTGATATCAGTACCCTTCCTGTGTCTAGATACTCCTGATATCAGTACCCTTCCTGTGTCTAGATACTCCTGATATCAGTGCCCTTCCTGTGCCTAGATACTCCTGATATCAGTACCCTTCCTGTGTCTAGATACTCCTGATATCAGTACCCTTCCTGTGCCTAGATACTCCTGATATCAGTACCCTTCATGTGTCTAGATACTCCTGATATCAGTACCATTCCTGTGCCTAGATACTCCTGATATCAGTACCCTTCATGTGCCTAGATACTCCTGATATCAGTACCCTTCCTGTGCCTAGATACTCCTGATATCAGTACCCTTCATATGCCTAGATACTCCTGATATCAGTACCCTTCCTGTGCCTAGATACTCCTGATATCAGTACCCTTCATGTGCCTAGATACTCCTGATATCGGTACCCTTCCTGCGCCTAGATACTCCTGATATCGGTACCCTTCCTGCGCCTAGATACTCCTGATATCAGTGCCCTTCCTGTGCCTAGATACTCCTGACATCAGTGCCCTTCCTGTGCCTAGATACTCCTGACATCAGTACCCTTCCTGTGCCTAGATACTCCTGATATCAGTACCCTTCCTGCGCCTAGATACTCCTGATATCAGTGCCCTTCCTGTGCCTAGATACTCCTGATATCTGTGCCCTTCCTGTGCCTAGATACTCCTGATATCAGTACCCTTCCTGTGCCTAGATACTCCTGATATCAGTGCCCTTCCTGTGCCTAGATACTCCTGACATCAGTACCCTTCCTGTGCCTAGATACTCCTGATATCAGTGCCCTTCCTGTGCCTAGATACTCCTGATATCAGTGCCCTTCCTGTGCCTAGATACTCCTGACATCGGTACCCTTCCTGTGCCTAGATACTCCTGATATCAGTGCCCTTCCTGTGCCTAGATACTCCTGATATCAGTGCCCTTCCTGTGCCTAGATACTCCTGACATCAGTACCCTTCCTGTGCCTAGATACTCCTGATATCGGTACCCTTCCTGCGCCTAGATACTCCTGATATCGGTACCCTTCCTGCGCCTAGATACTCCTGATATCGGTACCCTTCCTGTGCCTAGATACTCCTGATATCAGTTCCCTTCCTGTGCCTAGGCACTCCTGATATCAGTACCCTTCATGTGCCTAGATACTCCTAATATCAGTACCCTTCCTGTGCCTAGATACTCCTGATATCAGTACCCTTCATGTGCCTAGATACTCCTGATATCAGTACCCTTCCTGTGCCTAGATACTCCTGACATCAGTGCCATTCCTGTGCCTAGATACTCCTGATATCAGTGCCCTTCCTGTGCCTAGATACTCCTGATATCAGTGCCCTTCCTGTGCCTAGATACTCCTGATATCAGTTCCCTTCCTGTGCCTAGATACTCCTGACATCAGTACCCTTCATGTGCCTAGATACTCCTGATATCAGTTCCCTTCCTGTGCCTAGATACTCCTGATATCAGTGCCCTTCCTGTGCCTAGATACTCCTGATATCAGTGCCCTTCCTGTGCCTAGATACTCCTGATATCAGTTCCCTTCCTGTGCCTAGATACTCCTGACATCAGTACCCTTCATGTGCCTAGATACTCCTGATATCAGTACCCTTCCTGTGCCTAGATACTCCTGATATCAGTACCCTTCCTGTGCCTAGATACTCCTGATATCAGTACCCTTCCTGTGCCTAGATACTCCTGATATCAGTACCCTTTATGTGCCTAGATACTCCTGATATCAGTGCCCTTCCTGTGCCTAGATACTCCTGACATCAGTGCCCTTCCTGTGCCTAGATACTCCTGACATCAGTACCCTTCCTGTGCCTAGATACTCCTGATATCGGTACCCTTCCTGCGCCTAGATACTCCTGATATCGGTACCCTTCCTGCGTCTAGATACTCCTGATATCGGTACCCTTCCTGTGCCTAGATAGTCCTGATATCAGTTCCCTTCCTGTGCCTAGGCACTCCTGATATCAGTACCCTTCATGTGCCTAGATACTCCTGATATCAGTACCCTTCCTGTGCCTAGATACTCCTGACATCAGTGCCATTCCTGTGCCTAGATACTCCTGACATCAGTGCCATTCCTGTGCCTAGATACTCCTGATATCAGTGCCCTTCCTGTGCCTAGATACTCCTGATATCAGTTCCCTTCCTATGCCTAGATACTCCTGACATCAGTACCCTTCCTATGCCTAGATACTCCTGATATCAGTACCCTTCCTATGCCTAGATACTCCTGATATCAGTACCCTTCCTGTGCCTAGATACTCCTGATATCAGTACCCTTCCTGTGCCTAGATACTCCTGATATCAGTGCCCTTCCTGTGCCTAGATACTCCTGATATCTGTGCCCTTCCTGTGCCTAGATAATCCTGATATCAATGCCCTTCCTGTGCCTAGATACTCCTGATATCAGTGCCCTTCCTGTGCCTAGATACTCCTGATATCTGTGCCCTTCCTGTGCCTAGATAATCCTGATATCAGTGCCCTTCCTGTGCCTAGATACTCCTGATATCTGTGCCCTTCCTGTGCTTAGATACTCCTGATATCAGTGCCCTTCCTGTGCCTAGATACTCCTTATATCTGTGCCTAGATTCTCCTGACATCAGTGCCCTTCCTGTGCCTAGATACTCCTGATATCAGTGCCCTTCCTGTGCCTAGATACTCCTGATATCAGTGCCCTTCCTGTGCCTAGATACTCCTGATATCAGTACCCTTCCTATGCCTAGATACTCCTGACATCAGTGCCCTTCCTGTGCCTAGATACTCCTGACATCAGTACCCTTCCTGTGCCTAGATACTCCTGACATCAGTGCCCTTCCTGTGCCTAGATACTCTTGACATCAGTGCCCTTCCTGTGCCTAGATACTCCTGACATCAGTGCCCTTCCTGTGCCTAGATACTCTTGACATCAGTGCCCTTCCTGTGCCTAGATACTCTTGACATCAGTGCCCTTCCTGTGCCTAGATACTCCATGATATCAGTGCCCTTCCTGTGCCTAGATACTCCTGATATCAGTGCCCTTCCTGTGCCTAGATACTCCTTATATCTGTGCCTAGATACTCCTGGCATCAGTGCCCTTCCTGTGCCTAGATACTCTTGACATCAGTGCCCTTCCTGTGCCTAGATACTCCTGATATCAGTGCCCTTCCTGTGCCTAGATACTCCTTATATCTGTGCCTAGATACTCCTGACATCAGTGCCCTTCCTGTGCCTAGATACTCCTGATATCAGTGCCCTTCCTGTGCCTAGATACTCCTGATATCAGTTCCCTTCCTATGCCTAGATACTCCTGATATCAGTACCCTTCCTATGCCTAGATACTCCTGACATCAGTGCCCTTCCTGTGCCTAGATACTCCTGACATCAGTACCCTTCCTGTGCCTAGATACTCCTGACATCAGTGCCCTTCCTGTGCCTAGATACTCTTGACATCAGTGCCCTTCCTGTGCCTAGATACTCCTGACATCAGTGCCCTTCCTGTGCCTAGATACTCTTGACATCAGTGCCCTTCCTGTGCCTGGATACTCTTGACATCAGTGCCCTTCCTGTGCCTAGATACTCTTGACATCAGTGCCCTTCCTGTGCCTAGATACTCCTGATATCAGTACCCTTCCTGTGCCTAGATACTCCTGACATCAGTACCCTTCCTGTGCCTAGTGTGACAGCAGGAAGGTAAAGTCACCTGGTTGCATCCAGGGGGTTAGATATATTTCTCCCAGATTCAGGCTTTATGCCGACTTATACAACTAGGGAGTTGATGAAGCCCAGCTGAGGCTAGTGGGCTCATGAATGACTCATACCTCTAGGGAGAGTGCTGGGCGTCGTGAGGCAGGGAGTTGATGAGACCAGCTGAAGCTTGTCAGCTCATTCAGGCCTCTATAAGAACTCCCAGATTCATTAGGTGTTAGCTCATGCCTGGAACCAGACCTGTGTGGACTGTCTAGGGAGAGTGAACCCCTGTGCGGTGAGGCAAAGCCTGTGTGGCTATTTGTTTGGACTTTTACTAAACCAGGGACTTAGGGACTAGGACAGCACCAGGCTGATCCCAGTTGTTAGTTTAGGAAACCTGCATGTTTAGTCAGAGGTCAAACTGACCAGGATTTATTTTGTTTATGTTTCTTTTTGGCTTTGCTGTGTTTTGTCACTGTACATAGAGAAATAAACCGCACCTTTTGATTTTGAAAACCACAACCTCCGTCTGCTGGCCCTGTTTTTGTGTGGGGAGCCCAACCAGGGGGTCACACACACCCGCTACCGAGTTAACCCCCTCACAGTTGGTGGAGAATGCGGACAGTTTTTTTTTAAGCCAGCATGGAGGAGATACTGAAACAGCTGGCTCTAGCAAATGCCAATCAACAGCAGACAAATGCAGGTTTGCAAAGGAGCCTTGCAGCCCAGCAGCAAGCTCATCAACAAGCCCAGCAGCAATCTGAGGCCCGCTTCATAGACCTGTTACAGAAGCAAGAGCAGAGACTACAACAAATGGAAGCAGTAATGCAGCAACGTCCGCAGACCAGTGAGGAAAGCCGTCCCACTAATACCGCGTCCTTTGGGGTGAGTCGTTTATTGACAAAAATGACTGGAGAGGATGATCCAGAGGTATTTTTGACCACATTTGAAAGGACTGCTGAAAGAGAAAAGTGGCCTGAGGAGCAGTGGGCTGGACTGGTGGCTCCTCTGTTAACTGGTGAATCGCAGAAGGCTTACTATGACCTAGAGCCTGACCAAGCAAAAGACTATGTGATGCTAAAAGCTGAAATATTGGCAAGGCTGGGTGTCACCCTGGCTGTCCGGGCTCAGCGTGTGCATAACTGGACTTTCCAGCTTGGAAAACCCCCCAGGTCTCAAATGTATGATCTCATTCACCTGAGCAGGAAGTGGCTACAGCCAGAGACTTTGTCCGCACCAGAGATTGTGGAACGTGTTGTAATGGATCGGTTTTTGAGAGCTCTTCCTACTGCCATCCAAAAGTGGGTAAGCCATGGAGACCCAGAGACGGCCGGTGGTCTTGTGGATCGTATAGAGAAATACTTGGCTACAGAGAACCTGACGGCCTCTTCCAGAGACTCTCGGACTTTCCACCCTAAGACCAGACCATCCCCAGGGGCGGATAAGAGGATTCCAAGGGGTGAGGGTGGAGAGAGTGAGAGGGTGGGAGCTCTACCCAAAGTTTGGCGAGAACAGCCTGGGAAGTCAGGGGCTCAAGAGGCAGCCAAATGGATTGTTTGCTACCGCTGCCGGCAAGCGGGACATATTGCAGCAAATTGCCCGGTTGTGGAGGAACCCATGCAATGTGACTTTCTGATGGACAGACGTCAGTCGCTGTGTGCGACAGTCGCATGCACTGCCATTCGGGGAACTGAGAAACATTTATGCAAAATGTGTATTAATGGTAGAAATGTTGTGGTATTACTGGATTCAGGTAGCCTTGTGACCCTGATAAAGGCTGAATTAGTTAAAACAGAGGTCTCTGGGAATAGCAAGGTAGCTGTTATTTGTGTGCATGGGGACACCCGAGAGTATCCAGTGACTACAGTGTGTTTCGAGACCCCCAAAGGTACCCTCTCTCATCCAGTGGGGTTAGTATCTCAATTACCGCATGATGCCATTGTGGGAAGGGATTTTCCGAAGTTCTGGGAACTGTGGGATGATCCTGAGCCCCCCACTGGTGCCCCTATGTACCAGGAATGTGATAGCCAGAACTCCTCTGAGAGTGGTGAGGACTCTCCAGAATTTCCCTTGTCAGTATTGGCAGGGGAGACTCAAGAAACTGGAGAGGAGCCCACCTCCTCAGACGAAAACCTACCGTCTGTGGAGTTTTCTGATCTGGAGGTTCACAGGGAAAATTTTGCCACAGAACAGTTAAAAGACCCCGCCCTAATAAAGGCACGGGAAAACGTAGTGGAAATAGATGGCGAGTTAGTGAACCCAGATAATACCTGCACTTACCCATACTTCAGCGTAGAGAAGGACCTACTGTATCGGGTGGCAAAAAGGGCAGAAGAAACCGTTGAGCAGCTTGTGGTGCCCAAACCTTACAGGAAGTTGGTGTTGGAGTTGGCCCATGGGCACATTCTTGGAGGTCATCTGGGGACAGAGAAAACCCGAGAGAGGGTATTACAGAGATTCTATTGGCCTGGGGTGATGAAGGACATAGAAAATTATTGTTCCTCCTGCCCTGTGTGTCAGAGGTCGGCCCCGATGCCACATTTCCGTAGCCCGCTGGTCCCTCTACCCATCATTGAGGTCCCGTTTGAGAGAATCGCAATGGATTTGGTAGGTCCTATAATCAAGTCCGCTAGGGGGCACCAGTACATATTGGTTATAATGGACTATGCCACCCGTTATCCAGAAGCGATCCCTCTCAGAAATACCTCGGCCAAAACCATAGCCAAAGAGCTATCTCTTGTTTTTAGCCGGGTGGGTATTTGTAAAGAACTGCTTACGGACCAAGGTACACCCTTTATGTCCCGGGTTATGAAAGAGCTGTGTAAATTGCTCAAAGTGACGCAATTGCGTACATCTGTGTATCACCCCCAAACCGATGGGCTGGTTGAAAGATTCAACAAAACCCTAAAACAAATGTTGAAGAAAGTGGTGGATAGAGATGGAAAGGATTGGGACTGTCTACTTCCTTATTTGATGTTTGCTATTAGGGAGGTGCCCCAATCCTCTACGGGATTCTCCCCCTTTGAGTTACTGTATGGGAGACACCCAAGAGGGCTGTTGGATATTGCCAAGGAAACTTGGGAAAGTGAGAGTTCTCCCCACAGGAGTGTGATTGAGCATGTCGCCCTGATGCAAGATCGAATTGCACAGGTAATGCCCATCGTGAAGGAACATTTGGCCCAAGCGCAGTTGGCACAGCAGAGAGTGTACAACCGTGGAGCAAAGACCCGTACCTTTTCCCCGGGGGATAGGATATTGGTACTTGTCCCTACGGTTGAAAGTAAATTCCTTGCCAAATGGCAAGGCCCCTACGAGATAATGGAAAAAGTGAGCGAAGTGAATTACAAGGTCAGACAACCAGGAAGGCGAAAGCCCGAACAGATATATCACGTTAATCTGTTGAAAGCCTGGAGGGATAGAGAGTCCCTAGTCGCAGAAACTTGGTCACCAGCTCAAACTGGTTGCGTGATTCCGGAGGTTGGAATAGCAGCCACCTTGTCACAACCCCAACAACAGGAGGTTAAGGAGTTTGTGCTTCGCAACAAGGAGGTGTTCTCTGAGCTGCCGGGACAAACATCTGGGGTAGAGCATGATATTATTACCCCGCCCGGTGAAAGGGTGAAGTTAAAACCCTATCGGATCCCAGAGGCCCGACGGGAGGCAATACGGGAGGAAGTACAGAAAATGCTGAACTTAGGGGTGATAGAGGAGTCCCAAAGTGATTGGTCTAGTCCCATTGTGTTGGTGCCTAAACCGGATGGGAGCTGGCGATTTTGTAACGATTTTCGTCAGTTGAACAAAGTTACAAAATTTGACACCTACCCCATGCCACGTATAGATGAGTTGATCGACCGGCTGGGAACAGCCCGATACATGACGACTCTTGACCTCACAAAAGGGTATTGGCAAATTCCCCTGGCCAAGTCGGCCAAAGAGAAAACCGCATTTGTAACCCCAGACGGGGCGTTCCAATATAAGAGAATGCCGTTCGGGTTACAGAATGCGCCGGCCACATTCCAGCGGAAAATGGACCAGATACTGAGGCCCCATCGGAAGTATGCTGCGGCTTACCTGGATGACGTAATTGTCCATAGCACAGATTGGGCCTCACATCTGCCAAAAGTGCAAGCAGTCCTAGACTCTATCCGGGAAGCGGGGTTTACGGCTAACCCCAAGAAGTGTACCATTGGGCAGGAGGAGGCCAAATATCTTGGGTACACCATTGGCAGGGGAGTAATAAAACCCCAACTCAACAAAGTCGAGGCCATCCAGAGTTGGCCACGTCCCAACAGCAAGAAGCAGGTACGAGCCTTTCTGGGAATCGCGGGTTATTATCGGCGCTTCATTCCCCACTTTGCTTCTAAGGCTGTGCCCCTAACCAACCTGACGAAAGGGAAAGGGTCGGTCATGATTAAATGGACCCCCGAGGCGGAGGCAGCATTCCAATTCTTGAAACAAGCCTTATGTAGCCAGCCAGTGTTGTACTCACCCGACTTCTCTAAAGACTTTGTCGTACAAAGTGATGCGTCAGATGTGGGGTTAGGAGCAGTATTGTCCCAGGTCTGGAACGGGGAAGAGCACCCAGTCATTTACCTCAGCAGGAAGTTGAAGTCCCATGAGGTAAATTACGCCACCGTTGAAAAGGAGTGTTTAGCGGTGAAGTGGGCTCTAGATTCCCTTCGGTACTATCTGCTAGGTAGGCACTTTGACATGGTTACGGATCACGCTCCGTTAAAGTGGATGGCTCAAAACAAGGAAACAAATAGAAGAGTGAATAGGTGGTTCCTGGCCCTACAGGAATTCAACTTCACAGTAAAGCATTGCCCTGGCGTTCAAATGGGGAATGTGGATGCTTTGTCTCGAGTACATGAATGCCTGATTGCTGGTGTTCCAACCCCAAGGTTAAAACAAGAGGGGGGGGTATGTGACAGCAGGAAGGTAAAGTCACCTGGTTGCATCCAGGGGGGTAGATATATTTCGCCCAGATTCAGGCTTTACGCCGACTTATACAACTAGGTGGAGAGTTGTATAAGCCCAGCTGAGGCTAGTGGGCTCATGGATGACTCATACCTCTAGGGAGAGTGCTGGGCGTCGTGAGGCAGGGAGTTGATGAGACCAGCTGAAGCTTGTCAGCTCATTTAGGCCTCTATAAGAACTCCCAGATTCATTAGGTGTTAGCTCATGCCTGGAACCAGACCTGTGTGGACTGTCTAGGGAGAGTGAACCCCTGTGCGGTGAGGCAAAGCCTGTGTGGCTATTTGTTTGGACTTTTACTAAACCAGGGACTTAGGGACTAGGACAGCACCAGGCTGATCCCAGTTGTTAGTTTAGGAAACCTGCATGTTTAGTCAGAGGTCAAACTGACCAGGATTTATTTTGTTTATGTTTCTTTTTGGCTTTGCTGTGTTTTGTCACTGTACATAGAGAAATAAACCGCACCTTTTGATTTTGAAAACCACAACCTCCGTCTGCTGGCCCTGTTTTTGTGTGGGGAGCCCAACCAGGGGGTCACACACACCCGCTACCGAGTTAACCCCCTCACACTAGATACTCCTGACATCAGTGCCCTTCCTGTGCCTAGATACTCCTGATATCAGTTCCCTTCCTATGCCTAGATACTCCTGATATCAGTTCCCTTCCTATGCCTAGATACTCCTGATATCAGTTCCCTTCCTATGCCTAGATACTCTTGATATCTGTGCCCTTCCTGTGCCTAGATACTCCTGATATCGGTGCCCTTTCTGTGCCTAGATACTCCTGATATCAGTTCCCTTCCTGTGCCTAGATACTCCTGATATCAGTTCCCTTCCTGTGCCTAGATACTCCTGATATCAGTTCCCTTCCTGTGCCTAGATACTCCTGATATCAGTTCCCTTCCTGTGCCTAGATACTCCTGATATCAGTGCCCTTCCTGCGCCTAGATACTCCTGATATCAGTGCCCTTCCTGTGCCTAGATACTCCTGATATCAGTTCCCTTCCTGTGCCTAGATACTCCTGATATCAGTTCCCTTCCTGTGCCTAGATACTCCTGATATCAGTTCCCTTCCTGTGCCTAGATACTCCTGATATCAGTGCCCTTCCTGTGCCTAGATACTCCTGATATCAGTTCCCTTCCTGTGCCTAGATACTCCTGATATCAGTTCCCTTCCTGTGCCTAGATACTCCTGATATCAGTTCCCTTCCTGTGCCTAGATACTCCTGATATCAGTTCCCTTCCTGTGCCTAGATACTCCTGATATCAGTGCCCTTCCTGTGCCTAGATACTCCTGATATCAGTACCCTTCATGTGCCTAGATACTCCTGATATCAGTGCCCTTCCTGTGCCTAGATACTCCTGATATCAGTGCCCTTCCTGTGCCTAGATACTCCTGATATAAGTACCCTTCCTGTGCCTAGATACTCCTGATATCAGTGCCCTTCCTGTGCCTAGATACTCCTGATATCTGTGCCTAGATACTCCTGATATCAGTGCCCTTCCTGTGCCTAGATACTCCTGATATCTGTGCCTAGATACTCCTGATATCAGTGCCCTTCCTGTGCCTAGATACTCCTGACATCAGTACCCTTCCTGTGCCTAGGCACTCCTGTTCTACAGCCTCGGTCGTATGAGGTGTGAGATCATCTTAAGCTGGGAATACACTTAGAAGATTTTAAAACAAAAAATGTAATTCGTTAAATTTTGCTAATTGTTAGTGGGGTGAAATCAATGATCCCTGTTGAACGCAGTGGCTAAAAAGGAGCAGGATGTAAAATTTGTCTGTAATGAATGAACCTCTAACAGAGTATCCTGTTGTTCAGTAAACTACATTCTTTCCAAAATCAAATGTTAAAATCAAATACATTTTTTAAAATAATTTTGAACAACATTATACAAACTGTTGAATGTACTGAGAATTTTCGTACGCATTTTTTGTACAAATTTAGTTTGAAAATCTACTAGTGTATACCCAGCGATGTTGCCTCTGAGTGTAGTTCCCCCAGATCTGCAGTGAAATGTGGTGATGTCACTGCTGTGCTGCTCACTGTTCTCTTTCCTGGAGAGGAAGATGTATCTGAGAACCTGCAGTGCAAGACTATCCCTGCTTCGGTGCTTTGAGCCTCATAGCTATATTTCTGGAGAGTCAGATCATCTAAGGCAGGGGTAGGCAACGTTTCAGAGGTGGAGATCTACCATGACAACATCCAAGATCACCGGGGGGCTGCAGGCTCTTTTTTTTGTTATATTAGCAAGCCCTCAGAGGTCAGTAGTTGGTAGGGCAGTATACAGAGGTCAGTAGTTGGTAGGGAAGTATACAGAGGTCAGTAGTTGGTAGGGCAGTATACAGAGGTCAGTAGTAGATAGGGCAGTATACAGAGCTCAGTAAGTGGGTAGAGCAGTGTACAGAAGTCATTAGAATGTAGGGCAGGGTGCATAGGTCAGTAGTATGAAGAACAGTGTACAGAGGTCAGTAGGGCAGATGAGAGGGGTGAGCAGGACAGGGGTAAACAAGGCAGTAGAGGGGGGGTCAGGAAGGCACAGTACAGAGGGGTCAGGAGGGCCAGAAGAGCTCGATACAGGGGGGTCTGGAGGGTATGGAACTAGGGGTTTAGGAGGGCTAGGGGGTCTGGAGGGCACAGTACTGGAAGGTCAGGAGGGCACAGTACTGGTGGGAGGGCGGGACAGGAGAGCATGGTATAGATGGTCTGGAAGGTATGGAACTGGGGGGGGTCTGGAGGGCACAGTACTGAAAGGTCAGGAGGGCACAGTACTGGGGGGGGACGGGGACGGATAGGAGAGCATGGTACAGGGGGTCTGGAGGGCACAGTTCAGGGGGGACTGGAAGGTATGAAACTGGGGGTCAGGAGGGCTGGGGAGTTTGAAGGGCACAGCACTGGAGGGCCTGGTTTGCATGGTACTGGATTGTGAGGAAGGCACACTACAGGGGTGGTCTGGAGGCCATGGAACAGGGGAGGTCTGGATGGTATGAAACTGGGTGGTCTGGAGGGCTCACAGAGGTGTCAGGAGAACATGGTACTGGGGGTCAGGAGGGCATGTTACTGGGGGACAGGAGGGCATGGTACAGGGGGTCAGGAAGGCATGGTACAGGGGGTCAGGAAGGCATGGTACAGGGGGTCAGGACGGCATGGTACTGGGGGTCAGGTGGGCACAAGTGTTTTACTGATGCAGAGCTGCGCAGGAAAGCTGCTGTGGCATAGCTGCTTGTTCTGGTGCGCTGACCCAGCTGGTTCTCCTCTCTCGGCATGGAGGAGAGGAGGAGATAAGCGCACTGCACACTGGGAGGTGAGCCCGAACCTGCTTCTAGCAAATCCTAGGTGGCAGAGGAATTCCCTGCCCCGCAGGAACACATGAGCACATCCCTTCTCTGCACTGTTCACCAATCGGGGATGCGGGGGCAAGGGCACTTGCGGGTCGGCATGACAGGGACTTGATTGCGATCTACCTATCACCTGCCTGCAATCGACAGGTTGCCGACCCCCGATCTAAGGCACTGCTGCCTAGTCGCACTGAATTTGGAGTGAAATGTGGTGATGTCACTGCTGTGCTTCTCATTGTTCTCCTTGCTGGAGAGGAAGATGTACCTGAGAACCTGCAGTGCAAGGATCTCCCTGCTTCTGCCTCAACCATTCTGTGGATCTGGGCTTCCTCCACCTCTATAATTTTTTCACCAGTCATGGGGGAGGGGGGGACTTTGATAGAAGGAGGCAAAGCCCTGCTCCTCTCCCAAGATGGCCGCCTCCACACAGAGACACAGTGCAGCATAAGGCATGGTTAGTTATGGGAAAAAGAGCAGCTCCAGGGAGATCACAGGCAATATGTGGTAACTAGTCCTTTGTCCTCTGCTTGTCTTTTTTTGGGAACATGATCGATTAAATAATGCAGCAGAAAAGCAATGATGATGTCCAAAGTACAGCCAGACAGAAAGTCACTCCATTCCTCACCATCAACATAGTCAGTGTGGATGGGGGAATCCCTCCCGCTGTGCTATTGTGTTGTGACAGGTTTCCCCACCATCAGGATACAATGATCACTGCCGGCGGCTATAGCCGCCAGCAGTGATCGCATAGAAAAAAAATCCCAACAGGCTGGATAGATTGACTTCAGTACAACCAGACTGCCCAAAGATGGATTGAAACTTTGATCTGTCCGTCAAAAACTTTACTGCTTTCTGCGCTGCCATATTGAGTATTCTGATTGCCTGACAGCGGCTCAGACATTATGTAGCACCCTCTACTTAGGTAGGTTCTAGAGTTAGGATTTTTGTGAGTGCAGGTAAATTTAAGCAGGCCTAGCTGGAAGCTTAGACTGTTTGTTTTGATCTGTGGGGCTGGGAGTGGCTCAGAGCAGCAGCTGTGACTCACAGACAGCATCACTCCACGGTTACCTCCCTCTTGCTTCCAGAGGATTCTAAAAGAAGAGTAGGGGAAGTGGGGAGGAGCAGTCTGGGGTGTCTCAGGGAGCCCTGACCAATCCCCAAGTAGGGGAGGGGCAGGCCTCCTTGAAATACCCAGCTGGGGAGGAGTTGTCGGGTGGAAGAACTGAGGATAGAGTACTAGGCTGTTGGGGCCTTTGAGGAAGCTCCCCAGTCTGGGGGGGGGGTGACTTTGGGGGGCCTGGGACTCGGGTGCAGGACGGATCCCTTCAAGAACTCATGGAAGATCTGAACAGGAGGCACAGAAAAGAGTCAGAGAGGTCAGCAGGAGCGGGGCTGGTGTAAGGATTTTTGAACCCCTAGGCGAAACCTCCTTTTTGCCACCCCCCCTTGGCTCCACCCCTGACACCACCCCCTTTGCCCTGCCCATGTATACCCCACCTTTTTGATGAAGTGCCCATCAAATGCAACCCACCAGCACCCATCAATGCAGCCTACCAGTGCCCATCAATGAATGTTTGCTTGCTTCCATTCATTCGGGAGTCAGGACACAGTCCTCCTCCACCGCCGCTGTGCCTCTGACACTATGTGCGAATGGAGCGGCGGCTGAATGCTGATGCTGAGACTTAGTTTCTTGCTGAAGAGAGAAGAGAGTAGGAACACCAGCGGCCGGGCGCCCTAGGCTCGGTTCACACTGCTGCGATGGCAAAGAAGTACAACTTTGCCTGTGACTTCCTTCCGACTTGATCCGGCTTGGATGCCGTTTAGCAGCCGGTACAACAACTGAAGTCGGATCAAAGTAGTGCAGGGACCTTTTCTAAAGTCAGAGGGACTTGTGTAGCGTCAGTTAAGATGCCTCTCATAGGGAAACAATGAAATTGACATGTCATGCGACTTGGATCGGATCCTATGTTGCATCAGTGGGAACCAAAGCCTTAGGCTGCATTCACACCTGAGCATAGCGCTTCAAGCGTTTTTACCGCCGTTTTTACTGGTGTTTTGTCGCGCGAATTTGCGCCCGTCGAAACGCTCGTTGTCGCGCTAAACGCTTGAATCGAGCGTTTCCATTACATTCTATGACTCCTAAAACGCCCAAATCTGCCCGATTCGCGCGACAAAAAAGGGTCCGGAACTTGTTTGAGCTTCAGGCGTTCGGCTTCAGGCGTTTTGGAGTGGAGATTTGAACCATCTCCATAGAGAATAATGTTTCTTTCCCCCTCTAGCGTTTTGTAGCTTCAGGCTTCAGGCTACAAAACGCTCAGGTGTGAATGCAGCCTTACAAAATATTTACATATTTATTCTCTACATGTTGGTCACCTCTTTCTACGCACATGAAGTCTTCTCCCTCACCCATAATAGGAGTTTGCTAGTTTTGCTGGGGACACCCCCCGGAGACTTCCTGCTAATGGGGAAGAACCATAAGTCTCAGCATGCCCAGCTATAGGAAGATGAGGTCTGTAGTTCTTCACACTTCTTAGATTATCAAGAGAGAGAAGAAGAGAGAAAAAAAAAGAGAAGAGAGAGAAGAGAGAGAGAGAAAGGAGAGAAGAGAGAGAGAAAGGAGAGAAGAGAGAGAGAAAGGAGAGAAGAGAGAGAGAAAGGAGAGAAGAGAGAGAGAGAAAGGAGAGAAGAGAGAGAAAGGAGAGGAGAGAAAGGAGAGGAGAGAGAGAAAGGAGAGAGAAAGGAGAGAGAATAGAGAGAAGGGAGAGAGAAGAGAGAGAAGAAAGAGGAGAGAGAAGAGAGAGAAGAGAGAGAAGAGAGAGAGAAGAGAGAGAAGAGAGAAAAGAGAGAAAAGAGAGAAAGGAGAGAAGAGAGAGAAAGGAGAGAAGAGAGAGAAAGGAGAGAAGAGAGAGAAAGGAGAGAAGAGAGAGAGAAAGAAGAGAGAAAAGAGAGAAAAGAGAGAAAGGAGAGAAGAGAGAGAGAAAGGAGAGAAGAGAGAGAAAGGAGAGAAGAGAGAGAGAAAGGAGAGAGAAAAGAGAGAAAAGAGAGAGAAGAGAGAGAAAGGAGAGAAGAGAGAGAGAAAGGAGAGGAGAGAGAGAAAGGAGAGGAGAGAGAGAAAGGAGAGAGAAAAGAGAGAAAGAGAGAGAAGAGAGAGAGGAGAGAGAAGAGAGAGAAAGGAGAGAAGAGAGAGAAAGGAGAGAAGAGAGAGAGAAAGGAGAGGAGAGAGAGAAAGGAGAGGAGAGAGAGAAAGGAGAGAGAAAAGAGAGAAAGAGAGAGAAGAGAGAGAGGAGAGAGAAGAGAGAGAAAAGAGAAAAGACAGAGAAGAGAGAAAGGAGAGAGAAAGAGAGAGAAGAGAGAGAGGAGAGAGAAGAGAGAGAAAAGAGAAAAGACAGAGAAGAGAGAAAGGAGAGAATAGAGAGAGAGAGAGAGAACAGGTAGAGAGAGAGAGAAGAGAGAAAAGAAAGAGAAGAGAGAAAAGAAAGAGAAGAGAGAAAAAAAAGAGAGAGAGAAAGGAGAAAAGAGAGAGAGAGAGAGACTCTGGAGTAGCAAAGTGTATATAGTTGTCCCAACTGATCGATATACAATCAATCAATTGCTTGTTCTGCTGGGCATCCCATATATTCCTATCCAAGTTCAATTATAAAGAGTGTCAGTGGAGTGTAAGCCTCGTACACACGGCAGAGAATCTCGTCAGGAAAAAAACCTGTTGTTTTTCCTGACGAGATTCTTGACAAGAATCTTGTCCCGGCCGAGTGTACACACGCTCCATTGTAAAGGACCGCCGTTCTTTTGAATGGAACAAACGCGGTGACGTCATCGACTACGACAAGCGTGCGCTCGTCACATTCGATGCCGTTGCCGCCATTTTGATACACCCTACCTATGCCTAGGGCGCCTGCGCCGAAGTCATTTCGAGCATGCGCGGGTTTCCACGGCGACAGGTAAGCGTACACACTCTCGGGTTTCTCGTCGGGAAACAGGCCGACGTGAATCCCGACGAGAAAATAGAGAGCAGGATCTCCATTTTTCTTGACGAGAAACCTGAAAGCCTCGTACACGCGCACGGGTTTACTCGGCAATTTTCTTGCTGGTTCTTGCCGAGAAAACCGGTCGTGTGTACGAGGCCTAAGAATGTTTGTTCCCTCTATGTGGGCCCCTTAAAGGGCCAGCACAGGGGACGATGATGGCGCTGGCACTTCGCAGGCGCTGTCCTCGCTATTTACCCAACCACTGGAGCCGTCACACTCAACGGCCACTTAAGACGTTTTTTGTTAAATGTCACGTGAGGGTCAAAGGTTAAGTGCAGGCAGAAGGCGGCGTAGAGATTTTCTCTCTAGGGAGCCTAATCTTTCATGTTCCGCCGCCAGCACAATAAAATGAATTACGATTGCATCAAGGCTGGGGGGGGGGGGGGGGGCTCCTGAGAGGAGTACTGAGCAGTGGCGGCCGTTCCATTAGGGGCGCCACCCCCCCCCCAATCCATGAGACCGGCCCCTAATCTCCATGCGGGGCGCGGGACACATGGATTTTAATGTGGGCTTTTATTTTTTAGAATCACATGATTAGAGCCTGAGGCTCTAATTGGCTTCCAAAAAGGGTGGGCTCGGGGCGCAGAGCACTGCGCCCTGGAGCCCACCCACTTGTGTGACAATAGCGAATTAATTTTCGCTATTGTCTTCCTGCTTCTCCTCCCAGGCAATCATGCAGCGGATCTTAAGATCCGATTGGACCGGAAGGAAAAGCGACTGTCTGGTCTCCAGAAAGTCCTCTGCTCCTCTGCTCTGGTTACTGGTCTGGCTCGGTGTCCCCCTCCCCCCCCCATCACCTGGCCCGAGCCGGCTTCTTCTATCTGGGCACTTCCTACCCATCCCCTCCTCCGGGGAACCGAGCCAAGCAACATCCTTGTCCCCCAGCAACATCCTTGTCCCCCAGCAACATCCTTGTCCCCCAGCAACATCCCTGTCCCCCAGCAACATCCCTGTCCCCCAGCAACATCCCTGTCCCCAGAAACATCCCTGTCCCCCAGAAACATCCTTATCCCCCAGCAACATCCCTGTCCCCCAGCAACATCCTTATCCCCCAGCAACATCCCTGTCCCCCAGCAACATCCTTGTCCCCCAGCAACATCCTTGTTCCCCAGCAACATCCCTGTCCCCCAGCAACATCCCTGTCCCCCAGCAACATCCCTGTCCCCCAGCAAAATCCTTATCCCCCAGCAACATCCCTGTCCCCCAGCAACATCCCTGTCCCCCAGCAACATCCTTGTCCCCCAGCAACATCCTTGTCCCCCAGCAAAATCCTTATCCCCCAGCAACATCCTTGTCCCCCCAGCAACATCATTGTCCCCCAGCAACATCCCTGTCCCCCAGCAACATCCCTGTCCCCCAGCAACATCCTTGTCCCCCAGCAACATCCTTGTCCCCCAGCAAAATCCTTATCCCCCAGCAACATCCTTGTCCCCCCAGCAACATCATTGTCCCCCAGCAACATCCCTGTCCCCCAGCAACATCCCTGTCCCCCAGCAACATCCTTGTCCCCCAGCAACATCCTTATCCCCCAGCAACATCCTAACCCCCCAGCAACATCCTTGTCCCCCCGCAACATCCTTATCCCCCAGCAACATCCTTGTCCCCCAGCAACATCCTTGTCCCCCAGCAACATCCTTATCCCCCAGCAACATCCTTGTCCCCCAGCAACATCCTTGTCCCCCAGCAACCGGACAGACAGACACTAAGCTGAGGCCGGCTCCCCCTTAGAGCTACTGCATGTTCTACCTTCTAGTACTGGGGCTGGGGGGGCAGGAATCATTCCCCACCATAGGCCCTAATCCAGGCGAGAGACCAGTGCATTATTGCACGTTTAACATGCATTGTGAGTCAATCGGCCAATTTATTTTGATGAATTTCCTGTTTTCAGGAAGGTATGTACAGCACCCCTCCCATCAGCCATGATCTGCCCGCATTGCATAGAGAAGCACAGAGACCCAGTGATGTTAGTGGTACATAAGGTACAGAGGGGGAAATAATGATTTGATCCCCTGCAGATTTTGTAAGTTTGCCCACTTACAAAGAAATGAAGGGTCTATCATTTTTATCATAGGTGTATTTTATATGATAGAGAGAGAATATCAACCAAAAATCCAGAAAAAAAAAACACATAATAGAAATGTTATAAATGGAGTTGCAGTTCAGGGAGTAAAATAAGTATTTGATCCCCAAGCAAAACATGACTTAGTAGTTGGTGGAGAAATCCTTGTTGGGAAGCACAGAGGTGAGACGTTTCTTGTAGGTGGTGATCAGGTTTCCACACATCTCAGGAGGGATTCCACTCTTCTTTACAGATCTTCTCTAAATCCTTAAGGTTTCTTGGCAACTCGAAGTTTCAGCTCCCTCCATAAATTTTCTATAGGATTAAGGTCTGGAGACTGGCTAGGCCACTCCATGACCTTAATGTGCTTCTTCTTGAGCCACTCCTTTGATGCCTTGGCGGTATGTTTTGGGTCATTGTCATGCTGGAAGACCCGTCCATGACCCATCTTCAGTGTTCTGGGTGAGGGAAGAAGGTTCTCATCCAAGATTTTACAATACATGTGGCCCCGTCCATTGGCCCCTCAATGCGGCAAAGTCGGCCTGGACCTTTATCAGAGAAACACCCCAAAGCCTCATGTTTCCCCCTCCGTGTGACTGTAGGGAGGGAGTTCTTAGGGTCATAGGCAGCATTTTTCTTCCTCCAAACACGGCGAGTCGAGTTAATGCCTAAGAGCTCAATTTTGGTCTCATCTCCTCTGACCACAGAACTTTCTCCCCTCCCCCCAATCCTTCTCTGAATCATTTAGGGCTCTTTCACACGGAGGTCCGTTCAGGTCCGCCTGTCAGTTTTTTAGGCGGACCTGAAACGGATCCTCCATGTACCCCTATGGAGGCACGGATGTCAGCGGAGACATGTCCGCTGACATCCGCTCCGCCAAAGTGTGACGGAGGAAAACCCTATATTTCCTTCCGTCGGCGGAGCGGATCGGATGACAGCGGACTCTACGGTCCGTCGTCATCCGATCCCCCATAGGGGAGAGCGGCGCTCTGACAGGGCGGTCCCTGCACAGTGTGCGGGGACCGCCCAGTCATCCGTCGGCTCAGCGGGGATCAACGGAGCGATCCCCGCGGAGCTTCACGGGGCGGATCTTCACGGATCCGCCCCGTGTGAAAGGACCCTAAGATGTTCATTGGCAGATTTCAGACGGGCCGGTACATGTGTCTTCCTGAGGAGGGGGACCTTGCCATTTTTGGAAGAAGGAAAAGGCTGACTATGACCCTAAGAACACCATCCCTACAGTCAGCCAAAACATACCGCCAAAGCAACAAAGGAGTGGCTCAAGAAGAAGCACATTAAAGGTTCATGGAGTGGCCTAGCCAGTCTCCAGACCTTAATCCTCTAAAAAAAATTATGGAGGGAGCTGAAACTTTGAGTTGCCAAGAGACAGACAAAAAACCTTAAAGGGGTTGTAAAGGAAAAGGTTTTTGCATCCTATGCATTAAAGCGGAGCTCCACCCTAAAGTGGAACTTCCGCTCATCGGATTCCTCCCCCCCCCCTCCGGTGCCACAATTGGCACCTTTCAGGGGGGGGGGGGGGGACAGGATACCTGTCAAAGACAGGTATCCTTACCTTTGGTGTCATTGGGAGGAATTGTGTCCCATGTTTGGTGTCAATGGGAGGAATTGTGTCCCATATTTGGTGTCAATGGGAGGAATTGTGTCCCATATTTGGTGTCAATGGGAGGAATTGTGTCCCATGTTTGGTGTCAATGGGAGGAATTGTGTCCCATGTTTGGTGTCAATGGGAGGAATTGTGTCCCATATTTGGTGTCAATGGGAGGAATTGTGTCCCATGTTTGGTGTCAATGGGAGGAATTGTGTCCCATATTTGGTGTCAATGGGAGGAATTGTGTCCCATATTTGGTGTCAATGGGAGGAATTGTGTCCCATGTTTGGTGTCAATGGGAGGAATTGTGTCCCATGTTTGGTGTCAATGGGAGGAATTGTGTCCCATATTTGGTGTCAATGGGAGGAATTGTGTCCCATGTTTGGTGTCAATGGGAGGAATTGTGTCCCATGTTTGGTGTCAATGGGAGGTATTGTGTATACACAAAATAACACAGGGGAAGTATTAATACAAAGAAGACTAAATAAAATGAAAATAATTTCCCTAAATACACCCCCCAAAAAAAACTATAAATCAGGGGTGCCCAAGTTTTCTAAACAGGAGGCCAATCCTTACTGTCCTTCAGACTTTAGGGGGAACGAGACAGTGGCCATTGGAAGGAATCGTGCCCCGTCGTTGGCGTCAGTGGGAGGAATAGTGCCCCATCATTGGCGTCAGTGGAAGGAATAGTGCCCCATCATTGGCGTCAGTGGAAGGAATAGTGCCCCATCGTTGGCGTCAGTGGAAGGAAAAGTGCCCCATCGTTGGCGTCAGTGGAAGGAATAGTGCCCCATTATTCATGTCAGTGGGAGGAATAGTGCCCCATCATTGGTGTCAGTGGGAGGAATAGTGCCCCATCATTGGTGTCAGTGGGAGGAATAGTGTCCCATCATTGGTGTCAGTGGGAGGAATAATGCCCCATCATTGGTGTCTGTGGGAGGAATAGTGCCCCATCATTGGTGTCAGTGGGAGGAATAGTGCTCCATCATTGGTGTCAGTGGGAGGAATAGTGCCCCATCATTGGTGTCAGTGGGAGGAATAATGCCCCATCATTGGTGTCTGTGGGAGGAATAGTGCCCCATCATTGGTGTCAGTGGGAGGAATAGTGCTCCATCATTGGTGTCAGTGGGAGGAATAGTGCCCCATCATTGGTGTCAGTGGGAGGAATAGTGCCCCATCATTGGTGTCAGTGGGAGGAATAGTGCCCCATCATTGGTGTCAGTGGGAGGAATAGTGCCCCATCATTGGTGTCAGTGGGAGGAATAGTGCCCCATCATTGGTGTCAGTGGGAGGAATAGTGCCCCATCATTGGTGTCAGTGGGAGGTTTAGTGCCCCATCATTGGTGTCAGGGGGAGGAATTGTGCTCCATTGTCGGTGTCACTGGATGGAATAGAGCCCCAAGAGCTGGATTAAGACACGCAAAGGGCCACATTTGGAGACCTCTGCTCTAAATTAAAAAAAAAAAACATCCTAGCAAATAGTTAATTTTTTCTTTCAATTAACCACTTGACCACTGGGCACTTAAACCCCCTTCCTAACCAGACGAATTTTCAGCTTTCGGTGCTCTCACATTTTGAATGACAATTACTCAGTCATACAACACTGTACCCATATGAATTTTTTGTCCTTTTTTTCACACAAATAGAGCTTTCTTTTGGTGGTATTTAATCACTGTTGGGTTTTTTATTTTTTGCGCTATAAGAGAAAAAAGACTGAAAATTTTGTAAAAAAATGATTTTTTTTTCGTTTCTGTTATAAAATTTTGCAAATTACTATTTTTTCTTCATAAATTTTGGCCAAAATTTATACTGCTACATATCTTTGGTAAAAATAAGTACAAATTGGTGTATATTATTTGGTCTTTGTGAAAGTTATAGAGTCCACAAGCTATGGTGCCAATATCTGAAAATTGATCACACCTGAAGTACTGACGGCCTATCTCAATTCTTGAGACCCTAACATGCCAGAAAAGTACAAATACCCCCCAAATGACCCCTTTTTGGAAAGAAGACATTCCAAGGTATTCAGAAAGAGGCATTGTGAGTTTTTTGAAGTTGTCATTTTTTCCCACAATTCTTTGCAAAATCAAGATTTTTTTTTTCTCTTTTTTTTTTTTTCACAAAATTGTCATATTAGCAGGTTATTTCTCACACACAGCATATGCATTCCACAAATTACACCCCAAAACACATTCTGCTATTACTCCCGAGTATGGCGATACCACATGTGTGAGACTTTTACACAGCGTGGCCACATACAGAGGCCCAACATGCAGGGAGCACCTTCAGGCGTTCTGGAGCACCCAGGCCAATTCTGACATTTCTCTCCTACATGTAAAAATCATCATTTGTTTGCTAGAAAATTACATAGAACCCCAAAACATTATATATGTTTTTTTAGCAAAGACCTTAGAGAATATAATGGTGGTTGTTGCAACTTTTTATCTCGCACGATATTTGCGCAGCAATTTTTTGAACGCGTTTTTTACGGAAAAAAAATGTTTTGTGCTTAAAAAAAAAACAAAACAGTAAAGTTAGCCCAATGTTTTTGCATAATGTGAAAGATGAAGTTACGCCGAGTAAATAGATACCTAACATGTCGCCCTTAAAAATTGCACACACTCGTGGAATGGCGCCAAACTTCGCTACTTAAAAAATCCCCATAGGCGACGCTTTAAATATTTTTACTGGTTACATGTTTTGAGTTACAGAGGAGGTCTAGGGCCAAAATGATTGCTCTCGCTCTAACGTTCGCAGAGATACCTCACATGTGTGGTTTGAAAACCGTTTTTATATGTGGGCGGGACTTACGTATGCGTTCGCTTCTGTATGCGAGCTCACGGGGACAGGGGCGCTTTAAAAAAAATAAATAATTTTATTCTTCATTTTACTTTATTTATTTTAGTTTGACATGTTTTTCCGCCCTAAACATTTTTTTGATCACTTTTATACCTATTACAAGGAACGTAAACATCCCTTGTAATAGGAATATGGCATGACAGGTCCTCTTTACAGTGAGATATGGGGGGGGGGGTGTCAATAAGACCCCACATCTCACCTCTAGGCTGGGAAGCCTGAAAAAAATACCAAAAAAAAAACAACAATCCTGGCTTTGATCGTAGCGGTGAGTCGGTAGAAGCACCGGAGGGCGGCGGGGGGGGGGGACATCCCCTCTCGCCTCCCGTAAGAATGATCAAGCGGCAGAACAGCCGCTATGATTGTTCTTATGGTGTAGGGAATCGCCGGCTGAAAAAGCTAATATCTGAATGATGCCTGTAGCTGCTCCCATCATTCAGATATCCCCCACAAAGTCAAGGACGTCATATGACGGCCGGAGGGCGGGAAGTGGTTATTGCAGAGTATTGCTGGGCATTGCGGAGTATTGCTGGGCATTGCGGAGTATTGCCGGGCATTGCGGAGTATTGCAGGGCATTGCGGAGTATTGCGGACTATGGCAGGGTATTGCGGTGTATGGCAGGGTATTGCGGTGTATGGCAGGGTATTGCACGGGTATTGCACAGGGTATTGTGGAGGGTATTGCACAGGGTATTGTGGAGGGTATTGCACAGGGTATTGTGGAGGGTATTGCAGAGTATTGTGGAGGGTATTGCAGAGTATTGTGGAGGGTATTGCAGAGTATTGTGGAGGGTATTGCAGAGTATTGTGGCGGGTATTGCAGAGTATTGTGGCGGGTATTGCAGAGTATTGTGGCGGGTATTGCAGAGTATTGTGCAGGGTATTGCAGAGTATTGTGCAGGGTATTGCAGAGTATTGTGCAGGGTATTGCAGAGTATTGTGCAGGGTATTGCAGAGTATTTTGCAGGGTATTGCAGAGTATTTTGCAGGGTATTGCAGAGTATTGTGCAGGGTATTGCAGAGTATTGCACCAGGGTATTGCAGAGTATTGCACCAGGGTATTGCAGAGTATTGCACCAGGGTATTGCAGAGTATTGCACCAGGGTATTGCAGAGTATTGCACCAGGGTATTGCAGAGTATTGCACCAGGGTATTGCACCAGGGTATTGCAGAGTATTTCGCAGGGTATTGCAGAGTATTTCGCAGGGTATTGCAGAGTATTGTGCAGGGTATTGCAGAGTATTGCACCAGGGTATTGCAGAGTATTGCACCAGGGTATTGCAGAGTATTGCACCAGGGTATTGCAGAGTATTGCACCAGGGTATTGCACCAGGGTATTGCAGAGTATTTCGCAGGGTATTGCAGAGTATTTCGCAGGGTATTGCAGAGTATTTCGCAGGGTATTGCAGAGTATTGCACCAGGGTATTGCAGAGTATTGCACCAGGGTATTGCAGAGTATTGCACCAGGGTATTGCAGAGTATTGCACCAGGGTATTGCAGAGTATTGCACCAGGGTATTGGCAGGGTATTTTGCAGAGTATTGGCAGGGTGTATTGCAGAGTATTGGCAGGGTATAGCACAGGGATGGCTGAGCAGGGATGGATGGATGGCTGGATCTGTGACTGCAATTGTCACAGATCCAGCCCACAGTGCTGCTGCTGCCATCCGCTCCCTCCCCCTCCCCTCTCACACTGTACCGATCGGTACAGAGAGGGGAGGGAGGAACCGGCGTCATCAAATGACGCCGGTCTGTTTACAAGTGATTGCTCCGTCATTTGACGGAGCGATCACGTGGTAAACGGACGCTATCAGCGGCGATTTACCGCGATTTACACGAGTTTCCCGTGTGCGCGCCCCAGGGGGCGCGCGGGAGTGCGATTCTGGGAGGACGTTATATAACGTCCTCCCAGAGTTAAGCAACCACCTTGTCGACGTTATTTGTCGGCAGGTGGTTGTTAAGTGGTTAAATGACCCCCAATCAGCTCAATTACCCGGTTCCTCTCTAGTATATAAACAGTTGACATCGGTAACACGACTCACCATGATAGGACAGCTTCAGCCGAGGGGAGATGGCGGGATCTCCATTAATACCACCGCACAGCAGAACGCACAGAAGCAGGGGCCAGCTGAGGAATCGCATCTTATATGGCACGGAGGGGTGAGACGGCCTGCGGAGAGAGAAAACAGGGAGGGTAGATATTAAAAACAAACCAAAATGGCAAATAAACAGACTCATGGTGTCACACTCTTATCAGCTAATTAACCCAAAACACCTGTAAAAAGGCTTCCTGAGCCTTTAAATGGCCTCTCAGTCTGGTTCAGTAGGAATCACAATCATGGGAAAGACTCCGGACATGACAGTTGTCCAGAAGGCAGTCATCGACACCCTCCACAAGGAGGGTAAGTCACAAAAGGTCATTGCTAAAGAAGCTGGTTGTTCACAGAGTGCTGTATCCAAGCATATTAATGGAAGGTTGAGTGGAAGGAAAAAGTGTGGTACCTGCCCACACTGCCAAAAGTACAAATACCTGGTCACATGATCATGGTATCACTGTGCTTGATTGGCCAGCAAACTTGCCTGACCTAAATCCCATAGAGAATCTGTGGGGTAATAACCTTCTTGTTCCCCTTCAGTCTGGATTTCGTCCACAGCACTCCACAGAATTTGCTCTCGTAAATCTCACAAACGACTTACTAAGAGCTAAAACCAACGGTCATTATTCCGTACTCTTACTCTTGGACCTCTCCGCTGCCTTTGATACAGTTGATCACCCCCTCCTCCTCGGAAAACTCAATTTGCTTGGTATGCATGGCTGTGCTCTCCGTTGGTTTGAATCTTACCTATCTCACCGCACCTTCAGTGTCACTTACAACTCCACTTCCTCCTCTCCAACACCTCTTACCGTTGGGGGTCCCCCAAGGTTCTGTCCTTGGACCTCTACTATTCTCGATCTACACCTCCTCCCTGGGTCAGCTGATGGCCTCCCATGGCTTTCACTACCATTTATATGCCGATGACACCCAAATCTATCTCTCTACCCCTCAGCTCACCCCATCAATCTCCTTACACATCACTGATTTAGGGGCCTAGCAGGCTCCACCCACAAGACTGCCTGGAGAAAACTACAGGAGGGGGCGGAGACAAGACCAGTCACCCTGCTCAAAGAGAGCGCAAAGCTGTGGGAGGGGCCTAGCAGGCTCCACCCACAAGACTGCCTGGAGAAAACTACAAGAGGGGGTGGAGACAAGACCAGTCACCCTGCTCAAAGAGAGCGCAAAGCTGTGGGAGGGGCCTAGCAGGCTCCACCCACAAGACTGCCTGGAGAAAACTACAAGAGGGGGTGGAGACAAGACCAGTCACCCTGCTCAAAAAAAAGCTGTGAGAGGGACCTAGCAGGCTCCATCCACAAGACTGCCTGGAGAAAACTACAGGAGGGGGGAGGAGACAAGACCAGTCACCCTGCTCAAAGAGAAAGAAAAGCTGTGGGAGGGGCCTAGCAGGCACCACCCACAAGACTGCCTGGAGAAAACTACAGGAGGGGGGAGGAGACAAGACCAGTCACCCTTCTCAAAGAGAGAACAAAGCTGTGGGAGGGGCCTAGCAGGCTCCACCCACAAGACTGCCTGGAGAAAACTACAGGAGGGGGAGGAGACCAGACCAGTCACCCTTCTCAAAGAGAAAGAAAAGCTGTGGGAGGGGCATAGCAGGCTCCACCCATACGACTGCCTGGAGAAAACTACAGGAGGGGGCGGAGACAAGACCAGTCACCCTGCTCAAAGAGAGAGCAAAGCTGTGGGAGGGGCCTAGCAGGCTCCACCCGCAAGACTGCCTGGAGAAAACTACAGGAGGGGGCGGAGACAAGACCAGTCACCCTGCTCAAAGAGAGAGCAAAGCTGTGGGAGGGGCCTAGCAGGCTCCACCCACAAGACTGCCTGGAGAAAACTACAGGAGGGGGAGGAGACCAGACCAGTCACCCTGCTCAAAGAGAGAGCAAAGCTGTGGGAGGGGCCTAGCAGGCTCCACCCGCAAGACTGCCTGGAGAAAACTACAGGAGGGGGCGGAGACAAGACCAGTCACCCTGCTCAAGGAGAGAGAGCAGCCACTGCCTGTAGAAAACTACAGGAGGGGGCGGTGCCAAGACCATTCTCCCTTCACAAGGAGAGAGGGCAGCAGTGAGCGGTCTTTATTACAGGAAGTCTCACACTGGATTACTGCACAGATTTGGAAGAAATACACAAAGATCACAGAGATTCAGGAAGAAGACACGTGACCGATGGATTTATTATCCATCAAAGTAGTACAGCGGGCCAGGGGAAGATATTTTCCAATGCACGGCTGACTTCCTGTCCTGTAGCAGCTGAGACAGCAAAGTCCAGAAACGTGGAACATTTTGTTTCCCGTGCAGATGTGGAACACAATATTGTGAATTATCTGACAATATTTCTGGCGCAGACATTCCATTTTATCTCCAGCCGCCTTGGCTCTTCGTGTGAGAAACAGCCGGCGTGTCGGCGTAATCTAGATCTGGATCGGCTCCAGGTGAGGATTCCCTGACAAGACAAGTACAGCTACCATATCAGGTAGGGCCACGTTCCCTGCAAAGGCCTCCCAGCTGCTCCGGGTGGCTGACAGTGAAACACAATACAACAAGTCTACTCCAGGTCATCAGTACATTTATATCATGGTAATATTGTCCCTTAAAACAGGTGTAGGCTTCCACCCTAACAAATAATAAATCGACAGTCCACCAAATGAGAAGCCTCGTTTGTTTTTGTTTTGTTTTTGTAAAAAGTAGTCTGACAAATATTGTATTTCTATCTCCAAGACGGTTATCAAGGGATGAATTGACTGAGAAGATTCAAGAGACAACTTAACTGGAAGCTAGTGAAGAAACCCGTTGAGGCAGCCTGCAGCTGGGCGTTCCTCCAGGTATATCAGAACTACTTATTCCAGCATGCCTCCTCCAGTGTCTGCCAGAAGGCATACTGGGACTTGTAGTTCTACATAATGAAATGATCAGCTAGTGAAGAAACCCTTTAAGGCAACCTGCGAAAAAAACAGGCATATCAGAAGTAATGTCTTCCAGCAAACCTCATCCCAAGTTGGCTAGAAAACATAACAGGAAATGTCGTTCCACTAAACTAGGGGTCTCCAAACTTTCTAAACAAAGGGACAATTTACTGGGAGTAGAATAGGTCCTGATATTAGTGGGGAAAAAAACAATGCCCCATCTTTGGTGTCAGTGGGAGGAACTGTGTCCCATCAATGGTGTTCATTTGGCCCCATTGTTGGCATCAGTTGGAGGAATTGTGTCTCATCATTGGTGTCATTCAGAGGAATTGTGCCCCATCATCGGTGTCATTGGGAGGAATTGCGTCCCATGTTTGGTATTAATGGGAGGAATTGTGCCCCATCTTTGGTGTCATTGGGAGGAATTGTGTCACATCTCTGGTGTCAATGGGATGAATGGTGTCCCATTATTGGTGTCATTGGGAGGATTGTGTCCCATGTTTGGTGTCAATGGGAGGAATTGTGTCCCATCTTTGGTGTCAATGGGGGAAATTGTGCCCCATCATGGGTGTCATTGGGAGGATTGTGTCCCATGTTTGGTATTAATGGGAGGAATTGTGTCCCATCTTTGGTGTCAATGGGAGGAATTGTGTCCCATTATTGGTGTCATTGGGAGGAATAGTGTCCCATCATTGGTGTCATTGGGAGGAATTGTGTCCCATCATTGATGTCATTGGAAGGAATTGTTTCCCATCTTTGGTGTCAATGGGAGGAATGGTGTCCAATTACTGGTGTCAGTGTGGGGAATTATGCCTCATTTCTGATATCAGTGGATGAAATGGTGCCCCAAGGGCCGGATAAATGCAAGCAAAGGGCCACATCTGGCCCCTGGACCACATTTTTAAGGCGACTGCACTAAACCATAAATTATAAAAAGTAGTGTGGCAGCTGGTATTGTATTTTCATCTCCGAGAAGGTTATCAAAGGAAGAATTGACTGATACGTTTTGAGAGACGACTTAAAGCGGAGTTCCACCCAAAAATTTAACTTCCGCTTTTCGGAACCCTCCCCCCCTCCGGTGACACATTTGGCACCTTTCAGGGGGGAGGGGGGTGCAGATACCTGTCTAAGACAAGAGAAAAAGAGAGCGGTCTGAATACTGCCTCTTAATATGACACAACTCCATCCCTATAATACATATATTAAAGAAAAGTTTGCCCATGGGCCTTTAAATGAGTTGATCATAGAGGTCATAACAATTGGATAGAGTAAATTAATAAGAATTTATTACAATTCCAAAGACATGATCATAGATGAGCATAAAAACATCATGAAGCATATAGCTTAAACATTTACATGTTTGTTACAGTACTGGGGATACACGATATACATATACATCTTTTGTACTCGACGCGTTTCACAAGCTCTGCTCGCTTCCTCAGGAGTTGATGTATGTGCAAGATATCTAGAAAATAGTAAGTCTCTGTAAGATATAACATTCAATGATGATTGTGGTTAGAAAGGAAGCATGTGGCCTCTAAGAAGAGGCACCCCATACTCACATTATGGTCAATTGGTCTCCACAGATAAAGGGAAATGCTCCAACCGGGAGCTGAAGAGGCGTGACCCGCAGCAAACAAACCGGGGTCCGGTAGAGGGCGGACGTGGCGAAGAAAGAGGGTGAGACAGGTATTGCAGAAAGTGGGTGAGACGGGCATGGACACCTGTGGGAGTCTACGCCACTTCCCCCCCCCCCCCCCGCTGTCTCCTGTGAAACACACTGTTCCCAGGAGAGAGCGGGTACCAGTGACAGCACGCCGCGCTACTCGCGCATGCGCAGTAGGGAACCGGGCAGTGAAGCCAGAAGGCGTCACTTCCTGATTCCCTCACTGAGCATGGCAGTGGCAGCATCCGAGGACCGAGCGATTGCTCAGCCTCGTCTGCCAACATCGCGGGCGCGCTGGACAGGTAAGTGTCCATTTTTTAGGAGTCAGAAGCTGCAGTATTTGTAGCTGCTGGCTTTTTAAAAAAAAAATTTCGGGTGGACCTCCACTTTAACTGGAAGCTAGTGACAAAACCTACTGAGGCAGCCTGCAGCTGGGCAATTATCCAGGTATATCAGACCTACTTTTACCAGCATGCCTCAATCTAGGTTGGCTAGAACAATGGTTCTCAACCCTGTCCTCAAGTACCCCCAACAGGCCATGTTTTGGGAATTTCTCTTAGATAAAATAGCTGTCCAAAATACCAAGCCATTAACTCTGATTTAAAGCACCTGTGCAAGATAAAGGGAAAACCTGCAAACATGGCTTGCTGGGGGTACTTGAGGACTGAGGTTGAGAACCACTGGGCTAGAAGACATACTGTGACTTTTAGGCTACTTTCACACTGAAGCGCTGGATGCGCTGGCGGTATAGCGGCGCTATTTTTAGCGCCGTTATACCGTTGTTTTTGCCGCGATTTGCGAGCGCTAGCGGGGTGATTTTAACCCCCGCTAGCGGCCGGAAAAGGGTTAAAAACGCCCGCAATAACACCTCTTTGCGGCATTTTGCGGGCGTTTTGGAGGCACTACCCCATTGATTTCAATGGGCAGGGGTGCTATAGGAGCGGTATTTTTACCGCTCCTATCGTGCCTCAAAGATGCGGCTTGCCGGAGTTTTTTTACCCTCCTGCCAGCGCACCGCTCCAGTGTGAAAGCCCTCCGGCTTTCACACTGGATACAAAGTAGCGGCTTTTTCAGGGCGCTTTGCAGGCGGTATTTTTGGCGCAATAGCGCCTGCAAAGCGCCTCAGTGTGAAAGGGGCCTAAGTTCCACAAAGCTAAATTAGCAGCTAGTGAGGAAACCCACTGAGGCAGCCCGCAGCTGGGCGATCCTCCAGGCAGATTAGAACTACATCTTCCAGCATGCCTCTTCCTTTGATGGCTAGAGGTCATGCTGGAACTTGTAGTACTACAAAGCTAAATTATCAGCTAGTGAAGTAACCCACTGAAGCACCCCGTAGCAGGGTGATACTCTGGTACAGTATATCGGAACTACTCTTTCGAGCATGCCTCCTCCTATGTCAGCCAGAAGGTATGAGTGCTGCCGGCACTGGGGAGCTACAGGTCATTGAGGGAACCATGAATGCCAACATGTACTGTGACATACTGAAGCAGAGCATGATCCCCTCTCTTCGGAGACTGGGTCGCAGGGCAGTATTCCAACATGATAACCACCCCAACACACACCTCCAAGACCACCAATGTCTTGCTAAAGAAGCTGAGGGTAAAGGTGATGGACTGGCCAAGCATGTCTCCAGACCTAAACCCTATTGAGCATCTGTGGGACATCCTCACACGGAAGGTGGAGGAGCGCAAGGTCTCCAACATCCACCAGCTCCGTGATGTCGTCATGGAGGAGGGGAAGAGGACGCCAGTGACAACCTGTGAAGCTCTGGTGACCTCCATGCCCAAGAGGGTTAAGGCAGTGCTGGAAAATAATGGTGGCCACACAAAATATTGACACTTTGGGCCCAATTTGGACATTTACACTTAGGGGTGTCCTCACTTTTGTTGCCAGCGGTTTAGACATTAATGGCTGTGTGTGAGTTATTTTGAGGGGGCAGCAAATTTACACCGTTATACAAGCTGTACACTCACTACTTTACATTGTAGCAAAGTGTCATTTCTACAGTGTTGTCACATGAAAAGGTAGAAGAAAATATTTACAAAAATGTGAGGGGTGTACTTACTTTTGTGAGATACTGTGTATGTATATATATATATATATATATATATATATATATATATATATATATACACACAATATATATCCTGGTATATACTTCTAGTTGCACAGCTGCTCTAGCTCCGTTAGTTGCCTAGCGTTATACTGGCACGTTAATCTCTTTGCTCCTCTGACATCTGACTACTGGCTGGTGGTCACCCTATTGGTTGCACTCTGAAGTCTATACATCTAATGAGATTAACCGTCAGCCTGCAGTTAAATCTTCCAGTAGCAAAGAGATGTAACCGCCGGTGTAGTCCTCGGCTACCATCCCTTGGGTGCGTCAATCAACCGATTCAAAATGAATCGGCTGATTGATGCACAACGCACTAACGCACCAGTGTGAACCGGCCCTTCGATTTATTGGTTTATTTAGGTTTATTTTATTACATACCTTAATATCAGACCCAGTGATGTCATCATGCTTCTCTATGCAATTGTGGCTGGTGGGAGGGGCTGGCAGGGTTCTGTACATCAATGTTTCTCAACGTCAGTCCTCAAGTACCCCCCCCAACAGGTCATGTTTTCAGGATTTGCCTCAGATGAAACGGCTGTGGTAATTACAAAGGCAGTGAAACTGATCAAATCACCTGTGCAAAATAATGGAAACCCTGAAAACATGACCTGTTGGGGGTACTTCGAGGACTGGAGTTGAGAAACACTGCTGTACATAGCTTCCTGAAACCATCACAGCCCCCCCCCCCCCCCCCCCCCCCGGCCTCAGTACTTCTCTAAAGAGCCCTCAGCCCTGATGCAAGCAGATATCAAAATGCCTTGACAGGTGGGTGTAAGGCAGGGGTAGGCAACCTGGGGCCCTCCAGCTGTTGCAGAACTACAAGTCCCATCATGCCTCTGGGAGTAATTGTAACTGCCAGCCTTGCAATGCCTTATGGGAAATGTAGTTGCACGATAGCTGGAGGGCCCCAGGTTGCCTACCCCTGGTGTAGGGTAACGGGTTGCCACCTTTTCTTCAAGCCAAACCTGAACACTTTAGTGACCTGGGACACCTATGGGTGCCCCAAGGAGAGTAGAAATGCGGTGAGCATAGTGTGGTGCAGCGAAAAGTGGGTGTGGCCAAATTTATTTTGCTGACATCGCCCAGCCCACCCCCCAGTGATGCCGAACCTACCCCTAGACAGCCTCCCACAGCTCCCCAATGGCAACATATTTGTGTGTGACCAGTGGTGGCCGGTGAAATATATATTTTTTGGGGGGCGGCAAACAGTATGCCACAACCCCCCCCCTTCCCGGTTGGTTGGTAGCACTTACCCCATCACCGTCTTCCCCTGCTCGGCGGCCTTCCATTCTGCTCTTCACGGATCATCACGGCGGCAGCGGCTTCCCGTTTCCTCCCTCCTCGGTGGCCAGTCGGGAGTCTTCTCTTTTTCGGCCAATCGGAAAACGGGTCTTACACCCGCTTCTGATTGGCCGGATTGAGGATCAGTGTTTCAACAGTGAATATTTATGTTGTAACACACCTGGGTGGGCTCTGAGCGCATCCTCTGCGACCCGAGCCCTCCCTATTTTAAAGCCTATTAGAGCCTCTGGCTCTAATCAGGTGCTTTAAAAAAAAAAAAAAAACATGGCAGCTGCAATTCATGTGCCCGGTGCCCTGAAGGGGGCCAGACGCACGAATAGGGGGCGGCCGTGGATAGCATATAGGGGGTAGAGGAGAGAGGGGGCGGCGCCCGAGCTCCCCTAATGGACGGGCCGCCACTGTGTGTGATTCTATCTTGGTTACTTGGGGAGCCACAGCCCGGTCTGAATCATGTGTCCGGGTTTCAATCTGCCTGAAACCCGGACATATGATTCGAAACCCGGACTGTCCCGAACAGGTGGCAACCCTAGGGTGGGTGTCAGTCTGCGATAGATCTGGGGGAGGCGGCACCACCCACCATTGTACAGTATAGAAGAGACGCAGCGAGCCAATGATTTACCCGGCCGCTTCCAGATAGCGCGCAGGGAGGGGGGTTACACATGAAGGGGGGGGGGGGGGGGAGGCACAGCCTTTTGAAGCAACTTCAATATCAGTTTCAAAGAAAGATTCTCTTTTGATCTTTTTTTTTTGTTGTTAAGTTTAAATGGGCACCTGGCGCCACGCCAGCCATTGTTTAACCCTTCGCTGGCGGCGTGGGATAATAACGGTAATGTCGGAAAATGGGGGGAATGCGATTAATACATAGCAGACCTATGGTGCAATCTGGGCTTTATAGGGAATTTTTATATACTGCAATAGAGCGAGGAGAAGGCGATTCCCGCGGTAATTAATCGCAGGTGCATCGGCGAGCGGCGAGGATGATTTTAAGGCTGGGAAATAGTTCTATAAAATTCTAAATTGTGAAGATTTATGTGAAAATTCTGGAGATATTACAACACACAATTAGAGGGCTATGAAGAATTAGCGGGACTGCCTTCTATCACCACAAAAGATTTCATCCGGGCGGCCAAGACGAAAATTCCAGATCCTCCTTTGATAATCTTTTATATCATTTCAGAGGAAATTTTGGAACGGGGAAAAAAAAATTGGTTCCAAGAAAACTTCCCAGCATGCTTAATGATGATGTCACACTATGAGGTCACCACTGTGTCCCTGTTGTGATGTCATCCTTTGTATTTCTCGTGGGTCACCACATTTCACAAACATGTATTTATCTAATAAGACCCTTGTCAGATTTCTCCTTTGACACCCCCATACCCTGGAGAGGAGCTGCTGATCCCTTATACTGGCAAGGACAGACAGACAAGACCTTAAAGCAGGGGTCTCCAAACTGCAGGCCAGGGGCCGGGTGTGCCCATTTGCATGCTTTTAATTGGCCCTTGGGGAAATATTTCATCCACTGACACCAACAGTGGGGCATAATTCCTCCAAATGACTCCAACAATAGGGCAAAATTCCTCCGAATGATGCCAACAATTGGGCCCCAATGATGGGGCACAATTCCTTGTAATGACACCAACAATGGGGCATAATTCCCCCCACTGACACCAACGTTGGGGCATAATTCCTCCCAATGATGGGGCACAATTCCTCTCAATGACACCAACAATGGGGCACAGTTCCTCCTAATGACAGAAATGATGGGGCAAAATTCCTTCTAATGACTCCAACCATGAGGCATGATTCTCCCCAATGACACTAACAATGGGGCACAATTCCTCCCAATGATGGGGCATAATTCCTCTCAATGACACCAACAATAGGGCCCAATGACACCAATGATGGGGCACAATACCTTTTAATGACACCAACCATGGGGCAAGATTCTTTCCAATGTTACCAACGATCTGGCACAGTTCTTCCCAATGACACCAATGATGGGGCACAATTCCTCTCAATGACACTAATGATAGGGCACAATTCTTCCTAATGACACCAACTACAGGAGGGGGCGGAGACAAGACCAGTCACCATGCACAAGGAGAGAGAGAGAGAGAGAGCAGAGCTGTGGGAGGGACCCAGCAGGCTCCACCCACTACAGAAAACGACAGGAGGGGGCGGAGACAAGACCAGTCACCCTGCACAAGGAGAAAGAGCAGAGCTGTGGGAGGGACCTAGCAATGTACACCCACTACAGGCTGCCTGCAGAAAATTACAGGAGGGGGCGGAGACAAGACCAGTCCCCCTGCACAAGGAGAGAGAGGGCAGCAGTGAGCGGTCTTTATTACAGGAAGTCTCACACTGGATGACGGCACAGATCTGGAAGAAATACACAAAGATCACCGAGATTCAGGAAGAAGACACATGATGAATGGATGTAGACAATATTTGCGTATCCCGAAGCAGCCTTTTAGGGGCCCCTATGGGAATAATAGGGCCATATAATCCGGACAGCGGTGATTAATCACTGAACCTCCGCGCTGAATTCTGCCCAGTTACTCTCATGAGGTGACAGCGAGCGGGACTCGGCCATTAACAGACAATGATCCCAGGTCTGTGGGGGTCAAGCTGATGTCCGCTGGCCAGCCATTCATTTAGAAAACTCTCCCACTGATTAACAATGATCAATACTGCCCTCCCCCGAGATATTGGGCCTGAATAAGGAAAAGCATTGATCATGTGCAGACAGGGTTGAGTTTACAAGGCACCTGTGATGCATGCAGACTACAGCTTGTGTATGTAGAAATCATTAACAAGTGTGCTTCAATATGGAATGTGCGCAACGGCGTCCGACCGTATCCCAGCTAAGCGGTAGCGTGCATAAAATTAAAAATGTTTTTGGGTCTGTCACACTGTTAGTATTTTAAAATGTGCATTCCAAAGAAGAAGAAAACACATCTTTAGCATGTAATGCCCCGGCAGGTGCCGCTGTTTAATGCCTCGCCAGGTGCCGCTGTCAGCATACAATGCCCCAGCAGGTGTAACTGTCGGCATACAATGCTCCGGCGGTGCCACAGTCAGAATTCAATATCCTGGCAGGTGCCGCTGTCAGCATGCAATGTCCCAACAGGTGCCGCTGTCAGCATTCGTTATCCTGGCAGGTGCTGCTGTCAGCATGCAATGTCCCAGCAGGTGCCGCTGTCAGCATTCGTTATCCTGGCAGGTGCTGCGGTCAGCATGCAATGTCACAGCAGGTGCCGCTGTCAGCATGCAATGTCCCAGCAGGTGCTGCTGTCAGCATGCATTGTCCCGACAGGTGCTGCTGTCAGCATGCATTGTCCCGACAGGTGCTGCTGTCAGCATGCATTGTCCCGACAGGTGCTGCTGTCAGCATGCATTGTCCCAAGAGGTGCTGCTGTTAGCATGCAATGTCCCAGCAGGTGCCACTGTCAGGATGCATTGTCCTGACAGGTTCCGCTGTCAGTATGCAATGTTCTGACAGGTGCCGCTGTAAGCATGCAATGTTCCGACAGGTGCTGCTGTCAGCATGCAATGTCCCAACAGGTGCCGCTGTCCAATGCCCCGGCGGGTGCCGCTTTTAGCATACAATGCCCCAGCAGGTGTAACTGTCAGCATACAATGCTCCGGCGGTGCCACAGTCAGAATTCAATATCCTGGCAGGTGCCGCTGTCAGCATGCAATGTCCCAACAGGTGCCGCTGTCAGCATTCGTTATCCTGGCAGGTGCTGCTGTCAGCATGTAATGTCCCAGCAGGGGCTGCTGTCAGCATGCAATGTCACAGCATGTGCCGCTGTCAGCATGCAATGTCACAGCAGGTGCCGCTGTCAGCATGCAATGTCCCAAAAGGTGCTGCTGTCAGCATGCATTGTCCCGACATGTGCTGCCTGTCCCCGAGCTCCACGCTATCAGAAAATATATTGGGGACAGTGGAAGAAGAGGAGGATCAGAGAAGACAGGATCAAACAGACTTTTTACACAATGCGGAGGATTAACCCCTTAGGTTCCACAGTGAGTATAAGAAGCATGTTTTACTGACTGATTTTACTGTTGTGGGTTCAGTAACACTTTAAATCCACAAGTTGTTGTTTTTTTTTATTTATTTTTTTACCACTATTATTCCTTTATATTGGCTTTTGAAATTTCCAAATGCAGCAATTTAGAAATTGGATGAAAGTTTAGCACTTGGCCCGTACAGCCACTGTGTCCCCATAGAGTTGCACAGCCTGCTTCCACACAGCTCCTGCTTCATAGACAAATGGCCGATTCAAGCTGTGTGGGCCAAAGGAAAAAAAAAACATGGATGCTCAGCTAGGCCATTCAATGCTGCTTTCTGGGTCTGCCATTATTTTCCTATCACTAGTTTTCAGCTCCCCGTCTCTACTACTACTTTGAATAAAAGGAATTCTGCAAATACGCACAGGTGAGATAACGTGTTCAACGCATTACAGATATTCGTGGCGATAAACAGGCGGCTCTATGAAGGTTCCCCGAGAGGTCAATCGGGCAGATTTAGCAGCTAATTCCTCTATATGACCATTTCTATCCGCAGATTAGAAATCATAGCACAGCCATTGTGTAAATTCCTGAGGTCCCTAAAGCATGCCCTGGGCAGGGGGGGGGGGGGGGGAGTGCCGCTGTGACTGTAAATACCCCCTCCAGCACGGCACACCCCTGAGGGGTCAAAGGTCAGACAGGCAGATCCATTATACAGTGCATGAAAAATAACTTTCTTACTCAGATCTTCCAATCACATCACAGATTGGAGGGGGGGGGCTGCTGTGACTATAAATACCCCCTCCAGCACTGCACACCCCCGAGAGGTCATACAGTGCATGAAAAATAACTTTCTTGCTCAGATCCTCCTATCACGTCACAGGGGGCTGCTGTGACTGTAAATACCCCCTCCAGCACTGCACAACTGACATCCCAGAGAGGTCAGATCGATCATACAGTGGCATGAAAAATAACTTTCTGGCTCAGATCCTCCTATCATTTCAAAGATTGGGGGGGCTGCTGTGACTATAAACACCCCCTCCAGCACTGTACACTCCTGAGGGGTCAGACAGGCAGATCCATCATAGAGTGCATGAAAAATAACTTTCTGTCTCAGATCCCCCTATCATTTCAAAGATTGGGGGGGCTGCTGTGACTGTAAATACCCCCTCCAGCACTGCACACCTGACATCCCTGAGAGGTCAGAGGTCACACAGGTAGATCGATCATACAGTGGCATTAACAAATGACTTCCTGGCTCAGGTAACTGATCTCATCTCCCCGGGCGAAACCAGCGCCAACCGACGTCAGAAGTCCGATACGAGGTCCCTTTCCCAGAGCCCGGCTCTGGTTGCCAACAATACAGCACTGTAATGTACAATACAATGTCAGGACCTCAATATTATGGCTCACAAATTCCAGGAAAAACAAAACTCGCATTGTTTTCCCCAAAAATTTGCTGCGGAAGAAATCCGAAACCTTTCCGAGCGATTTTCATATTCCAGTCGGCCTCCGGGTCACGTTATTTCTGAGCGGAATTCGTTAGAAAGGCGGACGTCAGCCTGAGCCGGCTCCGGGCAGCAGATTTACACTTTCCTGAGTTTAATCCTCAAAAGTATCCGGAGAAAAAAAAATAAAACATTTGCGGAGTGGAGCTGGAATGTGGATTGGAATCGATTACCGCTGAGTGCGTCCAACCAGACAGACCTCATAACTACACACAGGGGGAGGGAGATTTACTAAAACTGGAGCAATCAGAATCTGGTGCGGCTGTGCACGGTAGCCAATCAGCTTCATCCAAATTCTAAATTGCTGCATTTGTAAATTTTAAAAGCAAAAGGAATAGTAGTGGTAAGGGGGTGTGTCCCATTTCTACATACGTTTGCTAGTAGGTGTCCCTCATTCCCATCTCAAAATGTTGGGAGGTGTGTTTTGCACAGAGTGGCCCTGGTCCTCCTCTTCTGGGGTCCCCCAGTGGCGTCCTCCTGGCTCCTCCCCGCATCGAGTGCCCCCATGGAGAGCCGCATTCCCTGGGGGGCCCCTGTTCGGGGGCGCTCCCGAGTCCTGCTGCTGCGTCCATTGACACGAACAGCAGGACCCGGCCCCGCCCCCCGACTCCCATGTCAGCCAATGGCTGCTGCTGCTAATAATCTATCCAATGACGACCAGAGACAGCGGCTGGAGCTGCTGGGCTTGTTCTCGTCACAGCAAAGATCGAGTTCGGGTAAGAAAAAAAGGGGGGGGGGGTTAACCTTAATGCATTAAGGTGAAAAAACCTTGAGGGTTTACAATCCCTTTTGAGCTTTGACAATAAAACCTGGAAGCTGATTGGTTACTTTGCAGAACTGCGCTAGATTTTGCAATCTCCAGTTTTAGTAAATTAACCCCAGATGGGGGGGGGGGGGGATCTGATGGAGATTGTACAGTGTGTGCTGAGCTTTACTGATTCCAAAAAAAAGGCAGGAAAAAAAAAACTCTGCAGAAACAATGAGACATCGGACAGAGGTGAAGGTGACGGAACCTGGACATCCACTTCACACGTCAGAGTCGGGAAAATATTGATTGTGGCCGACAATATTCTGATTAAATCTCTGTCTAGTTACATATTATATACAATGTATCGAAGGTGAGGGGGACCGGGACATCCACCTCACATGTCAGGAAAATAAATGATATATTGAGATGGAAAATAATAGAATTCTTCCCTGTACAGTTCAATAGTACTCTATATATACTATATATATATATATATATATATATATATATATATATATATATATTCACTATGTAACTGTACAGGGAAGAATTATATTATTTTCCGGGACCCCCCTATATCTATCTATATATATATATATATATATATATATATATAGTCCCAAAAGGCACCATACATAGGGGACAATGGGAAATTGTAGCTAGATGTTCCTTTACTAAGGCTCGGTTCACACTGCTGCGATGGCAAAGAAGTACAACTTTGCCTGTGACTTCCTTCCGAATTGATCCGGCTTGGATGCCGTTCAGCAGCCGGTACAACGGCTGAAGTCAGATCAAAGTAGTGCAGGGACCTTTTCAGAGGGACTTGTGTAGCGTCAGTTAAGACGGCTCTCATAGGGAAACATTGAATTTGACATGTCATGAGACTTGGATCGGATCCTATGTTGCATCAGTGGGAACCGAAGCCTTACAAAATATTTACATATTTATTCTCTACATGTTGGTCACCTCTTTCTACGCACATGAAGTCTTCTCCCTCACCCATAATAGGAGTTTGTTAGTTTTTCCCAATGTATTTAGACTTTTGGGACACCCTGTTCTGTATCACCTGCTGATGGGGAAGAACCATAAGTCTCAGCATGCCCAGCTATAGGAAGATGAGGTCTGTAGTTCTTCCCACTTCTTAGATTATCAAGAGAGAGAGAAGAGAGAAAAAAGAGAGAGAAAGGAGAGAGAGAGAGAGAGAGGAGAAAAGAGAAGAGAGAGGGGAGAGAGAGGAGAGAGAGAAGAGAGAGAAAGGAGAGGGGAGAGAGAGAGAAAAGAGAGAGAGAAAGGAGAAAAGAGAGAGAGAGGACAGAAAAGAAAGACAGGAGAGGGGAGAGAAAGAGAGAAAAGAAAGTGAGAGAGAGAGAGAAGGTGGGTAGAAATAGACAGAAAAAAAAGAGATAAGTATAAAGAGAGAGGATGGGGAGAGGGGGAAGAGATAGATAGATGATACATTGTAACTGAAAATAATATAATTTTTCCTGTATAGTTACATATTACAGTATATATACTGTACCACCTGCTGCTGAGGAGGAACCACAAGTCTCAGCATGCACAGCTATAGGAAGATGAGGTCTGTAGTTCTTCCCACTTCTTAGATTATCAAGAGAGAGAGAAGAGAGAAAAAAGAGAGAGAAAGGAGAGAGAGAGAGAGAGAGGAGAAAAGAGAAGAGAGAGGGGAGAGAGAGGAGAGAGAGAAGAGAGAGAAAGGAGAGGGGAGAGAGAGAGAAAAGAGAGAGAGAAAGGAGAAGAAGAGAGAGAGAGGACAGAAAAGAAAGACAGGAGAGGGGAGAGAAAGAGAGAAAAGAAAGTGAGAGAGAGAGAGAAGGTGGGTAGAAATAGACAGAAAAAAAAGAGATAAGTATAAAGAGAGAGGATGGGGAGAGGGGGAAGAGATAGATAGATGATACATTGTAACTGAAAATAATATAATTTTTCCTGTATAGTTACATATTACAGTATATATACTGTACCACCTGCTGCTGAGGAGGAACCACAAGTCTCAGCATGCACAGCTATAGGAAGATGAGGTCTGTAGTTCTTCACACTTCTTAGATTATCAAGAGAGAGAGAGAGAGAGAATAGAAAAGAGAGAGAGAGAGAGAGAGAGGAGAGAGAGAGAAGAGAGAAAAAAGAGAGAGGGGGGAGAGAGAGAGAAAAGAAAGTGTGGAAGAGAGAGAGAAGGTGGGTAGAAAGAGACAGAAAAAAGGAGATAAGTAGAAAGAGAGAGAAGGTGGAAGAGATAGATGATACATTGTAACTGAAAATAATATAATTTGTCTTGTATAGTTACATGGTACAGTATATATACTGTACCACCTGCTGCTGAGAAGGAACCACAAGTCTCAGCATGCACAGCTATAGGAAGATGAGGTCTGGAGTCATTGGTGTGCGCAGCCTATTGCATTAGGGTGTGCACCCTAGAGCACAAACACACAAGCGTGTATATCAGCAGAGCATTGGATGGCATTAGTAGAGCAAAGATTGGTAGGGCATTGGACAGTGTCAGTACTTTTTTTATTTATTTTTTGTTAATTATTTTTTACATTATTTTTTTTAGGAGCCCCGTTATGGGGCTTTAGTGAAATATCAAGGGTCTAAACAGACCCCTGATGTCTCACTTTTGACACAGAGAAAATAAACTAAAGACAGAGATTCCCCAGTCCCTTTCTCTGCAGCCTACAGTAAACATAGTTTACTATGCTTCAGTTAAGAATGAAGACAGGAGCGATCGGTACAGATCACTGACTGTGTTCATTGAGAAAAGGTTGACGGGTTAATGAAATATTTACCTGCCCCTTCCCTGCTCCTAGAAGGAGAGGAGGGAAGCTGGCAGCACTGCAGGGGGAATTGGCACTCCACAAGGGGATTAGGGTGTGCCCAGGCACACCTGGCGCACCCTGTGCGCACGCCTATGTCTGGAGTTCTTCAGGAGCTGTGTGATATCTGTTATACATGGAAATCGATTTCATCAATTCTTCCCACTACGCAGAATAGCAGGGATTGGGATAGACAGAGAGGGGGGGGGGGGGGGGGAGAGATAGATAGATATGAAGATACATAAATAGATAGATAGGTATAAAGAGGCAGAAAAAAAGATAAGTAGAAAGAGAGAGAGGATATGAAGAGGTGAGAAAGAGGGGGAAGAGATAGATAAAGAGACAGAGAGAGAGAGAGAGAAGATAGGTATAAAGAAACAGAAAAATAGATAGGGAGAGAGAGAGAGGATAGGAAAAGGAGAGGGAGAGGGGGGAAGCGATAGATAGATAGATAGATAGATAGATAGATAGATAGATAGATAGATAGATAGATAGATAGATAGAGAAAAAAGAGAGAGAAAAGATGGGTAGAAAAACAAAAAATTGAAAAAAAGGTAAGAAGGTAAGAGAAAGAGAGGGGGGAAAGAGAGGGGGGAAGAGATAGATAGATAGATAGATAGATAGATAGAGAGATAGAGAGATAGATAGATAGATAGATAGATAGAGAGAGAGAGAGAGAGAGAGAGAGAGAGAGAGAGATAGATAGATAGATAGATACCAGTAGTTCTATATACAGGTTCAGTGTTTTTTTTTTGCAGCCTTCTCTGAACATACAAGCATCAGACTCGTCTATGGAGCTCACACTTCGATGCCCTCAGTGTATACAGAGCTCATTTATACAGTGATATCCATTTATATCATATTATAATGGTGAGAAGCTGCACCCTGTGTCCAGTCATCCATATCACACATCTCTCCCTCTATTGTATATAGAATATTGATGATGATGATAAAGTGAAGTTGCGGTGCGATGCGGCGCAGACGGACGCTGTCTGGTGACGGTTGAGCTGACACACTGGGGGAGAATTACTAACACTGGAGCACTCAGAATCTGGTGCAGCTCTGCATGGTAGCCAATCCGATTCTAACCTCAGCTTGTCTAATAAAGATTTTCCAATAAAACCTGGAAGCCGATTGGTTTCTATGCACAGATGCGCCAGATTTTGCACTCTCCAGCTTTAGTAAATCTCCCCAACGGGGACAACACACACATCACCCGGACACCATCACCACACAGTCCAAACCAGTCTCCTGTCCCAACTCTACACACTCATTTGTCTGGGCCCGAGAGCTGACAGTCTAAGCACAGAACAGAAGGCTGCCCACAAATTGGACAATTTGTTTCCTATTATCCAGTATAGCCTCAATATCTTTCCACAATCAGATGCAAACGAATGATGGGACATTATGTTTTTCCATAGACAGCTCAGTACAAACAGACACCACTCCCCATATTGATTGCAATGATCGAGACGTTTTTACAGACGCGTCCTGCGATATCGGGCATTTGTAATCACACAGCTTCTCAGGAAGTTTGTAAGTCTATGCCGATTCTTTCCTCTTCCAAGGACCTGAAATACTCCACATTTGCAGCATCAGAAGATCGTAGGGGGGTCCCGACACCTGTCCTGGCTGTGGTCGGATCCCCGTCATTCTCTAGTGGGGGAATATCTGCCATGTATGGCCAGATTGGGGGGGGGGGATTGGGTTTTGGTTCTGGTCACTGATCTGTTTCAGATTGTAACCCATCCAATACGACCTTTTGGAAAATCCTTTCATCCGATATCTAATTTTTATCGATAAACGATTCATTTATTTTCCCAACAGTCGCTCCTGAAAGGAATAACCGATTTATAGACGACATTCCAATAGTTGGATGATACGTTTTTAAGTTATTGATTGCGCCTCTGTTTCCACCGCACAATGTGATCGATCGAAATACGATCAAATTTATGAACAAAGTATCTCTGCTGATCGATGCAACACAATCGACAATTTTTGTTTTGATCAAATCAAGTTAAAATCAATTTTTTGCTCATTTGATTGAATCGCACATCGATCGGATAATAAAATCGAAGCACATACGGGCGCCGTAACCTACTGCTTGTGGCAGCGATTGAACCTCGAACGTTACGACTGCTCACATTGGTCGAATATTATGAAAATTATCCCATATAGGTCCAACTTAGAAAAAAACCCCATCCAATCATTGCTGAGGACAGAACTCACCTGATCCTGGAGGAGGTGGAAAGGGTTAATGAGAAGGGTAAGTTGTGTGATGTACCCCGGTGATCCGCCCGCCTGGCTGCCCTGTGGGGTCCGGCTGTGTGTGAGAGGTGAGCAGCGACTGATCCTGGCTGAGAGTCGAATTCCCTCCCAGAGAAGGAGAAGGGAGGAGAGGGGGGCGGCTGCAGGAGGAGAATGGGACAAGTGTTGGGATACTCCTCTCCGTCTGTCACTTTGTATCTCCTCTTCTTCACACTCAGGTGACCCCCCTCATTGGCAGCCCTCACCTGGGGGTCCCCACACACACACAGCACCCTCCGAGCCCCCCTTCTAGAATGAGCCCAGCCAGAGAAATCTCCCAGAAGCCTTCGCTCAGATCAGCTGTGCGCAACACATGGCATCAAATGCCAATTCTCTAAATACTCCCCATTCTGAGTGCCAACACCCAACCCATGGCAGCCGATGGCGGCATCTGTGCAGCAAAATGATCAGCACCCCAATCTGACCATATTTGGTTTCTAAGCCGCAGTTATTGCAAATCTTCCTGCACCCCAAAAACCCTCATATCACTTCACTACAAAATCTATATTTAAATCTGCAACATATGTATCTGGTACCCAGATATGTACCGATCTACGGCCTGCACCCCCAATATCCACATACCCTGATATGTACCGATCTACGGCCTGCACCCCCAATATCCACATACCCTGATATGTACCGATCTACGGCCTGCACCTCCAATATCCACATACCCTGATATGTACCGATCTACGGCCTGCACCTCAAATATCCACATACCCTGATATGTACCGATCTACGGCCTGCACCCCCAATATCCACATACCACAATATGTACCGATCTACGGCCTGCACCCCCAATATCCACATACCCTGATATGTACCGATCTACGGCCTGCACCCCCAATATCCACATACCCTGATATGTACCGATCTACGGCCTGCACCTCAAATATCCACATACCCTGATATGTACCGATCTACGGCCTGCACCTCAAATATCCACATACCCTGATATGTACCGATCTACGGCCTGCACCCCCAATATCCACATACCCTGATATGTACCGATCTACGGCCTGCACCCCCAATATCCACATACCCTGATATGTACCGATCTACGGCCTGCACCCTCAATATCCACATACCCTGATATGTACCGATCTAAGGCCTGCACCCCCAAATCCACATACCTTGATATGTACTGATCTACGACCTGCCCCCCAATATCCACATACCACAATATGTACCGATCTACGGCCTGCACCCCAATATCCACATACCCTGATATGTACCGATCTACGGCCTGCACCCCCAATATACACATACCCTGATATGTACCGATCTACGGCCTGCACCCCCAATATCCACATACCCTGATATGTACCGATCTACGGCCTGCACCCTCAATATCCACATACCCTGATATGTACCGATCTAAGGCCTGCACCCCCAAATCCACATACCTTGATATGTACTGATCTACGACCTGCCCCCCAATATCCACATACCACAATATGTACCGATCTACGGCCTGCACCCCAATATCCACATACCCTGATATGTACCGATCTACGGCCTGCACCCCCAATATCCACATACCCTGATATGTACCGACCTACGGCCTGCACCCCCAATATCCACATACCACAATATGTACCGATCTATGGCCTGCACACCCAATATCCACATACCCTGATATGTACCGATCTACGGCCTGCACCCTCAATATCCACATACCCTAATAGGTACCGATCTACGGCCTGCACCCCCAATATCCACATACCCTGATATGTACCGATCTACGGCCTGCACCCCCAATATCCACATACCCTGATATGTACTGATCTACGACCTGCCCCCCAATATCCACATACCACAATATGTACCGATCTACGGCCTGCACCCCAATATCCACATACCCTGATATGTACCGATCTACGGCCTGCACCCCCAATATCCACATACCCTGATATGTACCGACCTACGGCCTGCACCCCCAATATCCACATACCCTGATATGGACAGATCTACGGCCTGCACCCCAATATCCACATACCCTGATATGTACCGATCTACGGCCTGCACCCCCAATATCCACATACCCTGATATGTACCGATCTACGGCCTGCACCCCCAATATCCACATACCCTGATATGGACAGATCTACGGCCTGCACCCCAATATCCACATACCCTGATATGTACCGATCTACGGCCTGCACCCCCAATATCCACAAACCCTGATATGTACCGATCTACGGCCTGCACCCCAATATCCACATACCACAATATGTACTGATCTATGGCCTGCACCCCAATATCCACATACCCTGATATGTACCGATCTACGGCCTGCACCCCCAATATCCACATACCCTGATATGTACTGATCTACGGCCTGCACCCCCAATATCCACATACTCTGATATGTACCGACCTACGGCCTGCACCCCCAATATCCACATACCACAATATGTACCGATCTACGGCCTGCACCCCAATATCCACATAGCACAATATGTACCGATCTACGGCCTACACCCCAATATCCACATAGCACAATATGTACCGATCTACGGCTTGCACCCCAAATATCCACATATCCTGATATGTACTGATCTACGGCCTGCACACCAATATCCACATACCCTTTGTACAGATCTATGGCCTGCACCCCAATATCCACATACCCCATACTGTACAGATCTACAGCCTACACCCCAATATCCACATGTACCAATCTACAGCCTGTACCCCAAAATCCACATACTCTGATATGTACCGATTTACAGTCTGAACCTCAAAATCCACATACTCTGATATGTACAGATCTATGGCCTGCACCCCAATATCTACATAACCCGATATGTACAGATCCACAGCCTGAACCCCAATATCCACATACCCTGATATGTACAGATCTACAATTAGCACCCCAATATCCACATATCATGATACCGTGCTATGTACAGATCTACAGCATGCGCCCCAATATCCACACACCCCAATGTGTACAGATCTACGGCCTGCACCCCAATGCCCTTATTTATACAGTTCTATGGCCTGCACCCCAATACTCAGATATGTACAGATCTACAGCCTGCACCCCAATACCCTGATATGTACAGTTCTATAGCCTGCCCCCCAATACACAGATATGTACAGATCTACAGCTTGCCCCCAATATCCACATACCCTGATATGTACAGATCTACAGCCTGCACCCCAATATCCACATACCCTGATATTCACATATCTATAGCCTACACCCCTTAATATCCACATACCTTGCTATCTAGAGATCTACAGCCTGCACCACAATACCCACATATCCTGATATGCACAGATCTACAGCCTGCACCTAGGGTGCCCACGTGTCCCGGATTGACCGGGACTGTCCCGCAATTGACATGTCTGTCCTGGATCCCGGGCACATTCATTCCGGGACAATACAATGTCCCGGAATGAAATAGAGGACACAGCCACCCCCTACTAACTAATAACTACATTTCCAGAACTGGTTGCTAGGGCCGGCGCTGCCTGGCATCTTGCAACCAGTGACATTTTTACTCTCAGACAGCGAGACCGGGAGCGAGGCCTGTGCCTAGTGCAGCACTGCTGTCCCCACCCACCTCGGCACCTCCTCCTTCTCCGGCACCCAGCGGCAAGCAGCAGGGACTGGTGTGATCTTCACTCTCCAGATAGTGACGCCACTCCTTTCCTTCTACGCACATGTCTCATGCAGAGGGAGTGACAGCAGCACTGCATCTGGTGGCAAGCTATGGGTGGTACCTGACAAATAACCTGCCGCCAAATTCCCCATCAACCCCGAGACTACATTTCCCCCCCCCTCATCTTTTTTTGGGGAAGGTAAGAGAGGGGGTGTGTCCCTGAATGGCAGTTTGGAAATGTGGTCACCCTACCTGCACCCCAATATCTACATACTCTGATATGTACAGATCTACAGCCATATGATGCTCCACTATGCTCTTCAGGGTTCTCATGTCCAGTGTAGGACTCAATTGGTCCTGATGACATCAGGGGGATCAGGTCGCTGGAGTGCAGGAAGAAGAGACTGTGGGGACCAGGATTGCAGTATGGAGGAGTATGCAGGAGAGGAGGATCAGGTAAATACAACTCTTTTACCCACTTGGTCCTCTAGATGTAAACCAGCAATTAACTCCTGCAATGCATAGGCCACCCCACTACAAGGGAGGAGTTCAGCTTTAAAAATCTTCTGCAGCATTCCACAGTCTCTGACAGTCTGCTGCAGCTTGTCCACAGTCTCTGACAGTCTCCTACAGCATGTCCACAGTCTCCGACGGTCTCCTGCAGCACGTCTAGTCTCTGGTGGTCTCCTGCAGCATGTTTAGTCTCTGGTAGTCTCCTGCAGCATGTCCACAGTCTCTGATAGTCTCCTGCATCACGTTTAGTCTCTTATAGTCTTCTGCAGCATGTCCACAGTCTCTGATAATCTCCTGCATCACGTTTAGTCTCTTATAGTCTCCTGCAGCATGTCCACAGTCTCTGATAATCTCCTGCATCACGTTTAGTCTCTTATAGTCTCCTGCAGCATGTCCACAGTCTCTGATAGTCTCTTGCAGAATGTCCACAGTCTCTGGTAGTCTCCTGTAGTATTACATACAATATTATGTGTGGCCCTTTGGTGATGTCAGGGGCCACACGCAAAGCCGTATCTAGCAACAAGTTGGCCATCACTGCTCTAGCGTCTTACTGAGAAAAAGCAAATCATATCCTATAAGTATCTAAACTGAACCCTCAAATACATTATAAGCTATGGGGAACCCCCCTTCAGCTGGTGCACTAGGCTTTGTAGATTGTTTAACCCCCCCTAACCCACCAACACCCTCCCCGGGGGCCAGAGATCCTTTCCCCGGAACAGACCGTCTCCGCACTGTGTGCCCCATTCTCTGCCAATCTCTAAGCTGGCCAACCGGGAGCCAAGCTGACAGCTGTGACTATACCCCCGGGGGCACTCCGCAAACTTCATCCAGACTCTAGTAACACTTTGCAGGCCGCTGCCTGTCTGTTATATTTCCCGGTATATCTGTACAGTGGAGTATCTATAAGGTGCATCTCCTCCACACGGGCAGTCACCATGCAATGTGTATAGATATGTATACCGTCCATATACCATGGGGGGAGGGCGGGGGGTCATTTACACACAATTAGAGCACACGGCAATGTAATTCCAAACATAATTTTTAATATTCACAAATCCTGCCATGAAGCTCCTTGTTCAGACATTTCCTGTTGTAGGGTGACAACACTCTGCCCTGTCTCCCAATTGTGCTTTTGCGTAGTCACCCTGTAACACAGGCTTCTGATGGAGACCGCAAATGACCATTTCAACACACATTACACAGACACAGTCCACTGTTGTTACCATCAGGAAACCCGCCCCGAGAAATGCCGTACAGCCATCGCCGGAGTGCATGTGGAGAGGAATTGATTCACCGCCAGTGATTGTTTGGTGAATGTCATATTCACCGCTTTATAAATATGCCTCTTGGCTATTAAACGCAAAACAAAAATTCAATATATTGCAGTTTACCAATTATTTTGTTTCCTGTGAAAGAATACATTCCCAGCATCTCTTTTAGACGTGCATTCTCCCTGGGGGGTGTCCAAACTTTAGCTGTGCAATCTGCTGATCAGTTGTTCTGATTTCAAATCAAGCAACTGATCATCAGATTGCGCAGTTAAGGCCCTAATAAACCCGAGAAAAAGGTTTGGGGTCTCCACTCTGGATGGGGGAGCAACAGAGACACTTTTTGGACGGCAGGATTGTCAGTCTGGGTGGAGGGGAGTGATAGATGTACTAGCCGATTTAGACAGACTTGGCCAACAAATTAAAGCCAAACTCCAGCTAAGATTTTTTAAGCAGTTACGCCAAGTTTTTATTTTTCCTTTTGAAATAAAGATTTACAAGGGGCTTTTTTTTCTCACACAATAGGTGCAGGTACTCCCCCTTTTTAGTTACCCCTTGTCTCTGCCCCCTACCCACCCCAGGACACCGTCCCTTGGTTCATCACCCTACCCACCTCCCAGTACTGCCCCTATTAGAGAATACACAACACGAGCATCATTTTCATGTGCTAAGAATGAGTTAAATTATAACATTAAGACCCCATTCACACAGGGGCGACTCATCAGGCGTCTCACGAGTCGCGTCCCATTCTGTACAATGGAACCGTTCTAAGGTTCCTGTACTACTTCAAGGCGACTTCCATTGACTTCAATACAGAAGTCATTTTGGAAGTCTCCTTTGAAGTCGTCTGCAGATCACCCAGCACAGTCGCGGCGCAAGTCGTGCCGCCCCTGTGTGAATGGTTAGTTAGTATATTGAATAGTAAAATAACTTCCCTGCAGCCAACAACAATACAACCCTACAGCAACAATAGATCTTCCAGCAAAGATAGATCCCAGCAACAATAACCCCTCTACCCCCCGCAACAATAGATCTTCCAGCAGCCTGCAACAATAGACCCTCCTACGCCCAGCAAAAATAGATCTCCCAGCAGCAATAGACCCCTCCCTCAACAGTAGATCCCTCCCAGCAACAGTTGCACCTCCCCCAGCAACCATAGGTCCCCTACCAGCAACAGAGCCCCCTTGCCCCCCCAGCAGCCAATATCAATAGACCTTCAAGTACACCCTAGCACTCCTTACATGCAGGGCAGGGACAAGGGGTGGGCAGGAGGGGTGACTGCCCTGGGCACTGTGATATTGTGTGAATTAGACGGGGGTGGGGGGGCACCACAAGGATATGGGGAGGAGGGAATTTGTGTTGGAAGGGCATTTGGGGGGTGATAGGGGTAAGTATTGTCTAGGAGAGGAAATTAGGGGGGGTGGTGCTAAGAGTGGGGATTTGGGGGGGATTTGTATTTGGAGGGGGGGGTGGGGGAAGAAGATTTGTGCTAGGGGGAAGGATTTGGGGGGGAGGGAGGATTTGTGCTGGGGAGGGGGAGGGATTTGAAGTGGAGGGGAGAAGATGTGTACTTGGAGGGGAAATTTTAAAGGTATATTAAGGGGGGTCTCAAACTGGCGGCCCTCCAGCTGTTGCGAAACTACAAGTCCCATGAGGCATTGCAAGGCTGACAGTTACAAGCATGACTCAAAAAGGCAGAAGTATGATGGGACTGGAGGCCCCCCCCCTGTGTTGGGACCCATGGGGTAGTGTATTTGTGCTAGAAGGGGTGAATTTTTTTGGAGGGGGGGGGGTTTGAAGTGGAGGGGAGAAGATGTGTACTAGGAGAGGAAATTTTAGAGGTAGAGGATTTTTTCTAGAAGGGGTGAATTTTTTTGGGGGGTGGGAAGGGGGGCATTTGAGCTGGGGGGCTTTAGGGGGGGGATTTGTGCTTAGAGGGGGGATTTCAGCAGGGGGGGGGAGATTCGTACTGGAGGAGGGGGAATTTATGCTTTGAGGGTAAGCTTGCAGATTAGTGCTCAGTGTGTTTGTGGGGGGGGGATTTTTGCTGACATAATGCTCATACATCTTGGGGGGGCGCAGTTTGGCATGTTCGCCCTGGGCTCTAGATGACCTTGTCCCGGCACTGCTTACATGCATTCAGTGCTGGAGGTGCCAGAACTGCGTTCCCCGCAAAAAAAAGGCCCTGGATTTACATGAATGAATAAAAGCTGACCATTGTAAGCACCCTTGTCAGTGGTGAATGGTTTTTCCCAACCCTCTACCTGCCACTTTGGATGGACAGCTTGGTCTGTTAAAAAAAGTTGAAGACTTATGCCGCGTACACACGACAGTTTTTAACGCCATGGAAAAAAACAAAGTTTTTCTCGACGTGATTCTTCTCAAGCCTGCCTTGCCTACACACTATCGTGGTAAAAAAAAAATGCTCGAGAAAAGCGCGGTGACGTACGAAACGTACGACGGCACTATAAAGGGGAAGTTCCATTCGGATGGCGCCACCCCTTGGGCTGCTTTTGCTGATTTCGTGTTACCGCGTGTTAGTAGAAGTTTGGCGAGAGACGATTCGCGCTTTTCAGTCTCCCCGCTTTTCAGTCCGTTACAGCGTGACGAATGTGCTCTCTCTATTACGAACGCTACGTTTTACCAGAACGGGTCATAACTTGCTTCTGAGCATGCGCGTTTTTTTTTCACCGACGTTAAAGCGTACACACGGCCTTTTTTCATGACGAGAAAAACGACGAGAAAAAATAGAGCATGTTCCAAATTTTTAATGGCCATTTTTCTCGTCGAGAAAAAATGCCCTGGAGCCTACACACGATGGTTTTTCATGATCAATTTAAAAAAATTGCATTTTTCTCGTCATGAAAAACGGTCGTTAGTACGCGGCATCAGTGACTTGCTGCCAGGTGAAAATAAAGGGGGAAAAAAAAGCCTCAAAATGAAAACGAATGCAGCCGCCACATCTATGAGTTGGTAAGCTGCAATATATTACTTTTGTTTTTGGGTTTATAAGGCTTTAAAGCGGTTGTACACCCAAAATAATGACAAGCGCCTACATAAAGGCTTACCTGTAGGTGCTTGCAATATCTCCGAGAACTACACAGTCTCGGAGATATTTACAAAAAAGTCTGTACCGATATCTACGGCGCAGGCGCACTGAGCGCGGCGGCTCTTGAATGGCAGCCCGCCGGGCACTGCCGGATTTCGCATATGCGCTGGGATTGTGCCGTTCCTCGCGCATGCGCGGGAGTGACGTCATCGCCGTTCCGGCCAATCACAGCGCCAGACCGGCGATACCCGGAAGGACGTGTCCGAGGACCGCTGCGTTTTTTTTTCGATCTAAGGTAAGTGATTGATAATGAGCTAGTATGCTAGTCATACTAGCTCATTATGCCTTTGCCTTGCAGGTTGTGAAAAAAAAAAAAAAAAAAGTTTTGCGGTATACAACCGGTTTAGTATTCACATCTCTACTTTAATTAGGATGCTGTATGGAAGTCGCTTCATCCATTATCTATATAAATAATTTCCCAACAATGTCGGATTGTACGATCCACACCGGGACCAACGAGACTTCTTCTCACCCCAGCAGAGTCTCCTCCATCAGACATTCCTGGATATGTAAGTGTGGGCCTCATTCAGCCATCACAAAGAGACCAGACGAGGGGGGGGGGGGGGCGGGGAGGAAGACACAAGTGACAAGAATGGAAAGAGACACAACAATGGAGACTAAGGAGTCCAGGGAGAGAGAATGGGGGGGCTGGGGGGACACCACAATGACAGGCAGAAGGAACCTGAAGGGGGGGGGGGTTGTGAGGGAACTCTTAAAGGAACTTAAAGTGAAAAAGGTGCAAAAGTGTCAATTAAAAACGATACAAAAAATAATCCAGACAGAAAACAAAGCCGTGAACAGAGGAGGCGGCACACGGCGGCCCCCCATCCCACACACAGAGAAACCCTTCAAATAACTCCTAGGTCTGAGGGAACCCCTTCTAGTAATTATTATATCTACAGCTCAGGGGACGTTCGCAGGAATTAGGGATATAAGAATAAATGAAAGAATAAGGAATGTGGTATACCTAATGTACGGAAAGTATTCAGACCCCCTTACATTTTTCACTCTTTGTTATATTGCAGCCATTTGCTAAAATCATTTAAGTTATTTTTTTTTCCTCATTAATGTACACACAGCACCCCATAATGTACACACAGCCCCCCATAATGTACACACAGCACCCCATAATGTACACACAGCACCCCATAATGTACACACAGCACCCCATAGTGACAGAAAAACACAGAATTGTTGACATTTTTGCAGATTTATTAAAAAAAGAAAAACTGAAATATCACATGGTCCTAAGTATTCAGACCCTTTGCTGTGATACTCATATCTATATAACTCAGGTGCTGTCCATTTCTTCTGATCATCCTTGAGATGGTTCTACACCTTCATTTGAGTCCAGCTGTGTTTGATTATACTGATTGGACTTGATTAGGAAAGCCACACACCTGTCTATATAAGACCTTAGGCCGGGTTCACACTGGGGCGACAAACGCTCCGATATTGGGAGCGCATGTCGCGTGAAAATCAATGTTTCCCTATGGGAGCCGTCTTAACTGGTCCGACACATGTCGGTCCGACTTTGAGAATGCTCCCTGTACTACTTTGGTCTGACTTTGATCCTACTTCAGCCCATTGACTATCATTGAAGTCGGATCAAAGTCGGACCGCAGTCTTGCATGATCCGACTTTGGCATGCGACTTGTGCTCTGCTGCTCTTGAGGGAGAACTCCACGCCAAATTTTAAATAAAAAACCGGCATGGGTTCCCCCTCCAAGAGCATACCAGGCCCTTAGGTCTGGTATGGATTTTAAGGGGAACCCCCTACGCCAAAAAAACGGCGTGGGGGTCCCCCCAAAATCCAAACCAGACCCTTATCCGAGCATGCAACCTGGCAGGCCGCAGGGGAAGAGGGGGGACGAGAGAGCGGCCCCCTCCCTCCTGAACCGTACCAGACCGCATGCCCTCAACATAGGGGGTTTGGTGCAGGGGGTGACCTGCGGCCCCTCCCACCCCAAAGCACCCTGCCCCATGTTGATGAGGACAGGGCCTCTTCCCGACAACCCTGGCCGTTGGTTGTCGGGGTCTGCGGGTGGGGGGCTTATTGGAATCCGGAAGCCCCCCTTTAATACGGGGGCCCCCAGATCCCGGCCCCCCACTCTATGTGAATGAGTAAGGGGTACATCGTACCCCTACCCCTTCACCTGGTGGAAAAAAAAATCAAAAAAAAACAAACACAGGTTTTTAAAGTCATTTATTACACAGCTCTGGGGGTCTTCTTCCGACTCTAGGGGTCTCTTCCGTCTTCGGGGGTCTCCGGTGTCGTCTCCGCTCTCTCCGGTTCTTCCTTCCTTCTGCCGGGCCTCCGCTATCTTCTTCCAGCTCTTTTGCTAGCGGGGCCCGGTCTTCTCCGTCGCCTTCTTCTTCTCTCGCTCTCCGATTCTTTCTTTCTTTCTTTCTTCTGTCGGCCCCTCCACTATCTTCTTCCAGCTCTTTTGCTAGTGGAGGGGCCGGTCTTCCCGTTGCCGTCTTCTTCCCTCTTATCCTTCTCGATGTTGACACATCGCTTCCTCCCACTGTAATGCTGGCTGTTCGCTCTGCAGCGATTTATATAGGCTTCTCATGACGTCACAGTCACATGCGGTGCTTTGGGGTGGGGGGGCTGCAGGTCGCCCCCCTGCACCAAACCCCCATGTTGAGGACATGCGGCCTGGTACGGTTCAGGAGGGGGGGGGGCGCTCTCTCGTCCCCCCTCTTCCCCTGCGGCCTGCCAGGCTGCGTGCTCGGATAAGGGTCTGGTTTGGATTTTGGGGGGACCCCCACGCCGTTTTTTTGGCGTACTGGGTTCCCCTTAAAATCCATACCAGACCCAAGGGCCTGGTATGCTCTTGGAGGGGGAACCCATGCCGGTTTTTTATTTAAAATTTGGCGTGGAGTTCCCCCTCAAGATTCATACCAAACACAGTGCCTGGTATTGGCGGGGATCCAAGTCGGATCCCTGTTCATTGAAAGTCGGACATATGTCGGCTTCATGTCGCAGGGCAAAGTCGGATCCAAAGAAGGACGGCTGTCGTGTCGCACAAGTGTGAACCCAGCCTTACAGCTCACAGTGCATGTCAGTGCAAATGAGAATCGTGAGGTCAAAGGAACTGCTTGAAGAGCTCAGAGACAGAATTGTGGCAAGACACAGATCTGGCCCAAGGTTACAAAAAAAATTTCTGCTGCACTTAAGGTTCCTAAGAGCACAGTGGCCTCCATAATCCTTAAATGGAAGACGTTTGGGACGACCAGAACCCTTCCTAGAGCTGGCCGTCCGGCCAAACTGAGCTATCGGGGGAGAAGAGCCTTGCTGAGAGAGGTAAAGATGAACCCAAAGATCGTTGTGGCTGAGCTCCAGAGATGAAGTCGGGAGAAAGTTGTAGAAAGTCAACCATCACTGCAGCCCTCCACCAGTCGGGGCTTTATGGCAGAGTGGACCGACGGAAGCCTCTCCTCAGTGCAAGACACATGAAAGCCGCATGGAGTTTGCTACAAAAACACCTGAAGGACTCCAAGATGGTGAGAAATAAGATTCTCTGATCTGATGAGACCAAGATAGAACTTAATGGCCTTAATTCTAAGCGGTATGTGTGGAGAAAACCAGGCACTGCTCATCACCTGTCCAATACAGTCCCAACAGTGAAGCATGGTGGTGGCAGCATCATGCTGTGGGGGGGGGGGGTTCAGCTGCAGGGACAGGACGACTGGTTGCAATCGAGGGAAAGATGAATGCTGCCAAGTGGATGGATGAAGCGACTTCCATACAGCATCCTAATTAAAACCTTCTCCAGAGTGCTCAGGACCTCAGACTGGGCAGAAGGTTTATCTTCCAACAAGACAATGACCCTAAGCACACAGCTAAAATAACGAAGGAGCGGCTTCACAACAACTCCGTGACTGTTCTTGATTGGCCCAGCCAGAGCCCTGACTTAAACCCAATTGAGCGTCTCTAGAGAGACCTAAAAATGGCCGTCCACCAACGTTTACCATTCAACCTGACAGAACTGGAGAGGATCTGCAAGGAGGAATGTTGCCTCTTTCCCAAAAAAACTCATCAAAAGGGTACTAAATACTGAGCAATGGGTCTGAATACTTAGGAGCATGTGATATTTCAGTTTTTCTTTTTTTAATAAATCTGCAAAAATGTCACCAATTCTGTGTTTTTCTGTCAATATGGGGGGCTGTGTGTACATTATGGGGTCCTGTGTGTACACTATGGGGTGCTGTGTGTACATTATGGGGGGCTGTGTGTACATTATGGGGGGCTGTGTGTACACTATGGGGTGCTGTGTGTACATTATGGGGGGCTGTGTGTACATTATGGGGTCCTGTGTGTACACTATGGGGTGCTGTGTGTACAATATGGGGTGCTGTGTGTACATTAATGAGGGAAAAAATGAACTTAAATGATTTTAGCAAATGGCTGCAATATAACAAAGAGTGAAAAATTTAAGGGGGTCTGAATACTTTCCGTACCCATTGTGTGTGTGGTCTGTTCTACATGAATGTCCCTCACATTGGTGGTAGGGTTGCCACCTTTTCATCAAGTCAAACTCGAACACTTTAGCGGCGCACATCTATTTATTTTTTTTATAGTATAAACTATACATAAATTTTGCTATTAAATAACATTTCTAATCATATGAAGTTAATAACAATAATCCCCCTTTACATCAGACTCCAGAGTCCAGAGTTCCCCTTTTACATCTGAACTCGCAGAATTCCCTTACACTGTAAGGCCCCTTTCACACTGGGGCGTTTTTCATGCGGTTTAGCGCTAATATTAGCGCTATTATACCGCATGAAAAATTCGTGCCTGTAGCCTTCAATGTGAAAGCCCGAAGGCTTTCACACTGAAGCGGTGCGCTAGCAGGACCGCTCCAAAAGTCCTGCTAGCCGCTTCTTTACAGCGGTAAAGGAGCGGTGTGTTCACCGCTCCTTTACCACGGCTGCCCATTGAAATCAATGGGACACCGTGGTAATTCCGCCCGCAAACCGCGGCAATAGCCGCGGTTTACGGGCGGTATTAACCCTTTTTAGGCCGCTAGTGGGGGTTAAATTCACCCCCCTAGCGGCCGCATACCGCGGTAAGAACGATGGTATAGCAGCGCTGAAAATCGTGCTGCTATACCGCCACCGCACCTGCCCGCCCCAGTGTGAAAGGGGCCTAAGGAGGGACTCTGCAGACTCTGATGTAAAGGGAGAACTCTGGGGACTCTGACATAAGGGATGCTCTGGGAACCCTGATTGAAGGGTAAACACTCTGGCCTCTGGTGTAAAGGGGAACTCTGATGTAAGGGATGCTCTGAGAACCCTGATTTGCCTTAGTGTAATCACTCAGTGGCAGGAGAGAGAGGGGGGGGGGACTTCAGTCACAGACAGGGATGGATGGTGAGCTCACTCACCCCTTTGGCAGTCAGCACCTCTCATCCAGATGTATCTGAGGCTGCTGGACTTCAAATTTTAGGCCCCAACCTTCCTTTTCTGAGGCACAGCCCTGATGATTGGAGTGCGGGCAGACACAGAGGGGTAGGGGCGGGAGGAAGAGGTGCAGATCGAGCCCTCTCTGCTCTCCCGCCTGTGTCTGTGGGGGGGGGGGGGATTGTTAGTGATGGCTTTGGGCAGTGTGAAAGAGAGTGTAACAGACACTCTCAGCTCAGCTTAGACAACTGCAGCCAGAAACCCTGCTTGGAAGCCATAGTCCAGTCTGAATAATGTGTCCGGACGCATGATTCCAAACCCGAACTGTCCGGGTGAATCCCAGACAGGTGGCAACCCTGATTAGTGGTCAGTGGGAAGAATGTCTACAGACCAAAGGAACTCAGCACAGGGACGGTGGGAACCTCTCATAATGGGCACAGTAGGTGTACAGACCCGGGAACTCAGCACAGGGATGGTGAGACCCCCTCATAATGGGCACAGCAGGTGTACAGACCTGGGAACTCAGCACAGGGATGGTGGGAACCCCTCATAATGGGCACAGCAGGTGTACAGAGCTGGGAACTCAGCACAGGGATGGTGGGAACCCCTCATAATGGGCACATCAGGAGTATAGACCCGGGAACTCAGCACAGGGATGGTGGGAACCCCTCATAATGGGCACATCAGGAGTATAGACCCGGGAACTCAGCACAGGGATGGTGGGAACCCCTCATAATGGGCACAGCAGGTGTAGAGACCCGGGAACTCAGCACAGGGATGGTGGGAACCCCTCATAATGGGCACAGCGGGTGTACAGACCCGGGAACTCAGCACAGGGATGGTGGGAACCCCTCATAATGGGCACAGCAGGTGTAGAGACCCGGGAACTCAGCACAGGGATGGTGGGAACCCCTCATAATGGGCACAGCAGGTGTAGAGACCCGGGAACTCAGCACAGGGATGGTGGGAACCCCTCATAATGGGCACAGCAGGTGTAGAGACCCGGGAACTCAGCACAGGGATGGAGGGAACCCCTCATAATGGGCACAGCAGGTGTAGAGACCCGGGAACTCAGCACAGGGATGGAGGGAACCCCTCATAATGGGCACAGCAGGTGTAGAGACCCGGGAACTCAGCACAGGGATGGTGGGAACCCCTCATAATGGGCACAGCAGGTGTAGAGACCCGGGAACTCAGCACAGGGATGGAGGGAACCCCTCATAATGGGCACAGCAGGTGTAGAGACCCGGGAACTCAGCACAGGGATGGTGGGAACCCCATATAATGGGCACAGCAGGTGTACAGACCTGGGAACTCAGCACAGGGATGGTGGGAACCCCTCATAATGGGCACAGCAGGTGTAGAGACCCGGGAACTCAGCACAGGGATGGTGGGAACCCCTCATAATGGGCACAGCAGGTGTAGAGACCCGGGAACTCAGCACAGGGATGGTGGGAACCCCTCATAATGGGCACAGCAGGTGTAGAGACCCGGGAACTCAGCACAGGGATGGTGGGAACCCCTCATAATGGGCACAGCAGGTGTAGAGACCCGGGAACTCAGCACAGGGATGGAGGGAACCCCTCATAATGGGCACAGCAGGTGTAGAGACCCGGGAACTCAGCACAGGGATGGAGGGAACCCCTCATAATGGGCACAGCAGGTGTAGAGACCCGGGAACTCAGCACAGGGATGGAGGGAACCCCTCATAATGGGCACAGCAGGTGTAGAGACCCGGGAACTCAGCACAGGGATGGAGGGAACCCCTCATAATGGGCACAGCAGGTGTAGAGACCCGGGAACTCAGCACAGGGATGGAGGGAACCCCTCATAATGGGCACAGCAGGTGTAGAGACCCGGGAACTCAGCACAGGGATGGTGGGAACCCCTCATAATGGGCACAGCAGGTGTAGAGACCCGGGAACTCAGCACAGGGATGGAGGGAACCCCTCATAATGGGCACAGCAGGTGTAGAGACCCGGGAACTCAGCACAGGGATGGAGGGAACCCCTCATAATGGGCACAGCAGGTGTACAGACCCGGGAACTCAGCACAGGGATGGTGGGAACCCCTCATAATGGGCACAGCAGGTGTAGAGACCCGGGAACTCAGCACAGGGATGGAGGGAACCCCTCATAATGGGCACAGCAGGTGTAGAGACCCGGGAACTCAGCACAGGGATGGTGGGAACCCCATATAATCGGCACAGCAGGTGTACAGACCCGGGAACTCATTCACCACCGGTATTATGATATACTTTCTAGTCATTGCTGGTAATATATAAATAGATAAATATGGAAGTAATAATTTTACGCCTCTGTTTGGTTTTTTTTCCCTATGTTGGGAAATCGCGGTCTCTGGACTGTCTGGGACGTTTTCCGCTTTAATCTTCTCCTCTAATAAAAGCCATCAGTGTCGGCGCTGTGTCTGTGATGGGGCGCACACAGAAGCGGCAGGTGCGTTGGTGGCGACATGAAAGGCAGATGGGGGGGGGGGAGATGGGGTGACATCTGTATCCTCTCCCCACTGGGTGGAACCGGACATGGGGGGGGGATATGGAGTGTCCCTCCGATGTCACACATCACTCACACCACATTGAGCCCATTGTCATCTCGATGACCCGCAGCAATGAGCGCTGACCCCGCTCACCGTCCGCTCTCAGGGAGGATGGAGATGGCCATGAACACATTAAGGTGACACTAATACCCATTAGGCCTGGCAGGTAGAGGCCCCCCCATGACTTCACCCCCCCACATTGGTCTCACATTCTTATTTTTCAGCTCTTTCTGCAGTTATTTTCCTGCGTTCCGTGCCCTGGCCGCCTCCAGCTGTATCGCACATGCCTGGCCCTCCCCCAGCTCCACACAAATAACATTCCTTCCATGCCTGCCATTTTCCAGCCTCTTCTTCTTCAAGTGGAGAAGTCAGATTCCTGCAGCCAACAAGTGCAGCAGGCAGAGAAAAGAACAGCCAAGGGCCCCGCTCTGCGTCCCTGGGGGCCCTTCACCGCTCAGGCCAGCTGGAAATCTCACTGAGATTTTACAGCAGAAGTCACAGCGTCCTCCCCGGCCTCACCTCCTTCCCTCGCCATTAACAAACCTGACACCCTCACAAACTAAGCCCCCCCCCTTTATAAGTTCGGCATCATTTACCGCACTTTGCCGTATTTTCACTGTTATGATTTATGTATAGACAAAACTTTTTTGTTTAGTTTTGGATGGAGGACCATTAAAAACCTGAATTAGGTTATTTTTGCTGTCTGTATCCTGCAAGAAGATTTCCCTTCACTTCCTGTCCTTGGGACACAACAGGAAGTCTCTATAAAAAGGACCTAACTTCTCTTCTTAGACAGCTGTCACCAGAACAGGAAGTGAGGGGAAATCTTTACAAAATGACGAAACTTCTCACTTCCTTTCTTGGTGATAACTGTCTAAGAGAGGAAGTATACAATATGGTGCTAGTAGTGAATAGTCTGTTACACTGGAGGACTTCACAGCAGAATAGCAAAGGGAGAGGAAATATCTACAAAGTTACCTAACTTCCCTTCTTAGATAATTGTCAACAGAACAGGAAGTGAGAGGAAATCTCCACAAAGTTGCTTGATTTCCCCTCACTTCCTGTTCTGGTGACAACTGAGGGGAAGTATATATTATAGTGCTAGTAGTGAATAGTCTGACGGGTTCTCACCGAAATAGAAAATTGGAGGAAATCACTAAAAAGTGACATAACGTCCCTTCACCAGAACAGGAAGTGAGAAGAAATCTCTACAAATTGGCGTAACTTTCCTTCACCAGAACAGGAAGTGAGAGGAAATCTACAAAGTGACGTAACTTCCCTTCACCAGAACAGGAAGTGAGAGGAAATCTCTACAAAGTGATGTCACTTCCCTTCACCAGAACAGGAAGTGAGAGGAAATCTCTACAAAGTGATGTCACTTCCCTTCACCAGAACAGGAAAGGAGAGGAAATCTCTACAAAGTGACGTGACTTCCCTTCTTAGACAGTTGTCACTAGAACAGGAAGGGAGAGGAAATCTCCACAAAGTGGCGTAACTTCCCTTCACCAGAACAGGAAAGGAGAGGAAATCTCTACAAAGTGACGTGACTTCCCTTCTTAGACAGTTGTCACTAGAACAGGAAGGGGGAGGAAATCTCCACAAAGTGGCGTAACTTCCCTTCACCAGAACAGGAAAGGAGAGGAAATCTCTACAAAGTGACGTACTTTTCCTTCACCAGAACAGAAAGTGAGAGGAAATCTCTACAAAGTGGCGTGACTTCCCTTCTTAGACAGTTGTCACTAGAACAGGAAAGGAGAGGAAATCTCTACAAAGTGACGTGACTTCCCTTCTTAGACAGTTGTCACTAGAACAGGAAGGGAGAGGAAATCTCCACAAAGTGGCGTAACTTCCCTTCACCAGAACAGGAAAGGAGAGGAAATCTCTACAAAGTGACGTGACTTCCCTTCTTAGACAGTTGTCACTAGAACAGGAAGGGGGAGGAAATCTCCACAAAGTGGCGTAACTTCCCTTCACCAGAACAGGAAAGGAGAGGAAATCTCTACAAAGTGACGTACTTTTCCTTCACCAGAACAGAAAGTGAGAGGAAATCTCTACAAAGTGGCGTGACTTCCCTTCTTAGACAGTTGTCACTAGAACAGGAAGGGAGAGGAAATCTCTACAAAGTGACGTAACTTCCCTTCACCAGAACAGGAAGTGAGAGGAAATCTTTACAAAGTGGCGTGACTTCCCTTCTTAGACAGTTGTCACTAGAACAGGAAGGGAGAGGAAGCCTTTACTAAATTACGTAACTTCCCCTCAATTCCTGTTCTGGTGACAACTGTCTAAAAGGGGAAGTATATAATTTAGTGCTAGTTGTGAATAGTCTTAGGGGTTCTCACCGAAAAAGGAAGTGAGAGGAAATCTCTACAATGTGATGTAACTTCCCTTCTTGGACACTTGTCAGCAGAACAGGAAGTGAGAGGAAATTTTCTACAAAGTGATGTAACTTCCTCTCACTTACTGTTCTGGTGACAACTGTCTAAAAGGGGATGTATACAATATAGTGCTAGAAGTGGAGTTACAGTCTGTTACACTGGAGGGGCTTTCACCAGAACAGGAAGTGAGAGGAAATCTCTAAAAGTGACATAGCTTCCCCTCACTTCCTGTTCTGGTGAAAACTGTCTAAAAGGGGAAGTATACAATATAGTGCAAGGTGGAAATAGTCTGTTACACTCGAGGGGTTCTCACCAGAACAAGTGAGAGGAAATCTCTATAAAGTGACGTAATTTCATTACTTAGACAGCTGTTTCCAGAACAGGAAGTCTCTACAAGGTGACGTATTTTCCTGTCTTCGATAGTTGTCACCAGAACAGGAAGTGAGACAAAAATCTCTACAAAGTGACGTAACTTTCCCTCTTGGGCTCCTATCAGCAGAACAGGAAGTGAGAGGAAATTTTCTACAAAGTGATGTAACTTCCACTCACTTCCTGTTCTGGTGACAACTGTCTAAAAGGAGATGTATACAATATAGTGCTAGAGTAGTGAGTAGTCTGTTACACTGGAGGGGCTTTCACCAGAACAGGAAGTAAGAGTAAATCTCTAAAAGTGATGTAACTTCCCCTCTTACACAGTTGTCACCAGAACAGGAAGTGAGGGGAAGTTATGTCATTTTGTAGAGGTATTGTAAAGTGCTGCGTAAACTCTTGGCGCTATATAAATCCTGTATAATAATAATTTCCTCTCACTTCCTGTTCTAGTGAGTACCCCTCTATTGTAACAGACTGTTCACTACCAGCACTATCCTGTATACCCCCCATTCACTGCTGGCATAAGACAATATCTGGACCTGTCAGTGTTTTGTTGGAGAAGCTCTGTGCATTCACATACAGCCTGGATAACGCTATACTGTCCCGTCACCCCATTGGATGGAGGCTCCCCTGACCATGACTAAGGCGCATTCACGTGGCCTTATCCAGAGTGAGTCAATGCTTTGGCCCCGAGCTCTGGTGACGGTCAGCCGTTGGGGCAAGGTTCAGCTTTGTGACAGTTGTGGCTCAGGGCGTGCACACAGGAAACAATGATGTCACACTGCATCACCTTGTGATGGCCATAATAGAGCTCATTGTGCAGTTTCAGGGTCACAGATGAGGCAATGCTGGACACAGCCCGGCCCCTCCAGGAGCTCTAATGGGGCCCGGTTATACTGGGAGACCCCCGCAAGGTTAAGTAGTAACTAATTGCAGATTTATTAATAGCAACTCAGGGTAGAATCCCGGCATCTGCTGGGCTGGGATGACTTATGGGATCCTAACCTGACCCATCTAAAGGGCTGAAGATCTGAAGGTTGAAGAAGCTGGCGAGCAGATGTTGGCACCAGCAAGGCAGCTCAGGGATGTCACATTGCTGGAACCCCTTATAATGGGCACAGCGGGTGTACAGACCCGGGAACTCAGCACAGGGATGGTGGGACCCCCTTATAATGGGCACAGCGGGTGTACAGACCCGGGAACTCAGCACAGGGATGATGGGACCCCCTCATAATGGGCACAGCAGATGTACAGACCCGGGAACTCAGCACAGGGATGATGGGACCCCCTCATAATGGGCACAGCAGATGTACAGACCCCGAACTCAGCACAGGAATGGTGGGCACCCCTCATAATGGGCATGACAGGTGTACAGACCCAGAACTCAGCACAGGGATGGTGGGACCCCCTTATAATGGGCACAGCAGGTGTACAGACCCGGGAACTCAGCACAGGGATGGTGGGAACCCCTCATAATGGGCACAGCAGATGTACAGACCTGGGAACTCAGCACAGGGATGGTGGGAACCCCTCATAATGGGCACAGCAGGTGTACAGACCCGGGAACTCAGCACAGGGATGGTGGGAACCCCTCGTAATGGGCACAGCAGATGTATAGACCTGGGAACTCAGCACAGGGATGGTGGGAACCCCTCATAATGGGCACAGCAGGTGTACAGACCTGGGTACCCCACTGTAATGGGCAGAGCAGTTCGAATTAATTTTCAGGTAGTTTAACTATCTAGCAGTCAACAAAATCTAAAATCTTAGTCCTGAGTGGATTGGTCCATAAACCATGCGCCTGTGTTGCTTTGCTCTGACTGTGCAGTAAGCTGCCTGTGTAGCACAGAGGGGGTTAAACTCGCTCCAAGTGTAGATGGCATTAGGGCCTCAGTGAAGGTCACTGGCAGACAGAGCCAGAGCTGGAGACCAAATAGCAGCCAGGGCCGCACATTCTTAACTCCTTGTCTGCAAACCCAATAAGTGTACATTATATATATATATATGTATACAGCGGGGGGAAATAATTATTTGATCCCCTGCAAATTTTGTAAGTTTGCCCACTTACAAAGAAATGAAGGGTGTATACATTTTATCATAGGTGAATTTTAAATGATAAAACCAGAAATCCAGAAAAAACACACAATACAAATGTTATAAATGGAGTTGCAGTTCAGTGAGTAAAATAAGTATTTGATCCCCGACCAACAATAATTCTCCCCCCACAGACTGGCTACAGGAGGTGCTCATGTGGTACACAGATTAGTCCTGTCAATGTAAGAAGGTTCTCCTAACGACAACTCGTTCTGTGTATAAAAGACACCTGTCTGCAGAATCTTTCTTCCATTCAATCACAGCTCACCATCATGGGGGAGACCAAAGAGCTGTCAGAGGACGTCGGGGAGAAGATTGGAGACCTGCACAAGGCTGGAATTAGATACAAGACCATCAGCAAAAAGCTTGGTGAGAAGGAGGGAACTGTTGGAGCGATTATTGGAAAATGGAAGAAATACAAAATAACCATCAATCTCCCTCGGTCTGGAGCTCCATGCAAGATTTCTCCTCATGGGGTGAGGATGGTCATGAGAAGAGTGAGGGATCTGCCCAGAACTACATGGGAGGAGCTTGTGAATGATCTCAAGGCAGTTGGGACCACAGTCACCAAATACACCATTGGTAACACAATACGCCGCCATGGATTGAAATCCTGCAGCGCCCCCAAGGTCCCCCTCCTCAGGAAGACACATGTACCGGCCCGTCTGAAGTTTTCCTAAGAACATCTAAATGATTCAGAGAAGGATTGGGAGAAAGTGCTGAGGTCAGAGGAGACCAAATTTGAGCTCTTTGGCATTAACTTGACTCGTGCTGACTATGACCCTAAGAACACCATCCCTACAGTCACACGGAGGGGGAAACATGATGCTTTGGGGCTGTTTCTCTGCTAAAGGTATAGGCCGGCTTTGCCGCATTGAGAGGCCAATGGACGGGGCCACATGTATTGTAATATCTTGGATGAAAACCTTCTTCCCTCAGCCAGAACACTGAAGATGGGTCATGAATGGGTCTTCCAGCATGACAATGACCCAAAACATACCGCCAAGGCAACAAAGGAGAGGCTCAGGAAGAAGCACGTTAAGGTCATGTAGTGGCCCAGCCAGTCTCCAGACCTTAATCCTATAGAAAATGTAAGGAGCTGAAACTTCGAGTTGCCATGGGGCAGCCAAGAAACCTTAAAGATTTAGAGAAGATCTGTAAAGAAGAGTGGAGCAAAATCCCTCCTGAGATGTGTGCAAACCTGATCACCACCTACAAGAAACGTCTGACCTCTGTGCTTCCCAACAAGGGTTTCCCCACCAACTACCAAGTCATGTTTTGCTTGGGGATCAAATACAGTAAAACCTTGGATTGTGAGCATAATTCGTTCCAGAGACATGCTTGTAATCCAAAGCACTTGTATTTCAAAGCAAGATTTCAAATAATAAATAATGATTCGTTCCACAACCATTTATTCATAAGTCCTTCAGTTTATAGGCCATATAAATAGATTATAGCAATGTGACCAGCTTGTGTAACCATAAAATGTCCATCCACAAATGGAAGCAAAATCCAGCAGGAGCTACAGAGTATAGAAGAGAGGCGCCTCTGTAGCAATATGTTGCTAAATGTTGTACCTTCAATACATGTAACCATATTGCTACACTTAGGCCCCTTTCACATTGAGGCATATTTCAGGTGTTTTACCGCTAAAAAAAAGCGCATAAATACCGCCTGAAATACTCCTGCCCCAGTATTCTGAGGCGATGCGCTGGCGGGAGGAAAAAAAAAATCTCCTGCAAGCCGCATCTTTGGAGCGGTGAAAGGAGCGGTGTGTATACCACTCCTTTACCGCTCCTTCCCATTGAAATCAATGGGACACCGCGGTAATACCGTCCGCAAACCACGGCTGTAACCGCGGTTTGCGGGCGGTATTTACTCTTTTTCGGCCGCTAGCGGGGGGTTAAAACCGCACCGCCAACGGCCGAATATCGCGGTAAATACGATGGTATAGCGGCCACCGCACCTGCCTGCCCCAGTGTGAAAGGGACCTTAGAGGTGCCTCTCTTCTCTTTTATACCCAGTTGTGACATGACGATACTCTTATATCAAGACATCGCTTGTATATCAAGTCAAAATTTATTAAAAAAATGTTGCTTGTCTTGTAAAACGCTCTCAAACCAAGTTACTCTCAAACCAAGGTTTTACTGTACTTATTTTACTCACTGAACTGCAACTCCATTTATAACATTTGTATCGTGTGTGTTTTTTCTGAATTTTTGGTTGATATTCTGTCTCTATCATATAAAATACACCTATGATAAAAATTATAGACCCTTCATTTCTATGTAAGTGGGCCAAACTTACACAATCTGCAGGGAATCAAATATTGATTTCCCCCGCTTTATACATATATATTTATTTATTTTTGTTTCATAAAGTTTATAATTATATATTTTATGTCTGCATGCTGGGAGTTGTAGTGCCACAAGTAGTCCGTTTCGGGGTGTGTTGTCACCGGCTCTCTCAATAGCCAGTGAGTGTCATTTGGTCTCGGCTCAGGTGACTGTCACACGTCCCTTTGATTGCCAGAACGCCCTTCATTTTCTGAGATCGGACATTCCCTCGCACGGCTGCGTCGTCCACATCCACCTGCCCAATTCTCCGTCACCTGATCCATCCGGGAGGAGAAATACTATAAGAGGCCTAAGTCAGGATTTCGCCACATTCACTTGTTTTACGAGAAATATTTTCTTTATCCTAAAAATGGCAATTTTTTTTTTTTTTTCCTCTTGCCTCTTTTTCGGGAGTCTTTATTTAATTGTCTCTTCAGCTTAGAAACTTCTAAAAATTGTAGGGGATCCGGACAATATTTAGGATTGTATCACAAAACAAAAAAGGTGTGGTTTGTTAAGAATGTTTATATATTTTTTTCACACAAATAGAGCTTTCTTTTGGTGGTATTTGATCACCTCTGCGTTTTTTTATTTATTTTTTGTTTTGTTTTTTATAAATTAAAAAAAAAAAAAATATTTTTTACTTTCTGCCATTTAAACATATCCAATTAAAATAAAAATAAAAAATTCTTCATAATTTTTGGACAAAATGTATTCTGCTACATCAGCCCCAGAAGAATTTACCCCCTTCCTTACCAGAGCACTTTTTGCGATTCGGCACGGTGTCGCTTTAACTGACAATTGCGTGGGTCGTGCGACGTGGCTCCCAAACAAAATTGACGTCCTTTTTTCCCCACAAATAGAGCTTTCTTTTGGTGGTATTTGATCACCTCTGCGTTTTTTTTTTTTTTTTTTGCGCTATAAACAAAAATAGAGCTATAATAAATATCCCCCAAATATCTGTAAAAAAACAAAAATTTTTCCACAGTTTAGGCCGATACGTATTTTTCTACATATTTTTGGTAAAAAAATAAAATAAAATCGCAATAAGCGTATATTGATTGGTTTGCGCAAAAGTTATAGCATCTACAAAATAGGGGATAGATTTATTTTTTTATTTTTTTACGAGTAATGGCGGTGATCTGCAATTTTTTTTATTGTGACCGTGACATTGCGACGGATATATCGGACACTGTTGACACATTTTTGGGACCATTCACATTTATACAGCAATCAGGGCTGAAAACAGGGAAGGGGTTAACACTAGGGGGGCGCTGAAGGGGTTTAATATGTTCCCTAGGGAGTGATTCTAACAGTAGGGGGATTGGACTCACAAGGGGAGGAGACCAATCAGTGTTCCTCTGTACTGGGAACACACATTGGTCTCCTCATCTCTGACAGGACGTGGATCTGTTTTATGCAGCGCTTTATATATACATTGTACATTCACATCGGTCCCTACCCTCAAAGAGCTTACAATCTAAGGTCCCTAACTCACACTCATACTAGGGACAATTTTAGACAGAAGCCAATTAACCTACCAGCAAGTCTTTGGAGTGTGGGAGGAAACCGGAGTACCTGGAGGAAACCCACACAGGCACAGGGAGAACATGGAAACTCCAGGCAGATGGTGTCGTGGTTGGGATTCGAACCAGCGACCCTTTTTATGCTAGGCGAAAGTGCTACGCACTACACCACTGTGCCACCCGTTTACACACACAGATCCATGGTCCTGCCGTGATTGCGGGTAATCGCGGGTGCCCGGTGGACATCGCGGCCGTCGGGGCACACGCACCGGGTCCCGAGCGATGCCGTGGGCGCGTGTGCGTGCCCCCTAGATGGCCGGGAAGCCCAGGACGTCATATGACTGCCACCCAGGATGGGAGATAATGATAATACTATACACTGCTACTGTACTAATGAAGGGAAAGGGCTGGGAAGGGGTTAACATCTAGGGTCATCACAGGGTTAAATGTGTGCCAAATTATGTGTAAGGTGTGCTACTTTTTTTATTAAAGATCTCCTTGTTTCTTATCCCTGCTTTACAGGGATAAGAAACAGAGAGATCGCTTCTTCTGTACAGAGCCCTGTGTTGATTGTCAACACAGCAGGGCTGGGACAAGGGGTGGGCAGGAGCGTAAGCCGCCTTGGGCACGAGGGGCAGCTGCCTTGGGCACAGCGGAGAAAGGGGGCAGAGAATGCATACAGGCAGTAAACCCAAACTATACCATGCATTACCAGTAGGGGGGGTTGCAGTTCCACATTCTTGCCCTGTTGATTGTCAACACAGTAGGGCCGGGACAAGAGGTGGGCAGGAGGGGAAACTGCCTTGGGCACAGCGGAGCAAGGAGGCAGAGAATGCGTACAGGGCAGTAAACCCATTCTATGCCATGCATTACCAGTAGGGGGGGGGGGTTTCAGTTCCACATTCTTGCCCTGTTGATTGTCAACACAGCAAGGCCGGGACAAGGGGTAGGCAGGAGGGTAAGCTGCCTTGGGCACGAGGGGAAGCTGCCTTGAGCACAGTGGAGCAAGTGGGCAGAGAATGAATAAAGGGCAGTAAACCCATTCTATACCATGCATTACCAGTAGGGGGGGTTGCAGTTCCACATTCCTGCCCTGTTGATTGTCAACACAGTAGGGCCGGGACAAGGGGTGGGCAGGAGGGTAAGCCGCCTTAGGCACGAGGGGCAGCTGCCTTGGGCACAGTGGAGCAAGGGGGCAGAGAATGCATACAGGGCAGTTAACCCATTCTATACCATGCATTACCAGTAGGGGGGGTGCAGTTCCACATTCTTGCCCTGTTGATTGTCAACACAGTAGGGCCGGGACAAGTGGTGGGCAGGAGGGTAAGCTGCCTTGGGCACAGCGGAGCAAGGGGGCAGAGAATGCGTACAGGGCAGTAAACCTATTCTACAGCATGCATTACCAGTGGGGGGGGGGGGGGGTTTGTAGTTCCACATCCTTGCCCTGGGCACTAGATAAACTTGTCTTGGTACTGTAACACAGGGCTCTGATAGCACATCAGCAGGTTCCAGCCATGAATCATTGGCCGTACTTGCTGACAGACTCCTGCTGTGTACCAGAAGCAGGCAGCGACGTTCGGGACGCTGCTTTGCCAGTGCTGGCCGCTTGTCCACAGTACATTGCAGGCGGGTGGTCTGCAGGTGGTTAACCGCTACCCGCCCAACCCCGGCGTCCCTTTAACAGGGTCTGAAACCTAAGGGGAGGGGAGTGGGAAAGATTATAAAAATGGCAGAAAAACAACAAACAATCCTGCGCACGAGATGACCATCGACCATTCAATAGTCTACAACGAAAGCACTGGCCTTGCTGCCCTTCGTGGACAGGGGTGTCCTAGTAGCAAATGAAAAAAAGGAAAAAACAAGGGCGCACCAGCCTGGTGTGATATCGTTTAGGAAAATTTATTTAAAATGAAAGCAATGAAAAGGTTCTCACAAAACTAGTACAAAAGTTCGCATTGTACAAACGGTGCCTTGGAAGCTGCAGCATGTGAACCCAAACCACACTTCGACCGATCAAGGAGACCGTGATGGGGCGCAATATCGGCTGACGCGTTTCGAAGTATAAAACTTCTTTATCAAAGCCACGCCAGGCGTGGCTTTGATAAAGGAGTGGGAAAGATTAGCTGACCATGTGACCACTGTGATTGGCTGTCCCACTGGTCACATGGTCATTAGTTGAGACTGAGAGCTGCTTTGACAGCTCGGCCACTGTGCTGTGAGTGCGCTTTCCCACTGGCCGTATGCATGTATGCGGCAGCATGGGGGGGGGGGGGTCTTATTCTGAGCGGCCATATCCACTCACCGGCCACTTTATCACGTTCACCTTGCTAGTCCCGGGTTGGACCCCCTTTTGCCTTCATTCTTGGTGGCAGAGATACAACAAGGTGTTGGAAACGTTCCTCCTCCACCACATCCCAAAGGTGCTCTATTGGATGAGATGTGGTGAGTGTGGAGGCCATTGGAGGACAGTGACCTCATTGTCCAGTGGTGAGATGATTGGAGCTTTGTGACATGGTGCATTATCCTGCTGGGAGGAGCCATCAGAAGATGGGGACACTGTAGTCATAAAGGGAGGGACATGGTCACAGACAATACTCAGGTAGGTCGTGGTGTTTAATCGATGCTCAATTGGTACTAAGGGGCCCAAAGTGTGCCAAGAAAATATCCCCCCCACCATTACACCCCCACCACCAGCCTGAACCGGTGATACCCCATCCCCCACACCATTCCCCCCCCACCACCAGCCTGAACCGGTGATACCCCATCCCCCCACCATTACACCCCCACCACCAGCCTGAACCGGTGATACCCCATCCCCCACACCATTACACCCCCCACCACCAGCCTGAACCGGTGATACCCCATCCCCCACACCATTCCCCCCCCACCACCAGCCTGAACCGGTGATACCCCATCCCCCACACCATTACACCCCCACCACCAGCCTGACCCGGTGATACCCCATCCCCCACACCATTACACCCCCACCACCTGCCTGAACCAGTGATACCCCATCCCCCACAACATTACACCCCCACCACCAGCCTGAACCAGTGATACCCCATCCCCCCCACCATTACACCCCCACCACCAGCCTGAACCGGTGATACCCCATCCCCCACACCATTACACCCCCACCACCAGCCTGAACCAGTGATACCCCATCCCCCACAACATAACACCCCCACCACCAGCCTGAACCGGTGATACCCCATCCCCCACACCATTCCCCCCCCCACCACCAGCCTGAACCGGTGATACCCCATCCCCCACACCATTACACCCCCCACCACCAGCCTGAACCGGAGATACCCCATCCCCCACACCATTACACCCCCCACCACCAGCCTGAACCGGTGATACCCCATCCCTCACAACATTACACCCCCACCACCAGCCTGAACCGGTGATACCCCATCCCCCACACCATTACACCCCCCACCACCAGCCTGAACCGGTGATACCCCATCCCCCACACCATTCCCCCCCCACCACCAGCCTGAACTGGTGATACCCCATCCCCCACACCATTACACCCCCACCACCAGCCTGAACCGGTGATACCCCAGCCCCCACACCATTCCCCCCCACCACCAGCCTGAACCGGTGATACCCCATCCCCCCCACCATTACACCCCCCACCACCAGCCTGAACCGGTGATACCCCATCCCCCACACCATTACACCCCCACCACCAGCCTGAACCGGTGATACCCCAGCCCCCACACCATTCCCCCCCACCACCAGCCTGAACCAGTGATACCCCATCCCCCCCACCATTACACCCCCACCACCAGCCTGAACCGGTGATACCCCATCCCCCACACCATTACACCCCCACCACCAGCCTGAACCAGTGATACCCCATCCCCCACAACATAACACCCCCACCACCAGCCTGAACCGGTGATACCCCATCCCCCACACCATTCCCCCCCCCACCACCAGCCTGAACCGGTGATACCCCATCCCCCACACCATTACACCCCCCACCACCAGCCTGAACCGGAGATACCCCATCCCCCACACCATTACACCCCCCACCACCAGCCTGAACCGGTGATACCCCATCCCTCACAACATTACACCCCCACCACCAGCCTGAACCGGTGATACCCCATCCCCCACACCATTACACCCCCCACCACCAGCCTGAACCGGTGATACCCCATCCCCCACACCATTCCCCCCCCACCACCAGCCTGAACTGGTGATACCCCATCCCCCACACCATTACACCCCCACCACCAGCCTGAACCGGTGATACCCCAGCCCCCACACCATTCCCCCCCACCACCAGCCTGAACCGGTGATACCCCATCCCCCCCACCATTACACCCCCCACCACCAGCCTGAACCGGTGATACCCCATCCCCCACACCATTACACCCCCACCACCAGCCTGAACCGGTGATACCCCAGCCCCCACACCATTCCCCCCCACCACCAGCCTGAACCAGTGATACCCCATCCCCCCCACCATTACACCCCCACCACCAGCCTGAACCGGTGATACCCCATCCCCCACACCATTACACCCCCACCACCAGCCTGAACCAGTGATACCCCATCCCCCACAACATAACACCCCCACCACCAGCCTGAACCGGTGATACCCCATCCCCCACACCATTCCCCCCCCCACCACCAGCCTGAACCGGTGATACCCCATCCCCCACACCATTACACCCCCCACCACCAGCCTGAACCGGAGATACCCCATCCCCCACACCATTACACCCCCCACCACCAGCCTGAACCGGTGATACCCCATCCCTCACAACATTACACCCCCACCACCAGCCTGAACCGGTGATACCCCATCCCCCACACCATTACACCCCCCACCACCAGCCTGAACCGGTGATACCCCATCCCCCACACCATTCCCCCCCCACCACCAGCCTGAACTGGTGATACCCCATCCCCCACACCATTACACCCCCACCACCAGCCTGAACCGGTGATACCCCAGCCCCCACACCATTCCCCCCCACCACCAGCCTGAACCGGTGATACCCCATCCCCCCCACCATTACACCCCCCACCACCAGCCTGAACCGGTGATACCCCATCCCCCACACCATTCCCCCCCACCACCAGCCTGAACCGGTGATACCCCATCCCCCACACCATTACACCCCCACCACCAGCCTGAACCGGTGATACCCCATCACCCCCACCACCATTCCACCCCCACCACCAGCCTGAACCGGTGATACCCCATCCCCCCCACCATTACACCCCCACCACCAGCCTGAACCGGTGATACCCCATCCCCCCACCATTACACCCTCACCACCAGCCTGAACCGGTGATACCCCATCCCCCACACCATTACACCCCCACCACCAGCCTGAACCGGTGATACCCCAGCCCCCACACCATTCCCCCCCCACCACCAGCCTGAACCGGTGATACCCCATCCCCCCCACCATTACACCCCCACCACCAGCCTGAACCGGTGATACCCCATCCCCCCACCATTACACCCTCACCACCAGCCTGAACCGGTGATACCCCATCCCCCACACCATTACACCCCCACCACCAGCCTGAACCGTGATACCCCATCCCCCACACCATTACACCCCCACCACCAGCCTGAACCGGTGATACCCCATCCCCCACACCATTACACCCCCACCACCAGCCTGAACCGGTGATATCCCATCCCCCACACCATTACACCCCCACCACCAGCCTGAACCGGTGATACCCCATCCCCCACACCATTACACCCCCACCACCAGCCTGAACCGGTGATACCCCATCCCCCCCACCATTACACCCTCACCACCAGCCTGAACCGGTGATACCCCATCCCCCACACCATTACACCCCCACCACCAGCCTGAACCGGTGATACCCCATCCCCCACACCATTACACCCCCACCACCAGCCTGAACCGGTGATACCCCATCCCCCACACCATTACACCCCCACCACCAGCCTGAACCGGTCATACCCCATCCCCCACACCATTACACCCCCACCACCAGCCTGAACCGGTGATACCCCATCCCCCACACCATTACACCCCCCACCACCAGCCTGAACCGGTGATACCCCATCCCCCACACCATTACACCCCCACCACCAGCCTGAACCGGTGATACCCCATCCCCCACACCATTACACCCCCACCACCAGCCTGAACCGGTGATAGAAGGCAGGATGGATCCATGTGCCAAATTCTGACCCCACCATCTGAATGTCGCAGCTGAAATCCAGACTCGTCAGACCCGGCAACGTTTTTTCCAATCTTCTATTGTCCAATGTTGGTGATCCTGTGCCAATTGTAGCCTCAGTTTCCTGTTCTTAGCTGACAGGAGTGGCACCCGGTGTGGTCTTCTGCTGCTGTAGCCCATCTGCTTCAATATTGTATGTGTTGTGTGTTCAGAGATGGTATTCTGCATACCTTGGGTGTAACAAGTGGTTATTTGAGTTACTGTTGCCTTTCTATCATCTGGAACCAGTCTGCCCATTCTCCTCTGAAATCAACAAGGCATTTTCCTCCACACAGCAGCCGCTCACTGGATATTTTCTCTTTTTCTCCACCATTCTCTGTAATCCCGAGAGATGGTTGTGTGTGAAAATCCCAGAAATACTCAGACCAGCCCGTCTGCCACCAACAACCGTGCCACGTCCAAAGTCACTTAAATTCCTTTTCTTCCCCATTCTGATGCTCGGTTTTAACGTCAGCAAGTCGTCTTCACCACGTCTAGATGCCAAAATGCATTGAATTTCTGCCATGTGATTGGCTGATTAGCAATTTATGCTACCGAGCCATTGACCAGGTTGTTCCTAATAAAGTGGCCGGTGAGTGTATACACATCGTTATTTTACGGTTTCCAGTCTCAGAATGACAATCGAGAGTCGGTGGGACGTGCCGATCACATGATCACTGTTACAGCCAATGACAGTTGTCCAAATGATTGGCAAGCCCAGGAAATGCACCCCCTCCCCCCGCCCTGCATTATTTTTCTGGGTCATGATCATGGCAAGAAATACATAGCTAAAGTTTTTTTTTTTGTTTTTTTTTTACTATTTTGTTTCAGTTTTTTGTTTGATAATGAAACACAATTAAGAGATATTGATTAACATTTCCCACAAACAAACAAAAAAAAAAAGTGGATACACCAATTAGTTGTGATATGTCCAGTTTTACCCGAACGCATGTCAAATCTGCAAAACTGGTTGGGGCGTTGAGGTTTGTTTATAATTCCCTGCTAACCTTTTGTAAACAAAGCCATGTGATTCCTATGTCACCGCATTGATAAACAAAGTCATGTCACTGGCAGCTGACACTCCGCGTGCACCCAGGAGGAAATGATAGCTAAAATATTATTGTTACTATTATTAATATTTATATTATTATTATTATTAGTAATAAGGAGTTTAACTGTTTTATAAACAATCAAAGGAATACAAAGTTTATTTTCACGTATCCATCTCATAATATCTATTAGACCCCTTTCACACTGGAGCGGTGCGCTAGCAGGACGGTAAAAGAAAAAGTCCCGCTTGCCGCATCTTTGGAGCGGTGTGTTTACCGCTCCCCCACCGCTCCTGCCCATTGGAAGCAATGGGGTTCCGCGGCTATACCGCCGGCAAAGCGCCTCTGCAGAGGTGCTTTGCAGTGGTTTTACTTTCAAAGTAGTTTATTTTTCAAGAAATAAGAAACATTGTACATACAATAAGTTACACACAGTAGTTTAAAATACAAATCAGTATTAACCAGTGTCTTTCCGGAGAAAAATTACAAAAAGATAAAAAGGGTACCGTATATACTCGAGTATAAGCCGATCCGAATATAAGCCGAGGCACCTAATTTTACCACAAAAAAATGGGAAAAATTATTGACTCGAGTATAAGCCTAGGGTGTCCATCTACATGCCTCACTGTGCCTCACTGTGCCCAATCTCCCTACCTGATCTCCGGCGCTGTGTGACTAGACTGACGTTTAACATGGAAGGGGTGCCCGGCTTTGAAAAATCGGTGCTCCCCAGGCCGTAGGTCCCCTGGACAACAATCTTTGCACACTTATAGATGAAGAGTGGGGCTACATGTGTGCCAAGTTTGGGGTCCAGGGCACCTTGGACTGGCCGGTACCGGGTCCAGAAATCACTGGAGAAATGACCGTTTAACATTGGAGTCTATTGAAGGGGTGCCCGGCTTTGAAAAAAATCGGTGCTCTCCGGCCGTAGGTCCCCCGGACAACAAACTTTGCACACTTGTAGAGAAAGAGTGGGGCTACATGTGTGCCAAGTTTGGCTGGCTGGGATCAGGCGCACAAAGTTGAAGATGACACAGACTCGAGTATAAGCCGAGGGGGGCATTTTCAGCAGAAAAAAAATGTGCTGAAAAACTCGGTTTATACTCGAGTATATACGGTAACTAATATACTAATTACGGATATAATATAGAACAGTGGTCCCCAACCTTTTTGGCACCGAGGACCGGCGTTGTGGAATAGAATCGTGCCAAGGCCCGGGGGGGTTGGGTTGTTATGTAGCTTTTCGCTGGCAGTTTGTCGGGGAAATGGCTGGTGTTAGCGCCTCAATCATCACAGAACAATGGCTGATATGGTGTTGGGATGATTGAAGCGCATTATTTCTGTCATTGCATTGTAATATAAAATGAAATAGTTCAAACTCACCATAATGCAGAATCTGCCACCAGATGCGTTTTGTCACTTGCCACGTCGCTTTCCACCAGGTGTGGATTGTTGCTTGCCACGTCACCTGCCACCAGGTGTGGATTGCCATGTCACCTGCCACCAGGTGTGGATTGCCACGTCGCCTGCCACCAGATGTGGATTGTCGCTTGCCACCTCGCCTGCCACCAGATGTGGATTGTCGCTTGCCACCTCGCCTGCCACCAGATGTGGATTGTCGCTTGCCACAGGCAAGGGAGAACAGCGGTAATGCGGGGCGGGCGGTGAGAGATGATCTCTCTGCTCCCGCGCCTCGCTGCAGTATAGCAGCCCTGCTGTGTGGGCGGAAGTGCCGCGTTCCGGGCGGGTGGAGAGAGATGATCTCATCTCTCTGCTCCCGCGCCTCACCGCAGTATAGGAGCCCCGCTGTGTGGGCGGAAGTGCCGCGTTCCGGGGGGGGGGGGGGGCGGTGAGAGATGATCTCATCTCTCTGCTCCCGCGCCTCACCGCAGTATAGGAGCCCCGCTGTGTGGGCGGAAGTGCCGCGTTCTGGGGGGGGGGCGGTAAGAGATGATCTCATCTCTCTGCTCCCACGCCTCACCGCAGTATAGGAGCCCCGCTGTGTGGGCGGAAGTGCCGTGATCCGGGCGGGCGGTGAGAGATGATCTCATCTCTCTGCTCCCGCGCCTCACCGCAGTATAGGAGCCCCGCTGTGTGGGCGGAAGTGCCGTGATCCGGGCGGGCGGTGAGAGATGATCTCATCTCTCTGCTCCCGCGCCTCACCGCAGTATAGCAGCCCTTCTGTGTGGGCGGAAGTGCCACGTTCCGGGCGGGCGGCGAGAGATGATTTCATCTCTCTGCTCCCGCGCCTCACCGCAGTATAGGAGCCCCGCTGTGTGGGCGGAAGTGCCGTGATCCGGGCGGGCGGTGAGAGATGATCTCATCTCTCTGCTCCCGCGCCTCACCGCAGTATAGCAGCCCTTCTGTGTGGGCGGAAGTGCCACGTTCCGGGCGGGCGGCGAGAGATGATTTCATCTCTCTGCTTCCGCGCCTCACCGCAGTATAGGAGCCCCGCTGTGTGGGCGGAAGTGCCGTGATCCGGGCGGGCGGTGAGAGATGTCATCTCTCTGCTTGCCCGCTGCCGCACCTCACACAGTGCAGCCTTCACGGCCCATCTGCAAATAGGCCACGGCCCGGCAGTGGGCCGCGGACCGGGGGTTGGGGAACCCTGATATAGAAGACGAAGAAAAGAGAAACATTAATTATGTAATATGTTTATTAGGATATCTTAAAAATTAATGTAACGGATAATCTATACCAAGAGGCCTCAGTGGAAATGTCCCCTGGAGGAAAGGGAGCCCCTGACCCTCCACGGCACCCTAAAAGGGATCCTGCTGTGCCCGAAGGGAGGACTCCCAATCTCCCACAAGGACTCAAGTAAAATCCCTCCTAGCCTCTTTTTTGAAAAAATGTAAAAAGTAAATAAAAAAGATAAAATATTGTATCCAATAGAACTGAATGATACATCTCCTAAGTTATTGCGTATTGGTTTAATAATAAAAAAAGAGTTAACCCGTAAATAGGATTCTTTAACACTTCTCCGGGAGACTTTATTAAATAATAATAAAAAAAAGGAATAAAGAAAGATAAGAAGAGATAGAAAAAAAAAAAAGGTAGAGAGAAGAAGGAAGAGAAAGTAAGAGAGATAGTAAAGTAGTAGAAAGTACATGCCTAGTTCAATAAAGTTAGGGCAGAGGATAATGGAAAAACGTCCTAATTAATTGGTATTCCAATATAGTTAGCCCATGGATCCCATATTTTACCAAACTTCGCGGTGGTGTTATTTAGAATACTAGCCAGTTTTTCGTGAGTCATTATCCAAGACACTTGCGGTGGTTTTTAACCCTTTTTCGGCCGCTAGCGCGTGGGGGGGGGGTAAAACCGCACCGCTATCGGCCGAATACTGTCGCAAATCTGACGGTAAAGCGCCGCTTTACCGCCGACGCACCTCCCGCCCCAGTGTGAAAGGGGCCTAAGGTTTGACCTCATATTATATGGTTTTGGTAAATCTGAAGACAAAAATCTGCAGAAAATCTAATAGTGTGTATGGGGGTCTAACAGTAAAAAAGCGAAATCCATGCACATTGCCCACGTAAAAGAAAAGTTTAACACAAATAAATCACCGGGACCAGATGGTTTACACCCGAGAGTCCTCAAAGAACTCAGTCGGGTTGTAGCTAGACCATTATTCCTATTCTTTGCAGACAAGCATACTGACTGGAATAGAACCAGCTGATTGGAAAAAGCCAATGTGGTACCAATATTAACCACTTCAATGCCGGGCACTTTCGCCCCCTTCCTGCCCAGGACAATTTTCAGCTTTCAGCGCTGTCACACTTTGAATGACAATTGCGCGGTCATGCCACACTGTACACATAGGACATTTTTATCATTTTTTTCCCCACAAATAGAGCTTTCTTTTGGTGGTATTTGATCACCTCTGCGGTTTTTATTTTCTGCTAAACAAACTATTAGACCACTTTCACATTGAATGGGGTCTAATAGTGCATACTAGCACATTATGCCTTTGCCTTGCAGATAAAAAAAAAAAGTGCATCAGTTTACAACCGCTTTTAATAACCGCCAAAACCTCCTTAACAACCTCAATACCGGGCACTTTTACTCCCTTTCTGCCCAGGCCAATTTTTAGCTTTCAGCGCTGTCGCACTTTGAATGACAATTGCGCGGTCATGCAACTGAAAAAAAAAAAAAGGTTTCTGTTATAAAATTTTGCAAATAAGTAATTTTTCTCCTTCACTGATGTTTGCTGATGAGGCTGTACTGATGAGTCTGCACTGATGGACACTAATGAGTCTGCACTGATGAGGCGGCACTGATGAGGTGATGGGCAATGATGGGCTCTGATGAGCCTGTACTGATAGGCACTGATGAGACTGCACTGTTAGGCACTGATGAGGATTCACTGATGAGGCTGCACTGATTGGCACTGATGAGGCTGCACTGATGGGCACTGATGAGGCTGCACTGATGGGCACTGATGAGGCTGCACTGATGAGCACTGATGAGGCTGCACTGATGGGCACTGATTAGGCTGTACTGATAGGCACTGATGAGGCTGCACTGATGGGCACTGGAGAGGCAGCACTGATGGACACTGGAGAGGCAGCACTGATGGGCTCTGATAAGGCGGCTCTGATGAGGCTGCACTGATGGGCTCTGATGAGGCTGCACTGATGGGCACTGATGAGGCTTCACTGAAGGGGTGGCACTGATGGATGGACTCTGATGAGGCTGCACTGATGGGGCTGTACTGATCATTAGGACACTGATTATCAGTGTAAAAGTCCACTGTCACAGGAAAGCCAGTTATCGGCTTTCCTTTCCTCAGAGGCTCAGAGAGTGACTGAGAACTGTTTTTTCTAAATGTCATCGGCTCTTTACCCTGATTGGCAATGCACTGTGTTCAAGGGACACAGCTCACCACCAATCATCAGCGCGCGCATGCATGGCAAGAATGGGGGAATGTCATATGACGTCCTCCCAGAACAAGAGCGGTCCCGCCCGACCGTCTTTGTACAATTAAAGTGATATTACACCCTTTAGGCTTTTTCAGCAACTGATTTAATTACTTACGGAGTATGCAGCTTTTTCTAATCCTTTAATCCTTGCCTGTGTTCCAGGGCCACTATCACGACCCCTGCCCCTTGTATCAGGGTGGCTCCTTTCTCTTGCAGCATACTTTTGAGCTACCGTTGCATGCAGGGATTAGAATTGTGTCCCCCTACACTATGTGCATCAATAGAAAGACACAGCCCCATAGCCTAGAATGGCAAGGCACTCTCCTCCTGCTCCCTCTCCCTTCTCCCTTATCTGGGGAAACCAGGTATAGTGAATGCAGGGTCCTGAGGAGACCAGATATAGAGAATGGAGGCTCCTGGGGAGGTCATATATAGTGAATGCAGGCTCCTGGGGAGATCATATATAGTGAATGCAGACTCCTGGGGGGACCAGATATAGTGAATGCAGGCTCCTGGGGAGATCATATATAGTGAATGCAGACTCCTGGGGAGACCAGATATAGTGACTGCAGGCTCCTGGGGAGACCAGCTATAGTGAATGCAGAGTCCTGGGGAGACCAGATATAGTGAATGCAGGGTCCTGGGGAGACCAGATATAGTGACTGCAGGCTCCTGGGGAGATCATATATAGTGAATGCAGACTCCTGGGGAGACCAGATATAGTGACTGCAGGCTCCTGGGGAGACCAGCTATAGTGAATGCAGAGTCCTGGGGAGACCAGATATAGTGAATGCAGAGTCCTGGGGAGACCAGATATAGTGAATGCAGAGTCCTGGGGAGACCAGATATAGTGAATGCAGAGTCCTGGGGAGACCAGATATAGTGAATGCAGGGTCCTGGGGAGACCAGATATAGTGAATGCAGGCTCCTGGGGAGATCATATATAGTGAATGCAGACTCCTGGGGAGACCAGATATAGTGAATGCAGAGTCCTGGGGAGACCAGATATAGTGAATGCAGGGTCCTGGGGAGACCAGATATAGTGAATGCAGGCTCCTGGGGAGAGCAGATATAGTGAATGCAGGCTTCTGGGGAGAGCAGATATAGTGACTGCAGGCTCCTGGGGAGACCAGATATAGTGAATGCAGGCTCCTGGGGAGACCAGATATAGTGACTGCGGGCTCCTGGGGAGAACAGATATAGTGAATGCAGGGTCCTGAGGAGAACAGATATAGTGAATGCAGGCTCCTGGGGGGACCAGATATAGTGAATGCAGGCTCCTGGGTTTAGTAACACTTTAAACATTTTATTGGGAAATGTCTTTTTTATTGTGTTCAGTGTGTTAAAACTAAGAAAAATCTGGGGGTCTAAAGCTGCTATAACCCCCCCGCCCCCCCCCCCATCGACTCGACCCAGCGGCGGTTTATCGGCATTTAGGAACACGTCAGGATGGCGGTTTGAGGTTCCACATTGCGAGGAGGACGCTCGGATCCCCTTCTGCCCAGAGATTCCCTTATCGCCTGTCTGGGGGCCTCGCTGTGTTATGGTTTAATTTCACTCCTCCGTCAGCGCCGTATCCTTGGCCTGGCGTGCCGGGAGCGCCGGTTACACGTTAATAAAATTAACAGCCTGTAAAATGGTTTTATTCCCAGAGCGACGCCAAATCCAGATCCAAAAGTCCTACTCATCTCCGTGGTTCCTTCTCACCCCCAACCGCTATGTCCGCATTCAGTCTGCACCTATCTAATGATGGTTTGTGTTAATACGCTGTTACCGGGGGAAAAAAAATCTGTGCACCAATGGGGGGGAAGGCCACCAATGGAAGCTTTCCAGCAGAGGAATCCCCACATCCCATGAAAACAAACCTGGCATGAGACTTAAAAGGGACCTGTCAAGAGTCAAAATAACTGTGTGAAAAGATTCAGCTGCCCCTGCCTCATTCAGGTTGGCAACGCCCCAGAAAAATTGCAGCTTCCAGCAGAGGTCCATAAACTGCTCCATGCTTGCTTGTCAACGCGTTTCGCAATTTAATAACTTCCTCAGGACATACCCGGAAGCTGATCCCTGGCAGGATTGATTTAAATTCGTATTGCATCTTGTGTGGCGTAACTCAATACCTGGTTTCAAGGCCTATCAGCACCTACCCAGTATCTACCCAGTATGTCCTGAGGAAGCTATTAAATTGCGAAACGCGTTGACAAGCAAGCATGGAGGAGTTTATGGACCGTACCTTCTGATAGATATGAAAATAGTATGTATATATCTATCACAGACTTTTCATTTACTCCAATGAAAGGATCCATACCTCTATGTCTGTTTTATTGGGTATCTGTCAAGTAATAGGGTGTTGTTGTCTGTTATATGTTATTTTAATCTATTTAGTAAAAAAAAGCAATATATTTTTTATAATTACTGCCTCATGATATGCCCACAAAGTCCGAGCTTTCAACTCTCTCAATTCTTTCATATTTTATTATTTATTAATATTTTTATTATTATTTAATTATTATTTTCTATATTATTATTTACATTTTCTATATTATTATTTAATATTTATATATGTTTATATTTATATTATTTTTGTATATTATTATTAATATTTATTAATATTTTTATATTGCTTCACCCCCCCCCCCCGCACACTTTTAGTAAATTTGAGTTACCACTTTTTTTGGGGGGGGGGGGGGGGTGGAATACCTTTTTTGGGGGAACGCAGCCCCATTAGCTGCCTAGACAAGAATGATGTCATCAGCTGCCCAAAAAAAAGATCCTCACTTCATACATCACTTGTGGAATTCTAAAACACACTGCGCATGCACAGCTGTGCGTCAATGGGGGGGATGGCTGAAAGAACCCGGAAGAGGCAGAGCACCCCCCTCCCCCACACCCCCCCCCCGGTGACTTAAAATGTGTCTATGGTCAAAGTGTAAAATAATCAGTGCTGGGACAAGATCAGTGGCCAGGACAAAGATGCCAAAATGCATCCCTCCCCCTTCATTATATGTGAACTTATGAGGAGGAGGGGGGAGAGAGCACAGCCTGCACCTCCTCCCAGCTCTCTCTTAAGCCCTGTACACACGATCGGATTTCCTATGGATTTTAAACCGATGGATTTTTCCATCGGAAATCCGATGAAGCCGACTTCCATCAGTCTTGCCTACACACCATCAGTCAAAAAACCGATCGTCCCAAACGCCGTGACGTAAAACACCCCGACGAGCCGAGAAAAATTAAGTTTTATGCTTCTGAGCATGCGTCGACCTGATTCTGAGCATGCGTGGGTTTTTTATCTGATGGAGTTCCCCACAGACGATTGGAATTTGCTATCGTTTTTTTTTTTCCATCGGATAAATTTAAAACATGTTCTATTTTTTAACACTGATTGAAAAAAGACAGATGGGGCCCACACACGATCGGTTTGTCCGATGAGAAAAGTCCATCGGACTGTTTTCATCGGTAAAACCGATCGTGTGTACACGGCTTCACTCTCCCTGCTGCTTCCAACGCTGGGCTGACAGAAGTAGTGATGCCGCTGCTGTCACTACTCCTGTCAGCCTTATAGTAAAAGGAACTTGCAGCGCCCCCCCCCCCCCTCCATCCCTACAAAACACGCTGAGCCCAGGGCAGCCACCCCTTGTCTCAGCCCTGAAAATAATATCTATATTTTCACATTGTTTCCAATCTTTTCCAGCCTACTCCTGTTATTCTGGACCATCTGGAAGTTTGTAAACTTGTGAAGATCCCCACACATTGACTTCCTGGAATTCTGTGACACAGAGTCACTGTGCCACATAGGTGTGCGCAGCCTGCTGCATTAGGGTGTGAACCTGAAAGCTCAAAAACACGGTACCAATCTCTCACTGTGTTCATTCAGAAAGGGAAGGGGCTGGTAAATGACATTACCCCTTCCCCCACTCATCCTGAAATATCATCTATGTGTGCCTACTGCAGTAGCCAATGGGAGAGGAGGGAAACCAGCCATGCTGTGGGAGGGGTACACCAGGCAACAGGGGGAATCTGCACTGCAGGGAGTGATTAGGTGTGCCTGAGCACACCTGGCACACCCTATGCACACGCCTATGCTGTGCCCTGTGAGTAGACACAGCTGTGTCACGCATTTCACAAAGCATGCCTTTTGAGAGGGAGGAGTTTCAGGAGGTGGAGTCAGTACAGGAAGCAAGGTACCATGGGATATGTAGTCTTTAAAAAAAATGGAGGAGAAGATGCAAAGCATGCAGGGAATCCAGGAAGTTGTGGAAAGAGGCGGCCAGCAGACAGACAGCACTCAGCCCAAGGAGATTTTTTCATGTAATCTTATATTGGATTGTGAGTAATATTGTATGTATTGTTATTACATTACTGATGCCAGAAAAGGAAAGTGTATGCTGTGACCACAGAGCTCCATTTAAACGGTTTCAAACTTTTTTTTAGATGAAAAACAGGAGTTTTTATTGGATGTATTTGTAAATGAATGTAAATAAGAAGCCAGAGAACGAGCCGTTCTAATTTTCTTAACATTCTTGCCAATATACATTGAGGCCCGCTTCACACCGATGGCATTTTTTTTAGTGCGTTTTCAGTTTTGCAGAAACACTCTGCAGTCCATTTAACATGGTTTCCGATGAAGGTAGTTCACATCTGTGAAATTTTTATGAAAAGGGCCGGGGACTTTTTTCTGTTTTTTTTTTTCGTTTTTTGGTTCCATTGACTTCATTGGATTAAAAACGTGTATTGAAAAACCCAAAATGCACCCGGAACATGCAAACTGCAACCTGCATAGGTGTGAACCAGGCCTTGCCGGACACTTTATTAGGTACACCTGTTGCTTGGTAACACAAATTGCTAATCAGCCAATCACATGACAGCAACTCAATGCATTTTGGCATCTAGACGTGGTGAAGACGACTTGCTGAAGTTCAAACCGAGCATCAGAATGGGGGAAGAAAGGGGATTTCAGTGACTTTGGACGTGGCACGGTTGTTGGTGGCAGACGGGCTGGTCTGAGTATTTCTGGGATTTTCACACACAACCCAACCATCTCTCCGGTTTACAGAAAATGTTGGGAAAAAGAGAAAATATCCAGTGAGCGGCAGTTGTGTGGAGGAAAATGCCTTGTTGAGGTCAGAGGAGAATGGACAGACTGGTTCCAGATGATAGAAAAGCAACAGTAACTCAAATAACCCCTCGTTACACCCAAGGTATGCAGAATACCATCTCTGAAGACACAACACATTGAACCTTGAAGCAGATGGGCTACAGCAGCAGAAGACCACACCAGGTGCCACTCCTGTCAGCTAAGAACAGGAAACTGAGGCTACAATTGGCACAGGATCACCAACATTGGACAACAGAAGATTGGAAAAACGTTGCCGGGTCTGATGAGTCTGGATTTCAGCTCCGACATTCAGATGGTGGGGTCAGAATTTGGCGCATGAATCCATCCTGCCTTCTATCACCGGTTCAGGCTGGTGGTGGGGGTGTAATGGTGGGGGGGATGGGGTATCACCGGTTCAGGCTGGTGGTGGGGGTGTAATGGTGTGGGGGGATGGGGTATCACCGGTTCAGGCTGGTGGTGGGGGTGTAATGGTGTGGGGGGATGGGATATCACCGGTTCAGGCTGGTGGTGGGGGTGTAATGGTGTGGGGGGATGGGATATCACCGGTTCAGGCTGGTGGTGGGGGGTGTAATGGTGTGGGGGATGGGGTATCACCGGTTCAGGCTGGTGGTGGGGGTGTAATGGTGTGGGGGATGGGGTATCACCGGTTCAGGCTGGTGGTGGGGGTGTAATGGTGTGGGGGATGGGGTATCACCGGTTCAGGCTGGTGGTGGGGGGTGTAATGGTGTGGGGGATGGGGTATCACCGGTTCAGGCTGGTGGTGGGGGTGTAATGGTGTGGGGGATGGGGTATCACCGGTTCAGGCTGGTGGTGGGGGGTGTAATGGTGTGGGGGATGGGGTATCACCGGTTCAGGCTGGTGGTGGGGGTGTAATGATGTGGGGGATGGGGTATCACCGGTTCAGGCTGGTGGTGGGGGTGTAATGGTGTGGGGGATGGGGTATCACCGGTTCAGGCTGGTGGTGGGGGGTGTAATGGTGTGGGGGATGGGGTATCACCGGTTCAGGCTGGTGGTGGGGGTGTAATGATGTGGGGGATGGGATATCACCGGTTCAGGCTGGTGGTGGGGGTGTAATGGTGTGGGGGATGGGATATCACAGGTTCAGGCTGGTGGTGGGGGTGTAATGATGTGGGGAATGGGGTATCACCGGTTCAGGCTGGTGGTGGGGGGTGTAATGGTGTGGGGGATGGGGTATCACCGGTTCAGGCTGGTGGTGGGGGTGTAATGATGTGGGGGATGGGGTATCACCGGTTCAGGCTGGTGGTGGGGGTGTCATGGTGTGGGGGGATGGGGTATCACCGGTTCAGGCTGGTGGTGGGGGTGTAATGGTGTGGGGGATGGGGGTATCACCGGTTCAGGCTGGTGGTGGGGGTGTAATGGTGTGGGGAATGGGGTATCACCGGTTCAGGCTGGTGGTGGGGGTGTAATGGTGTGGGGGATGGGGTATCACCGGTTCAGGCTGGTGGTGGGGGTGTAATGATGTGGGGAATGGGGTATCACCGGTTCAGGCTGGTGGTGGGGGTGTAATGGTGTGGGGAATGGGGTATCACCGGTTCAGGCTGGTGGTGGGGGTGTAATGATGTGGGGGATGGGGTATCACCGGTTCAGGCTGGTGGTGGGGGTGTAATGGTGTGGGGAATGGGGTATCACCGGTTCAGGCTGGTGGTGGGGGTGTAATGATGTGGGGGATGGGGTATCACCGGTTCAGGCTGGTGGTGGGGGTGTAATGGTGTGGGGGATGGGGTATCACCGGTTCAGGCTGGTGGTGGGGGTGTAATGGTGTGGGGGGATGGGGTATCACCGGTTCAGGCTGGTGGTGGGGGTGTAATGGTGTGGGGGATGGGGTATCACCGGTTCAGGCTGGTGGTGGGGGGTGTAATGGTGGGGGGGGGGTATCACCGGTTTAGGCTGGTGGTGGGGGTGTAATGGTGTGGGGGATGGGGTATCACCGGTTCAGGCTGGTGGTGGGGGTGTAATAGTGTGGGGGGATGGGGTATCACTGGTTCAGGCTGGTGGTGGGGGTGTAATGGTGTGGGGGATGGGATATCACAGGTTCAGGCTGGTGGTGGGGGTGTAATGGTGTGGGGGATGGGGTATCACCGGTTCAGGCTGGTGGTGGGGGTTGTAATGGTGGGGGGGATGGGGTATCACCGGTTCAGGCTGGTGGTGGGGGTGTAATGGTGTGGGGGGATGGGGTATCACCGGTTCAGGCTGGTGGTGGGGGTGTCATGGTGTGGGGGATGGGGTATCACCGGTTCAGGCTGGTGGTGGGGGTGTAATGGTGTGGGGGATGGGGTATCACCGGTTCAGACTGGTGGTGGGGGTGTAATGGTGTGGGGGATGGGGTATCACCGGTTCAGGCTGGTGGTGGGGGGGGAATGGTGTGGGGGATGGGGTATCACCGGTTCAGGCTGGTGGTGGGGGTGTAATGGGGAGGGGGATGGGGTATCACTGGTTCAGGCTGGTGGTGGGGGTGTAATGGTGTGGGGGAGGGGGTATCACCGGTTCAGGCTGGTGGTGGGGGGTGTAATGGGGAGGGGGATGGGGTATCACCGGTTCAGGCTGGTGGTGGGGGTGTAATGGGGAGGGGGGATGGGGTATCACCGGTTCAGGCTGGTGGTGGGGGGTGTAATGGGGAGGGGGATGGGGTATCACCGGTTCAGGCTGGTGGTGGGGGTGTAATGGTGGGGGGGATGGGGTATCTCCGGTTCAGGCTGGTGGTGGGGGGTGTAATGGTGTGGGGGATGGGGTATCACTGGTTCAGGCTGGTGGTGGGGGTGTAATGTTGTGGGGGATGGGGTATCACTGGTTCAGGCTGGTGGTGGGGGTGTAATGGTGGGGGGGATGGGGTATCACTGGTTCAGGCTGGTGGTGGGGGGTGTAATGTTGTGGGGGATGGGGTATCACCGGTTCAGGCTGGTGGTGGGGGTGTAATGGTGGGGGGGATGGGGTATCACTGGTTCAGGCTGGTGGTGGGGTGTAATGGTGTGGGGGATGGGGTATCACTGGTTCAGGCTGGTGGTGGGGGTGTAATGGTGGGGGGGATGGGGTATCACTGGTTCAGGCAGGTGGTGGGGGTGTAATGGTGGGGGGGGGATATTTTCTTGGCACACTTTGGCCCCCCCATGGTTTATACACCACGGCCCCCCTGAGTATTGTCGCTGACCATGTCCATCCCTTTATGACTACAGTGTCCCCATCTTCTGATGGCTCCTCCCAGCAGGATAATGCACCATGTCACAAAGCTCCAATCATCTCACCACTGGACAAGGAGGTCACTGTCCTCCAATGGCCTCCACACTCACCACATCTCATCCAATAGAGACCCTTTGGGATGTGGTGGAATGGGAGATTGGCATCATGGATGTGCAGCCGACAAATCTGTAGCAACTGCGTGATGTTATCAGGTCACTATGGAGCAAAATCTCTGAGGAACGTTTCCAACACCTTGTTGTATCTCTGCCACCAAGAATGAAGGCAAAAGGGGGTCCGAACCCGGGACTAGCAAGGTGTACCTAATAAAGTGGCCGGTGAGTGGATCTGTCTGTGTATGGGCAGAGCATGACTGTAGACAATGCAGGAAAGTAAAAAAAGGAAAATTATTTAAATCTTTAGACTTGTGTCTTTTTTCAACCTCACCTTCTATGTAACTATTTACCTGTCTAACAGAATTCTGACATCTGTAAGATCAGAGCGCTCCATCGCATGATGTCTAATCTGCCGTCTCATAAGGAACAATCTCACACAATACACATCGGGATCTCCTCTATGTGGCAAATCTTTGATTCTCTCTGCAGATAATTATTGGGGATGCCGGTCGCTTCTAATTAATGACTGAGCAGGAAATGTTTTTATTCCATTACAGGAAGGAGATTCATATTTTGTGTATCATAATGACCAATCAGGGCTCACGTAACCATCAAATGTGTCAGCACCAGGAGTCTCACTTCTACAGCTCACAATTCCAGATTCCTGACTGCTCATGCAATTTGCATATTGCCCAAGACTCAAATCTGGGTTTAGAATATTATCCAATATTATCCATAAAATTGGAATATTATCCAAGAATAATAATAAATAATAATATATAAACCCTGTATAATAATAATAATATTATTTCCCACTATACTACATAACGCCTGTATAATATTAATAATAATAAATAATATATAAACCAGTCTAATAAAATTCCCACTATACTGTATAGAACCCCTGAACAACAAGAGCAACATATAAATCCCGAATAATAATAATAATGATACTAATGTTCCCACTATAGAACCCCTGTATACTCATAATAATAATAATAATAATAATAATAATAATAATAATAAACCCTGTATAATAATAATTTATTTTTCCACTATACTACATAAGGCCTGTATAATAATAATAATAATTATAAATAATATATAAACCAGTCTAATAAAATTCCCACTATACTATAGAACCCCTGAACAACAACAACAACAACAACATATAAATCCCGAATAATAATAATAATGATACTAATGTTTCCACTATACTATAGAAACCCTGTATACTTATAATTATTATTATTATTATTATTATTATAAGTATACAGGGTTTATTTTTATTATTATTATTATTATAATAATACAAAATAAACCCTGTATACTAATAATAATATTAATAATAATAATAATAAATAAGCCCTGTATACTTATAATAATAATAATAATAAATAAACCCTGTATAATAATTAATTTTTCCACTATACTACATAAAGCCTGTATAATAATAATAATAATAAATAATATATAAACCAGTCTAATAAAATTCCCACTATACTATAGAACCCCTGAAAAACAACAACAACATATAAATCCTGAATAATAATAATAATGATACTAATGTTTCCACTATACTATAGAAACCCTGTATACTTATAATAATAATAATAATAATAATAATAATAAATTAAACCATGTACACTTATAATAATAATAATAATAAATAAACCCTGCATAATAATAATTTATTTTTCCACTATACTACATAAAGCCTGTATAATAATAATGATAAATATATAAACCAGTCTAATAAAAGTCCCACTATACTATAGAACCCCTAAACAACAACAGCAACATATAAATCCTGAATAATAATAATAATAATAATGATACTTATGTTCCCACTATACTATAGAAACCCTGTATACTTATAATAATAATAATAAAAAATAAACCCTGTATACTAATAATAATATTAATAATAATAATAATAAATAAGCCCTGTATACTTATAATAATAATAATAATAAATAAACCCTGTATAATAATTAATTTTTCCACTATACTACATAAAGCCTGTATAATAATAATAATAATAAATAATATATAAACCAGTCTAATAAAATTCCCACTATACTATAGAACCCCTGAAAAACAACAACAACATATAAATCCTGAATAATAATAATAATGATACTAATGTTTCCACTATACTATAGAAACCCTGTATACTTATAATAATAATAATAATAATAATAATAATAATAATAATAAATTAAACCATGTACACTTATAATAATAATAATAATAAATAAACCCTGCATAATAATAATTTATTTTTCCACTATACTACATAAAGCCTGTATAATAATAATGATAAATATATAAACCAGTCTAATAAAAGTCCCACTATACTATAGAACCCCTAAACAACAACAGCAACATATAAATCCTGAATAATAATAATAATAATAATGATACTTATGTTCCCACTATACTATAGAAACCCTGTATACTTATAATAATAATAATAATAAATAAATAAACCCTGTATAATAATAATTTTTTTCCACTATACCACATAAATCCTGTATAATAATAATAAATAATATATAAATCAGTCTAATAAAATTCCCACTATACTAGAAAACCCATGAACAACAAAAGCAACATATAAATCCTGAATAATAATAATAATAATAATAATGATACTTATGTTCCCACTATACTATAGAAACCCTGTATACTTATAATAATAATAATAATAATAATAAATAAACCCTGTATAATAATAATTTATTTTTCCACTATACTACATAAAGCCTGTATAATAATAATGATAAATATATGAACCAGTCTAATAAAAGTCCCACTATACTATAGAACCCCTAAACAACAACAGCAACATATAAATCCTGAATAATAATAATATTCCCACTATGCTATGTGGTCATTACGGAGAACATTGTCAAAATAAATAATATATTAACAAATAGAATCACAAATCACAATCAGCCAATCCCTAAAACGTTCAATAATGAGATGGAACGACTGCTCCTGCAATTTGCAGATTACCCAAAATTAAAATCTGGATGTAGATTACCCAATATTAGCCATAAAATTAGAATATAAGAGCCCTTTCACATCGAGCCGCCCCGGGCGTCGGCGGTAAAACGCCGCTATTTTTAGCGGCGCTTTACCCTTGTCGGATTTGCGGCACTTTTTGGGACGCTAGCGGGGCGCTTTTAACCCCTGCTAGCGGCCGAAAAAGGGTTAAAACCGCCGGCAAATCGCCGATACAGCGGCGTTTTGCCGGTGGTACGGTGGGGCTGCCCATTGATTTCAATGGGCAGGAGCGTATTAGGAGTGGTGAGTTCACCGCTCCTAATGAGCTCCAAAGAAGCTGCTGGCAGGACTTTTTCTGACGCCCTGCCAGCGCACCGCTCCAGTGTGAAAGCCCTCATGCTTTCACTCCTGAGTGAATGGAGCAGCTGATTTAGGGCGGTTTGCAGGCTCTGTTTTTAACGCTATAGCGCCTGCACAACGCCCCCCAGTGTGAAAGGTTTCTTATCCAAGAAGTTAGAAATCTTTCTATGATATTCAAACGAAGCACAAAGAGCTGCCAAATACAAAGTTCCAAATGCATGATTCAAATGAACCAATCACAGATTATAATATATACTATACGCTGTGATCATTGCTGTCACCCTGGTGATTTATATATTCTGCCCATATATACTGCACATGCCATCCACCTAACTGTGAATACTGATGGCTGTGAGACTGTTTGCAGCATATTAGAGCCCCCCCAGCTGCTATTCTCCTTCTGATACAAACTGATACAACGTCTGAATGTTTTCCTCCCTCTGGATTGCACAGCGTTTGCTCTTTGATCACCTTGTTTGTGTTCTCAGGTTTCCTGACGTACCTGGAGCCGGTGTGAGCGGAGAGGTCACATAGGAAGAGGAACGGAGCCGCAGAACACAGGTATGAACGAGGCACGGAGGGACCCAGGTAAGTCGGGAACTGACGTGGGTGTGACTCTGACGCACTCTTCGCTCTGTCACGGCCAATTACACTGTAACCAGAGTCCAACGCACGGCGGTCAGCGTTGCCTTGTAGGATCTGCCTGACCTGTCGGTACCTGTCCGCCCTCGGGGAGGGACATCTGCTGCCTAACGACGGAGGGGGGTGTACAGTCTTCTCTGAATTCTCCTCAGGGGGGGACAAATGGGGGAATGAAGATTCCCAGACAGTTAAAGCACGCTATGGCAGAGCTGAGCTCCCAGCCTCACCTGTACCGTATAGACTCAGGTGTACTTCCAGGAGAGCCTCCCCCTCCCATTAATCATTACACCAATGTGTGACAACCAGCTGATCCTCACAGGGGAAGGACACACAGTACACAGCCTGACCCAACCTTCTACATGGAAGGCCTGATGCAACCCTCTACATGGAAGGTCTGACCCAACCTTCTTCATGGAAGGCCTGACCCAACCCTCTAAATGGAAGGCCTGACCCAACCTTCTACATGGAAGGCCTGATGCAACCCTCTACATGGAAGGTCTGACCCAACCTTCTTCATGGAAGGCCTGACCCAACCCTCTAAATGGAAGGCCTGATGCAACCTTCTACATGGAAGGCCTGACCCAAACTCCTACATGGAAGGCCTGACCCAACCTTCTACATGGAAGGCCTGACCCAAACTTCTACATGGAAGTCCTGACCCAAACTTCTACATGGAAGGTCTGACCCAACCTTTTACATGGAAGGCCTGACCCAAACTTCTACATGGAAGGCCTGATCCAAACTTCTACATGGAAGTCCTGACCCAACCTTCTACATGGAAGACCTGACCCAACCTTCTACATGGAAGGCCTGACCCAACCTTCTACATGGAAGGTCTGACCCAACCTTCTACATGGAAGGCCTGACCCAAACTTCTACATGGAAGTCCTGACCCAAACTTCTACATGGAAGGTCTGACCCAACCTTTTACATGGAAGGCCTGACCCAAACTTCTACATGGAAGGCCTGACCCAAACTTCTACATGGAAGGCCTGATCCAAACTTCTACATGGAAGGCCTGACCCAAACTTCTACATGGAAGGCCTGACCCAACCTTCTACATGGAAGGTCTGACCCAACCGTCTACATGGAAGGCCTGACGTAACCTTCTACATGGAAGGCCTGACCCAAACTTCTACATGGAAGGTCTGACCCAAGCTTCTACATGGAAGGTCTGACCCAAACTTCTACATGGAAGGCCTGACCCAAACTTCTACATGGAAGGCCTGACCCAACCTTCTACATGGAAGGCCTGACCCAACCTTCTACATGGAAGGTCTGACCCAACCTTCTACATGGAAGGGCTGATGTAACCTTCTACATGGAAGGCCTGACCCAAACTTCTACATGGAAGGTCTGACCCAAACTTCTACATGGAAGGCCTGACCCAACCTTCTACGTGGAAGGCCTGACCCAACCTTCTACATGGAAGGTCTGACCCAAACTTCTACATGGAAGGCCTGACCCAAACTTCTACATGGAAGGCCTGACCCAAACTTCTACATGGAAGGCCTGACCCAACCTTCTACATGGAAGGTCTGACCCAACCTTCTACATGGAAGGCCTGACGTAACCTTCTACATGGAAGGCCTGACCCAACCTTCTACATGGAAGGTCTGACCCAACCTTCTACATGGAAGGTCTGACCCAAACTTCTACATGGAAGGCCTGACCCAGACTTCTACATGGAAGGCCTGACCCAAACTTCTACATGGAAGGCCTGACCCAACCTTCTACATGGAAGGTCTGACCCAACCTTCTACATGGAAGGCCTGACGTAACCTTTTACATGGAAGGCCTGATGCAACCTTCTACATGGAAGGCCTGACCCAAACTTCTACATGGAAGGCCTGACCCAAACTTCTACATGGAAGACCTGATCCAAACTTCTTAATGGAAGGCCTGACCCAACCTTCTACGTGGAAGGCCTGATGCAACCTTCTACATTGAAGGTCTGATCCAAACTTCTACATGGAAGGCCTGACGCAACCTTCTACATGGAAGGTCTGACCCAACCTTCTACATGGAAGGCCTGACATAACCTTCTACATGGAAGGCCTGATGCAACCTTCTACATGGAAGGCCTGACCCAAACTTCTACATGGAAGACCTGATCCAAACTTCTTAATGGAAGGTCTGACCCAACCTTCTACGTGGAAGGCCTGATGCAACCTTCTACATTGAAGGTCTGATCCAAACTTCTACATGGAAGGCCTGACGCAACCTTCTACATGGAAGGTCTGACCCAACTTTCTACATGGAAGGCCTGACCCAAACTTCTACATGGAAGGCCTGACCCAACCTTCTAAATGGAAGGCCTGATGCAACCTTCTACATGGAAGGTCTGACCCAAACTTCTACATGGAAGGCCTGACCCAAACTTCTACATGGAAGGCCTGACCCAAACTTCTACATGGAAGGTCTGACCCAACCTTCTACATGGAAGGCCTGACGTAACCTTCTACATGGAAGGCCTGACCCAACCTTCTACATGGAAGGCCTGACCCAACCTTCTACATGGAAGGCCTGACCCAAACTTCTACATGGAAGGCCTGACCCAAACTTCTACATGGAAGGTCTGACCCAACCTTCTACATGGAAGGCCTGACGTAACCTTCTACCTGGAAGGTCTGACCCAACCTTCTACATGGAAGGCCTGGCCCAAACTTCTACATGGAAGGCCCATACAACCTTCTACATGGAAGGGGTTATGTATTCTGTATGATGGCCCACACACCATACAATGTGATTGTACAATCTCCACCAATGAGGGCCTCCATGACTGGAGTCAGATTGAACAGATTGTCCTGAGATGCAACAGTTTTAGTCAAGAGCTCAAACTACAGCCATGGTCAAAATTTTTGAGAATGACACGAAAATTTGTTTTCACAAAGTCTGCTGTCTCAGTTTTTATGATGGCAATTTGCATTATACTCCAGAATGTTATGATGAAGTCCCTCTTTGCCATGAAAATGAACGTTATCCCAAAAAAAAAACAAAAAAACATTTCCTCTGCATTTGTGAAGAAGGCTTCAGGCTGCCCAAGAAAGTCCAGCAAGCGCCAGGACCGTCTTCTACAGTTGATACACCTGCGGGATGGGGGCACCATCAATGCAGAGCTTGGGATGGGGGCAACACCAGTGCAGAGCTTGGGATGGGGGCAACACCAGTGCAGAGCTTGGGATGGGGGCCCAACCAGTGCACCACCAGTGCAGAGCTTGGGATGGGGGCACCACCAGTGCAGAGCTTGGGATGGGGGCACCACCAGTGCAGAGCTTGGGATGGGGGCACCACCAGTGCAGAGCTTGGGATGGGGGCACCACCAGTGCAGAGCTTGGGATGGGGGCAACACCAGTGCAGAGCTTGGGATGGGGGCAACACCAGTGCAGAGCTTGGGATGGGGGCAACACCAGTGCACCACCAGTGCAGAGCTTGGGATGGGGGCACCACCAGTGCAGAGCTTGGGATGGGGGCACCACCAGTGCAGAGCTTGGGATGGGGGCACCACCAGTGCAGAGTTTGGGATAAGGGCACCACCAGTGCAGAGTTTGGGATAAGGGCACCACCAGTGCAGAGCTTGCTCAGGAATGGCAGCAGGTGGGGGTGAGGACATCGGCACACACAGTGAAGAGAAGACTTTTGGAGGACGGTCTGGTGTCAAGAAGGGCAGCAAAGAAGCCACTTCTCTCCAGGAACAAACATCCGGGACAGACTGATATTCTGCAGGAGGTCCAGGGATTGGACTGCTGAGGACTGGGGGGAAAGTCATTTTCTCTGATGAATCCCCTTTCCCATTGTTTGGGGGATCTGGAAAATAACCTTGTCCAGAGAAGAAAAGGTGAGCGCCACAGTAAAGCATCCTGAGACCACTCATGTGTGGGGGGGCTTCTCAGCCAAGGGAGTGGGGGGGCTCACTCACAATTTTGCCGAATGCCGCGTACACACAAACGGATTTTCCGACAGAAAAAGTCAGATGGGAGCTTTTCGTCGGATATTCCGACCGTGTGTATGCCCCATCGGACTTTTTCTGTCGGAATTTCCGACAGACTTCGATAGAGAGCAGGTTCTCTATTTTTCCGACGGAAAAAAATCCGATCAGAAATTCTGATCGTCTGTAGCAATTCCAACGCATGCTCGGAAAAACAATTTGACGCATGCTCGGAAGCATTGAAATTCATTTTCTCGGCTCATCGTAGTGTTGTACGTCACCGCGTTCTTGACGGTCGGACGTTCGGAGAACTTTTGTGTGACCGTGTGTATGCAAGCCAAGCTTAAGCGGAATTCCGTCGGAAAAAACATCCAAGTTTTTGCCAACGGAAAATCCATTCGTGTGTACGCGGCATAAGAACACCGCCATGAATAAAGAATGGTACAAAAACATCCTCCGAGAGCAACTTCCCCCCACCATCCAAGAAGAGTTTGATGAGGAACAATGACTTTCCCAGCATGATGGAGCTCCTCGCCATAAGGCTAAGTCATAACTAAGTGGCTTGGGGAACAAAACATGGAAATTTTGGGTCCATGGCCAGGAAACTCTCCAGACCTTAATCCCATTGAGAACTTGTGGTCAATCCTCAAGAGGCGGGAGAACAAAAACCCACAAATTCTGACAAACTCAAGACATTGATTATGCAAGAATGGGGGGGGGGGGGGGCGGCCATCAGTCAGGATGTGGCCCAGAAGTGGACAGCATGCCAGGGGAATCGCAGAGGTCTTGAGAAAGAAGAATCAACAATGCAAAAATTGACTCTGCGTAAACCTCATGTAATTGTCAATAAAAGCCTCTGACACTTCTGGAATGCATCACATCAGAGAGTTCCATCATATGAGAGTCCCCTCTTCATATCAGAGACCTCCATCACATCAGAGTCCCCTCTTCACAACCACAGTTTCCTCTTCACATTAGAGTCCCCCCTTCACATCAGAGTCCCCCCTTAAGATCAGATACCCACCCAACTCATCAGAGACCTCCATCACATCTGATTCCCCTCTTCATATCAGAGACCTCCATCACATCGAAGTCCCCCTATCACATCAGAGGCCTCTTCACATCAGAGGCCCCATCCTCCCATCAGAGACCCCCATTTCACCTGAGGCCCTCCTTCACATTAGAGACCCCCCCATCACGTCAGAGTCCCCTCATCACATCAGAGTCCCCTCATCACATCAGAGTTCCCCCATCACATCAGAGTTCCCTCATCACATCAGAGTTCCCCCATCTCATCGGAGTCCCCTTATCATGTTAGAGACCCCCATCATATCAGAGTCCCCTCTCCACATCAGTCTTCTCTTCACATCAGATGCCCCATTCAGATCAGAGACCTCCCCTAACAAAAGAGCCCCCCCATCACATGAAAGGCCCCCCTTCACATCGGAGACCCCTCCCCCCATCAGAGACCCCCATCACATTAGCCCCATAACATCAGAGTCCCCTTTTCACATCAGAGTCCCCTTTTCACATCAGAGACCCCCATCATATCAGAGTCCCCTCTCCACATCACAGTCTTCTCTTCACATGAGAGTGCCCCCTTCAGATCAGAGACCTCCCCTAACAAAAGAGCCCCCCATCACATCAAAGGCCCCCCTTCACATCAGAGACCCCCCCTCTTTAAACATCAGAGTTGTCCCATCACACCAGAGTTCTCCATCATATCAGAGTTCCTTCTTCACATCAGCGGCCCCTTTTCACATCAGAGCCCCTTCCCCCTACACATCAGAGCCACTCCCTTCACATCAGAGTCCCCCCACCACATCAGAGGCCCCCTCCCCACATCAGAGACCCCCCCATCACATCTGAGCTCCTCCCTTTACGTCAGAATTCCCCATCACAACTGAGGTCCCTCCTTCACATCACCCCCCCCCCCTTCACATGAAAGTACACTGCCCCCATCACGTCAGAGCCTCTCTTTACATCAGAGCCCCCCCCGTCCCATTTACATCAGAGGTCCCCCATCACATTAGAGTCCTTCCTTCACACCAGGGCCCCCCCTATATATCAAAGGTTTGCCATACCATCAGAGCCTTCCCTTCACATCAGGGCCCCCCCATTACATCAGTGGCCCCATCACATTAGAGACCCCCCTTAACATTAGAGTCCCAATCACATCAGAGTCCCCTCTTCACATCAGGGACTCCCCTTCGTATCAGAAACCCCTTTAACATCAGAGTCCCCCATCACATCAGAGGCCCTGTCCTCCTATCAGACCCGCCCTCCCCTTAACATTAGAGTCCCCATCACATTAGAGACCTCCTTCACATCAGAGGCTCCCCATCACATCAGAGTCCCCTCTTCACATCAGAGTCTCCCCTTCAGATCAGAGACCCCTCCTTAACATCAGTGTCCCTCCATCACATCAGAGGCTCCCCATCACATCAGAGACCCCCCCTCACATCAAAGACCCTCTTTCACATCAGAGGCCCCCCCAATCACATCATTGTCCCTCATCACAACAGAGGTCCCCCCATCACATCAGACTCCCCCCCCCCCCCCCCTCTTCACATGGAAGTACTGCTTCTATCACATCAGAGTCCCTCTTCACATCAGAGCCCCCCCCCCCCCCCAATCACATCATATTCCCCTCTTCACATTAGAGACCCCCCCATCACACAAGTGACCCTCCTTCACATCAAGGACCCCTCCCCAATCACATCGGTATCCCCCATCACCCTAGAGGTCCCCCCCTTTTTACATCAGAGTTCAAATCAGAGGTCGGCCTGCACTCTGGCAACTCATGAAGCTGATCCCAGGCAAACTGGGTCCCATGCTTGCAGCACCTCAGGGGAACCTGGTTGAGGAACACTGCTCTAATGAGATAGCAGCAAAGAGATTTAATATGCAGTGTAGCCCTGGGATAAAGCAGATTGTACAAACATAGAGTAACGTGTATGCAAAGAGAGATCTGTCATCCCTCTAGGTGGAAATCAGAAATGCCAACATAGCAAAGCAGATCTGTAAAACCGTGTCCCAGTGTTGTAGAGCAGAAGAAACTGAAGCAGAAACTGCTTTTACTTTTTAGGATGATAGCAGAGTCATTAGCCGTGGAAAATCAGCAGCTATAGGATAAATTAATGCAAATAATAAAAGGGTCCAGATTGCCGCCCTTCCTGCCAGTGAAATTAAATGATTTCTCTTACAGCGCGCCCGCTGCTGCTTGTGAAATTGTGCTCACAGGTCGCCCACTCCGGGTCCATATCCTGATGAATGAACTACCAGCCTGTCCTTGGGGTAGGAGTGGGGTGGCATGAGACAGCTGGGGGGGGGGGGGGGGGTCAGGAAAAAAAGTCTCAGTTCTGGGAGAATATAATAAAATCAGCAAATGTTAGGAAAAAAAATGAGAAGGAATGTAAAGAAGGAAAACATTACAGAATGGGGGCAGCCAGAGGTCTGAGGTCTGTTACTGTCATCACATGCTGAGGACACTAAGCGGCCATAACAGATCTTCCACCATTCCTCCCCATCCCTTCACTGTTCCTCCCTGTCCCTCCACCATTTCTCCCCATCCCTCCACCATAGGGTTGCCACCTGTCCAGGATTAACCCGGACAGTTCGGGTTTGGAATCATGCGTCCGGGTTTCAGACTGCCTAAAACCCAGACACATTATTAAGACTGGACTATAACCATTCCTCCCCATCCCTCCACCATTGTTCAACCATCCCTCTACCTTTCCTCCACCAGCCCTCCACCATTGTTCAACCATCCCTCCACCATTGTTTAACCATCCCTCCACCATTCCTCCACATCCCTTCCCCCATTCCTCCCTGTCTCTCCACCATTCCCCCTTATGCCTCCACCATTGTTCAACCATTCCTCCCCATCCCTCTACCATTCCCTCCTATCGTTCCACCATTGTTCAACCATCCCTCTACCATTCCTTCCCATCCCTTCACCATTGTTTAACCATCCCCCTACCATTCCTTCCCATCCCTTCACCATTGTTCAACCATCCCTCTACCTTTCCTCCACCATTGTTTAACCATCCCTCCACATCCCACTCCCATTCCTCCCTGTCTCTCCACCATTCCCCCTTATGCCTCCACCATTGTTCAACCATTCCTCCCCATCCCTCTACCATTCCCTCCTATCCTTCCACCATTGTTCAACCATCCCTCTACCATTCCTTCCCATCCCTCCACCGTTGTTCAACCACCCCTTTACGATTCCTTCCCATCCCTCCACCGTTGTTCAACCATCGCTCTATCATTCCTCCCCATCCCTCTGCTATTCCTTCCCATCCCTCCACCATTGTTCAACCATCCCTCTACTATTCCTTCCTATCCCTCCACCATTCCTCCCCATCCCTCCACCATTGTTCAATCATGTCTCTACCATTCCTTCCCATCCCTCCACCGTTGTTCAACCATCGCTCTATCATTCCTCCCCATCCCTCTGCTGTTCCTTCCAATCCCTCCACCATTGTTCAACCATTCCTCTCCATCCCTCTACCATTCCCTCCTATCCTTCCACCATTGTTCAACCATCCCTCTACCATTCCTTCCCATCCCTCCACCATTCCTTCCCATCCCTCCACCGTTGTTCAACCACCCCTTTACCATTCTTACCCATCCCTCCACCGTTGTTCAACCATCGCTCTATCATTCCTCCCCATCCCTCTGCTATTCCTTCCCATCCTTCCACCATTGTTCAACCATCGCTCTATCATTCCTCCCCATCCCTCTTCTATTCCTTCCCATCCTTCCAACATTGTTCAACCATCATTCTAACATTCCTCCCCTTCCTTCCACCATTCCTCCCCATCCCTCCACCATTGTTCAACCATCCCTCTACTATTCCTTCCTATCCCTCCACCATTCCTCCCCATCCCTCCACCATTGTTCAATCATGTCTCTACCATTCCTTCCCATCCCTCCACCGTTGTTCAACCATCGCTCTATCATTCCTCCCCATCCCTCTGCTATTCCTTCCCATCCCTCCACCATTGTTCAACCATTCCTCCCCATCCCTCTACCATTCCCTCCTATCCTTCCACCATTGTTCAACCATCCCTCTACCATTCCTTCCCATCCCTCCACCGTTGTTCAACCATTCCTTCCCATCCCTCCACCGTTGTTCAACCATCGCTCTATCATTCCTCCCCATCCCTCTGCTATTCCTTCCCATCCTTCCACCATTGTTCAACCATCATTCTAACATTCCTCCCCTTCCTTCCACCATTCCTCCCCATCCCTCCACCATTGTTCAACCATCCCTCTACTATTCCTTCCTATCCCTCCACCATTCCTCCCCATCCCTCCACCATTGTTCAATCATGTCTCTACCATTCCTTCCCATCCCTCCACCGTTGTTCAACCATCGCTCTATCATTCCTCCCCATCCCTCTGCTATTCCTTCCCATCCCTCCACCATTGTTCAACCATTCCTCCCCATCCCTCTACCATTCCCTCCTATCCTTCCACCATTGTTCAACCATCCCTCTACCATTCCTTCCCATCCCTCCACCGTTGTTCAACCATCGCTCTATCATTCCTCCCCATCCCTCTGCTATTCCTTCCCATCCTTCCACCATTGTTCAACCATCATTCTAACATTCCTCCCCTTCCTTCCACCATTCCTCTCCATCCCTCCACCATTGTTCAACCATCCCTCTACTATTCCTTCCTATCCCTCCACTATTCCTCCCCATCCCTCCACCATTGTTCAATCATGTCTCTACAATTCCTTCCCATCCCTCCACCATTCCTCCCCATCCCTCCACCATTGTTCAATCATGTCTCTACCATTCCTTCCCATCCCTCCACCATTGTTCAGCCATCCCTCCACCATTGTTCAGCCATCCCTCCACCATTGTTTAAACATCCCTCCACCAATCCTCCCCATCTCTCCACTATTGTTCAACCATTCCTTTACTATTACTCCCCATCCCTCCACCATTGTTTAACCATCCCTTCACCATTGTTCAACCATTTCTTCCCATCCCTCCACCATTGTTCCACCATCGCTTCCATCCTGCAACATTCCCCTCACCATCCCTGCCTATATCTTCATCATCCACCCACCATCCCTTCCAATCTCTTTGCCATCCTCTCCATTCCTGTGATATTCCTCCACTATCTCTCCCACTCTCTTCACTATTCCTTTCACCTCCCCCTTTATCCATCCAACATCCTTCCCTATCCCTCGATTTTTTTTATCCACCATCCCTCCCCATCCCCATTATCTATCTTTTTTCCCCCATTCTCCTCCATCCTTCCACCATCCCTCCCCATTCCTCCACCATCTGTCTGCATTCCCTCAACCATCGCTCCCATTTCCTCCACCATCCCTCCACCAACCGTTTCCCCACATCCACTGTCCTTCCACTATCCCTCTGCCATCCCTCCCCATTTGTCAACATCCCTCTACCATCTCTCTCCAATCCATCCACTATATCTTACTATCCCTCCAACTTTCTTCCACACCCCTCTTCATCCCTTCACCATTCCTACACAAACCACTATACCTCCCCCTCTTTCTCCATCCCTCCACCTTTCCCTCACCAGTCCTCAACATCCCTTTTCATCCCTTCACCGTTCGTCCAGTACGTCTATCCAAACTTCCAGCAATCCTCCCCATCCCTCCACCATCCCTACATTATCCCTCTGCCATCTCTCCCCATCCTTCAACATCCCTACCCATCTTCCCCCTCTCTATCCTTCCCCATCCCTCTGCCATCCCTCCACTGTCTTTCCTCATCTCTTCACCTTTGATCAGCCAACCCTTACAATCTCGCCACCATTCCTCCATCATCCTTCCACCATTCCTCCCCACCTTTCAACATCTCTCCATCGTTCCTTCCCATACCTCTGCCATCCTCCCACTTTCCCTCCACCATCCCTCCCCATCCTTCAACATTCCCCCACTATCCCTCCCCATCCCATCGCCCTCATAGCTTCACCATCCCTCTCCCTCCCTTCACCATCTCTTCCGTTTCCTATTTTATCTTAATCTTTCTTACTTTCTTTTCTCTCTCTCTCTGGAATTGAAATACATAGTTACATAGTAGGTGAGGTTTAAAAAAGACACAAGTCCAACCTATGAAAAATACATTTTACTGGCAGGGGAAGAAATACATTTTAACATTGAGAAAGCAAGTGGGAAATGTATTATACACTAGGGAAGGGGGGGGGGGTGGGGGTGGGGTGGAGTTCTCTTCTGCTTTTTCTCTGACTTGCTGCACTGATACTTGTAGTTCCCCTGTAGTTTTTCAGTGTTCTCTGGCCATCCTTCCATTTTCCCTCTTTCTTTATCTCTCTCGCTCACTATTCCTCTCTGCCTGACATGCTGGGGATTGTAGTTCCTCTGTGTTCTCTGCCTATTGATACAATTCTCACTCTCTGTCTCTCTCCCTCTCTCTCTCTGAAAGGTTGGTACTTGTAGTCCCTCTGTTATCTCTGCTCATGTCTCAGATTCTTTCTTGCTGCCCCCCCCCTCTCTGATGTGCTGGGAGTTGTAGTTCTTCTAAGTTCTCTGCTCATTTCTCAGATTATTTCTTGCTGCCCCCCACCATCAACTTTCCCTAGCATGCTGATACTTGTAGTTCCTCTGTGTTCTCTGTTAATTTCTCAAATTTCGCTCTCTCACCCCCTCTCTGTCCGACATGCTGGGGATTGTAGTTCCTCTCTGCTATCTCTGCTCATTTCTCAGATTCTTTCTTCCTGTCCTCTCCCCCCCCTTTTCTCTGACATGCTGGGAGTTGTAGTTCCTCTGTGCTCTATATCCATTTCTCTCTCTCCCCCTTTCTCTCTCTGTCCCTTTCTCTCTTTCTCTGTCCCGTTCTCTCCCTGTCTCTTTCTCTGTCCCTTTCTTTCTCTCTCTCCCCCTCTCTCTCTGTTTTCCTCCTCTGCTCGTCCTCTGGGGATATAGGAAGTTTTGACACATATTGAAAAGCCATCACTTAGTGCGTCCTGACCTCAGCGTGCAGGTATGTGTGCGCCCTGCAGAGCATCTCCCCTGTAACCCCTTCCTGCATGTATGCGTGTTGCTCACATGCCATGTGTACAGCGCCGATGCCAACCTCCGCCCCCTGACACAGCTGGCAGCAGCCGCAGAGCTCGTGTCCGTTCATAGAGTGGAAATATGGATTTCTTATTAGACAGAGATGTGTTTTTCACTGCTGAGCACACAGGAGGTGGCAACCAGCTTCCGCCACATACACCACGCAAATAAAATGAGCCTTCAGTTTCCAACGCCTCCATCGCCTGTAGTGTTGGTGCCAAGTGTTCCCCAGCACACTGAGCGTTGGCACAGATCGGAGAGGAGAGCTTAATGTCCTTCTCCACCCTATCAGGCGGGTACAAAGCAGTGCGGATGCCCTCCACAAAAGGGTCAGCTACAAAGCCTACAGCACCCTTCAGTTGGCATTTCACTATCGGTCATGGCAGCGCAATACGGAACAACCGGTGACAGGCAATAGCCGCAATCCTCAGCTGTCTGCCAAGTTCCCATGATGTCCTGCGGGCATCACCTCTGCCAGCGATTAAAGCCGAACTCCAGCCAAAACTTTTTTCTTTAGTTCCGGATAAAGTGGAGGACCCCTACTGCAGGAGTTTTCCTTCACTTCCTGTCTATGGGACACCTATACAAGAAATGAGGGAGGTGGTTGTCACCAAGACAGGAAGTCACAGACAGCAATTAAACTGTTGTCAAAGATTTTAAAGGCCGGTCATATATGGACCAAAATTCATCCGATTTAGCCGGGATTTGCTACATTTCAAGCCACGTATGTAGACAGTGGCTGTACAGATCGACTTCTGTACAACCAGCCTGTCGGATAAATGTTGCTTAATCAGATCCGCTGGTTATAACTGGCAGCACTGATCAGTGTATACTGGTGGTGAGGAAGTCTCCCCGCTGTCAGAACACAATAGCTCACCGAGAGGATTCCCCCCATCCATATCAAATGTGTAGATGGGGGAATTGAGTCTTTCATCTATATGGGCTGCTTAACCACTCCTTTCCTTTCCTTCCCATTTCCCTTCTTTTTTTTTTCTTTCCTTTTTTTCCCCTTTCTTTCCTTTGTTTTCTTTCTCTCCTTTATTTTATTTCCCTTTCCTTCTTTTCTTTATTTCCTTTCCCTTCTTTTCTTTCCTTTTATTTTATTTATTTCCTTTATTTTATTTCCTTTTCACTTCTTTTCTTTCCTTTCTTTTCCTTCTTTCCTTTCTTTTTTTCATTTCCCTTTCTTCTTTCTTTCTTTCCTTTATTTTCTTTCTTTACTTTATTTTGTTTCCTTTCCCTTATTTTCTCTCTTTCCTTTCTATTTCGTTCCGGTCTTTCATTTCTTTCCTTCCTTCCTTTTTTCTTTCTTTCTTTCCTTTCCCTTTTCCGTCCTTTCCTTTCTTTTTTTTGTTTTTTCCTTTCTTTCTTTTCCCTTCTTTTCTTTCCTTTATTTTCCTTCCTTCCTTTTCTTTCTTTCTTTCTTTCCTTTCCGTTCTTTTCTTTCCTTTTCTTTATTTTCTTCTTTCTATCTGTTCTTTCCTTTCCCTTCTTTTATTTCCTTAATTTTCTTTCCTTTATTTTATTTACTTTTCCTTCTTTTCTTTTCTTTCTTTTCTTTTTTTCCTTTCTTTTATTTCATTTTCACTTCTTTTCTTTCCTTTCCTTTTTTTTTTTCTTTTTTTTTTCATTTCCCTTTCTTTCTTTTTTCTTCCCTTTCCCTTTTTTTCCGTTCTTTCCTTTCCTTTCTTTTTTTTTCCTTTCTTTCCTTTCCCTTCTTTCTTTCCTTTCCCTTCTTTTTTTTCCTTTATTTTTTTTATTTCTTTTTTCTTTCTATCTATTCTTTCTTTTGCCTTCTTTTCTTTCCTTTCTTTCTTTCTTTCCTTTCTTTCCTTTCCTTTTCTTTCTTTCTCCCCATAAGGCCCCTTTACCCTAGCGGACCGATTGGGTCCACCTCTTCCTTTTTTGAAGGCAGACCCGATTAGACCATTTTTCTTTATGGGGAGGCTGATGTAAACATGTGTCCGTTTACACCTGCCGGCATCTGATCTGATCCAGGCCACCAAAAACAGACAGATCGGGATCCGTTCCCCATCCGACTAGCGGATTGGATTGGGTGACAGTTGGATGAAAACGGACGGCCACCCCATAGAGAACAGCGTGCTGTGTCCGTGTCCTCTCTGCATTAGCAGAGGGGAGCGGACATGGACCTGTCATCCATCTGCTCAGCGGGAATCAGCGAACATAGATCCCCCCGCTGAGCAGGCGGATCTGCTTGACGGAGTCCGCCCCGTGTTAAAGGGGCCCAAGTAAGATTTCCCATCACCTCCTGTCCTGGGAGGAAGTTTGGGGAAATCTACAGATGGAAATGTAAAATTCGATGGAGCCTGTACTCTGGGTTTGGTTGGAGTTTGGTTTTAACTAGAATGTTCACAGGATCGCTAAGTGCTGTCTTAGTCATAGTCTCCTTACCTGCATGTCACCCTGAATTGAAGCTCCAGTCAGTGACTTTGTCTAGACTGAGGTGATGTCATAAGTCTTCTGCAGGCAGGAGGGAACATTTCCTCAGTCTCCCAACCCCCCCAGTGATCAGATTGCAACACTGTAACTTTGTAGTAGGCATGAGGAAGCATTTCCTTAGTCTCCCCTCCCTCAGTGATCAGACTGTACATTGTAACTTTGTAGAAGGAGAAGGAAGCGTATCCTCGGTCCCCCCTCCACAAGTGATCAGACTGTACATTGTAATTTTATACCAAGTCACAAGGTGAAAGGCTTGGGGGGGGGGGGGCTGATCTGTTTCAGACATTTGTGAACACAGCCAACTATTTCACATGGCACTAGGATTCGTCATGTCAGTTCAGGAAGTAGATGATGAGCTCCCCAGATGATGCCTAATGATCCAGAAAAATATGCCGCAGGCACAGGGAAGCATTTCCTCAGTCTCCTATTCCCCCATTGATTAGACTGCAACATTGTAGCTTTGTAGCAAGTCACAAGGTGGGAGGCTGCAGCAGGGGGCTGATCTGTGTCAGACATTTGTAAACGCAGCCTAAAACTGCACAGGCAACGTGATTTGTCATCTCTGTGTCGTCTCTAAGCCGGCATCTCCATTTCGGAAGTAGATGGCGATCCTGGATGATGTCTGAACAAAGATGGCTCCGTCCTTCTGAAGAGAAAAGCAGATGAGGGCTTTGTCAGGGGGATACTGTGAGATGTAATAAATACCTGGAAGGGTTACACAGACTTAAGTTGTGTACTTAACCTTAACACACATACCTGATGACAGGTCCTCTTTAAATGTTGCCACATTCGCCTGACTGTTAGGAATGTATTTTTGTTGTTTTGATCATTCCAATCCATAATCTGAAGGTATGAGTGGCATCCATTTGTCTTGCCATTCTATGACCACTGATTGCAAGCTCCTGGGCTCAGCAGATCAGAGGTTAATGGCAGCAATTTGAACCTCCTCCGGTGGCAGCGCCCGGGGGGGGCTCTTTGCTGCCTCGGTGCCGGACCAGTCCCTTCTTGTAGAGCAGGCCGCGGCGTAGGGTGAAAAGTGCATTCCTCTCTGTACCTGCGGGGCAAACATTCCGAGCCGCGGCGCTATCAATCAACCGTGACAGCAGAGGGGACCCAACACGCCATACACCGTACATTCATCTGCCTATACGTTATACATAGATCGGCTATAAAGCAGATTAGAGGTGGATTAATGGACAGAAAATGTAACCGGTTCACTGTCGGGAGGTCAGTACCTGATCTCAGGAGAAAGTCACCAACCTCAGGATATCATTCGCAAATCCCTGACTTCTATAGAAGCACTGTTTATGGGCGGAGTGCCACCACAACTCCTGAGGGGCTACAGACCTCTGATGGTGGTTGGAGGATCTGATGGCCAAGAGATCATTTCATAAACACAACCACCATTTCTGTCGGAACGCCTTTGTTAGCCAAGAGTTGGACCTGTGCTGGGACGCCATGGAGATCATCTCTCTTCTCCCAGGTCTCCAGCCAGCTGCAAATCTCTTAACCTCTCACAGTGCCTCCAAGCTTACATAGTGCCCCCCCCAACCCCCCAACCTCCCATATTTGCCCACAGTCCCCCCAGGCCCCCTGAGAACCCTCAGCCTCCATAGTACCTCCCAACTTCCCACAGTGCCTCCAAGCTTCCATAGTGCCACCCAACCTCCCGAAGTGGCCTGCAGTACCCTAGGCTCCCTAAGAACCCTCAGCCTCCATAGTACCTCCCAACTTCCCACAATGCCTCCAAGCTTCCATAGTGCCCCCAACCTGCCATATTAAGCTGCAGTGCCCCCGGGCCCTCTGAGAAGCCTCAGCCTCCATAGTACCTCCCAACTTCCCACAGTGCCTTCAAGCTTCCATAGTGTCACCCAACCTCCCATAGTGGCCAACAGTGTCCCTACTCCCCCTGAGAACCTTCAGCCTCCATGATACCTTCCAAACTCCCACATTGCCTCCACGCTTCCATAGTTTCCCCCACCTCCCATAGTGGCCAATAGCGTCCCTACATCCCCTGAGAACCCTCAGCCTCCATGATGCCTTCCAACCTCCCACTGTGCCTCCACGCTTCCATAGTGTCCCCCCACCTCCTATAGTGGCCCAGGCCCCCTAAGAACCCTTAGTCTCCATAGTGCCCCCCAACCTCCCACATTGCCTCCAGGCCCCCTGAGAACCCTCAGCCTCCATGGTGCCTCCCAACCTCCCACATTGCCTCCAGGCCCACTGAGAAACCTCACCCTTCATAGTGCCTCCCATCTTCTTACAGTGTCTCAAAGCTTCCATAGTGCGCCCCATCCTCCCATAGTGCCCCCAAGCCCCCTGAGAACCTTTAACCTTCATTGTGTCTCCAAGCTTCCATAGGGTCACCCAAACTCTCATGGTGACCCACAGTGCCCCCTAGCCCCCTGAGAACCATCAACCTCCATAGTGCCTCCCAACTTCCCACAGTGCCTTCAAGCTTCCATAGTGCCCCCCAACCTCCCATAGTGGCCCACAGAGCCCTCTTCATCTTCATAGTCTCCCACAGTGCCACCCAGCTTCGTTCAGTGCCCCCTAGCCTACTGGAGAGCCTTCAACCCTCTATAGTGCCCCCATCCTCCAACAGTGTCCCACAGTACCCCCCAGCTTCCCTCAGTGCCTCCTGGTCTGCTGCAGAGCCTCCAGTCCTTCATAGTGCTCCCAACCTCCAACAGTGTCCTCCCCCCTCCCCCAACTTCCCACAGTGCCCCCCCCCCCACCGACTACCCACAGTGCCGCTCAGCTTCCCTCAGTGCTCCCCAGCCTATTGGAGTTTTCAACCCCTAACCTCCCAAAAAGTCCCACACTGGCCCCAACCTCCTACAACGCCCTACAGAGCTACTAAATCTGCTGCAGAGTTCCCTAAACCACTCCACAACCCCCATCCCCCACAGTGACACCCACCCTTACCCAGGGCCTTCCAACATTTCAATATGTTTTACATTCCTATACTTTTATTGTGGGAATATACATTTCAATTACTTTATTGTTGGGGCATAGAAGAATTCACCGGGCCCTGGTCTCAAATAAAAATGTTGAGAACCCCTTATCTAGAAGACTTGATGCTGAGCAAATGTCCCCTCATTGATCTTCGGCTGGTCTGCAGAACCAAAAATACATCCACAGGCTAACAACCCATCCCAGTTTGATCCTAATGTGCCCATAGACATGATGATCAGCTAATCTGCCTTTTCCTGGTGCCTCCATGGCAGCATACCTATGGGGGCGGAGCAACCAACCACAGGTATGCTGCCACGGGTAGGCACCAGGAAAGGAAAATTACGGAAAGGTAAATATTACATTTTCAGTTCCTGGTGCCTCCTTGGCAGTATACCTATGGTTGGCTGATCCGCCCCCATAGGTATGCTGCTATGGGTAGGCACAGGAAAGGAAAATTACGGAAAGGTAAGTATTCAATTTTCCATTTTCTAGCTGGATTGGGTGAGGATTCTTCCGATACCGCCTGGCAACACCCCATCCTCCACAGATTCCTGTGTATGGAGGTGTGGGGTGATGGTAATTGATTCACAAATTTTTTGCTGAATCAGAAACTTTATTTAGACTTTTTTTTTATTTAAAGTATAGCTGTATAGGTATAATTAATTCCCCCCCCGCCCCTACTGGGACTAATGACCCCGGAAGTGATGTGTATTACGTCACTTCCAGGGTCTCAGCTGTCATTCCTCAGCTAGTGTTGCCAAGGGTGCAGCTAGTCGAGCATGATCTGTGCTTGAATTGCTGCACTGGAAGGCAGGGGAGGCATTGGGGGGTCTCCATAAAGAGAACCTGTCACCTGCCCATGCTATCACATAGGGAGCTTATTAGCTCCATTGTGATGGCAGTAAAGTAAAAAAAAAAAAAAAAATTAAAAAACATAAATGAAAAAAACAAACAAAAAAATGATATATATATTTATTTATTTATTTTAGTTTTATTTAAATACGTTTTCTACATTTTTCTTTTTTTTAACTGAAAATATGCACACAATTGCAACTACCACCATTTTATTCTTTCAGTAAATAGATACTTTTGTCCTATTTGCAGGTACTGTTGGACTGTGTTATCTACGATGAATGTTATTACCCTGTTGACAGTATTTTTTATTTATTTTTGGCACACCAGCTGCTTGCTGTTTACTTTTATTGCCATCTTTTGTGCGTCTATAAATAAAATAGAAAAGAAAATAGATACTTTTTGGGGTGTTTTCAGGCAAAAAATGCTTATTTTAACATGTGTGCAAAAAAAATTAAAAATTAAAACAATTACCCTGGTAGGCAATTGGTTAAAGAAAAGACACCTTTTGATTTCTTGACGTGTGCAATTCGTTTCGTTCCGAATAATTTTTTTAACAAATTTCGACAAATTAGTTCATTCGGAAACATCAGAAGAAACGAAAACCCATTTAATGAATATTCGTAAATTCATAAATTTGTAAATTCCAAATCCGAAAACCCGAAAATTCGTATTCGTTACGTTTACTAACAGCCAAATTTGAAAAGGAAATTTGAATACCGTATATACTTGAGTATAAGCCGAGTTTTTCAGCACATTTTTTTGTGCTGAAAATGCCCCCCTCGGCTTATTCTCGAGTCTGTGTCCATCTTCAACTTTGTGCGCCTGATCCCGGCCATCCCTAGGTCCCCTGGACCCCAAACCTGGCACACATGTAGCCCCACTCTTTCTCTACAAGTGTGCAAAGTTTATTGCCTGGGGGATCTACGGCTGGGGAGCACCGATTTTTCAAAGCCGGGCATCCCCTCCATAGACTCCAAAGTTGAACGGTCATTTCTCCGGTGGGTTTCGGGACCCAGTACCGGCCGGCCCTAGGTCCCCTGGACCCCAATCTTAGCACACATGTAGCCCTACTCTTCATCTACAAGTGTGCAACGTTTGTTGTCCAGGAGACCTACGACTGGGGAGCACAGATTTTTCAAAGCCGGGAACCCCTTCCATAGACTCCCATGTTAAACGTCAGTCTAGTCACACAGTGCCGGAGATCAGGTAGGGAGATTGGGCACAGTGAGGCATGGGCACAGTGACAGTGAGGCATGGGCACAGTGAGGCATGGACACGGTGAGGCATGGGCACAGTGAGGCACAGTGAGGCATGCAGATGGACACCCTAGGCTTATACTCGAGTCAATAATTTTTCCCAGTTTTTTGTGGTAAAATTAGGGCCTCGGCTTATATTTGGGTCGGCTTATACTCGAGTATATACGGTACCTATAATTTAATAGTTAGTTATTATTATTTTTTTACAAGAAGTTAGTTATTATTAGTTAGTTATTCTTTAGATTTTAACTCTTTCGAGTCTTCTTTCTTATTTTTGGATTTTCAAATTTATGGATTTTGTAATTTACGAATTGTGATCATAACGAATGACCGGGAAAAAACAAACAAAAAAAAAAAGAATGAAACGAATACAAACACATTTTTCGGCAGTGCACATGTCGATTGATTTCAATGCATTTTTATTTTTTTTCAAAAGGAAGAAATTTGGCTAAAATTTGGGGGTAATTTAAACTCTTATTTTTGCTCATCCCTACTTAGAAGTCTGTGAGAACATCGATACTTCACCTGTAATAGATTATTCTTCATTGCAGCACTTCCTCGGTGCAATCAGCACACTCACTGGACAAGATCTGATGAGCCCGGATCTCTTTGTGGCGACACTCCGGGTTCCCCTCAGTCACTCCAAAGATTTAATCTCCACCATGAACGTGAGATGTTTGCAGCTCTTGGTTCCTTTTTTTTTTTTTTTCGGGGATCGCTCCAGTCTTGCCGTGTCATACCGACCGTCCTGTGACCTGGAATAATGAGCTCCGTTCTTTTCTCTGGTCCAGAACTCCATTGAAAATCACTGACACACTAAACAAATATAGTTGTGTTGCCCGTAGCAGCTAAGCCCCCGGGCATTTAAATGAGGAGCTCCAGTCGTATTTCTGAAAATGGTAAAGTCAGCAGCTACAAAAACTGTAGCTGCTGACTTTTAACCACTAGGACTCTGGAACATTTATGACCAGGCCATTTTTTGCTTTTTGGTACTGCGTTACTTTAACTGACAATTGCGCGGTCGTGCGACGCTGTACACAAATAAAAATTAACATATTTTTTTTTCCCCACAACTAGAGCTTTGTTTTGGTGGAATTTGATCACCACTGCTTTTGTCTTTTTTTTCTTTTGTGCTATAAACAAAAACAATACCAGCAATTAAAAAAAAAAAAATACTAAAAAAAAAAAAGAAATTTTTACTTTCTGCTATAAAACATTCCCGATAAAAAAACCTAAAAAATCTAATTTCTTCATCAATTTAGGCCAATATATATTCTGCTACATGTTTTTTGGGGGAAAAAACCCCCAATAATCGTATATTGATTGGTTTACGCGAACGTTAAAGCGTCTACAAACTATGGGATATATAATGATTTTTTTTTTATTATTTGTTTATTTATTTTTATACTAGTAATGGCGCCGATCAGTGACTTATAGCAGGACTGTGATAATATGGTGGACAGTCTGACACTAACTGCCACTGGGAACCAATGACACTAATACAGTGATCAGTGCTAAAAATATGCACTGTCACTGTACACTGGCTGGGAAGAGGTTAAACATCAGGGGCAATCAAAGGGGTTAAATGTGTGCCTAGCCGGTGTTTATGTGGGAGGTGATTTTACTAATGCCCTGTACACATGATTGGATTTCCGATGGAATTTTCCGTCGGAATTCCTGATGAAGCTGTCTTGCCTACACACCATCAGACAAAATTCCGACCGTCCAAAACGCCGTGACGTAAAATACTCCGATGAGCCGAGAAAAATGAAGTTCAATGCTTCTGAGCATGCGTCGACTTTATTCTGAGCATGCGTGGGTTTTTTCTCTGTTGGAGTTCCACACAGACGATCGGAATTTCCTATCATTTTTTTTTTCCATTGGAAAAATTTAAAACATGTTCTATTTTTTTACACCGATGGAAAAAAGTCCGATGGGGCCCATACACGATTGTTTTTTCCGATGAAAAAAGTCCATCAGACTTTTTTCATTGGAAAAAACGATTGTGTGTACAGGGCATTAGGGATGTGCTTTTGCAGGGAAACAAAAACCTCCACATCCCGGCTGACGAGACAGAGCTCTGTATTTACATAGGCATAGAGCTCCGTCCTGTCTTCCTCCTCGCCGATCGGTGCCAGCAGTCATCCATTGGCCGGCACCTGCTGATCGGCATGTGCTGTGTCTAATCACAGCACAGTCAGTGGCGCAAGCGCGCCCCCTACTGGGAAGTGGCAGATCATGTACTAGGTGCATGATCCAGCACAGGTAATGGCGATATGTGGTCTGCAAGTGGTTAATAAACAGACACTCACCTGTCTAAGGATCCAGCGCTGTACTCACCCGAGCCTTCTCTTCCACTGGTTTTCGGTCCCCACGTTGGCATCTTAACTGTGGGCAGCCATCTCAGACAGCTTGCGGCTTCACAGCCAGGTGCCCACTACGCATACACGAGCCGCACTTCGCTTTGTTAATTGTCCAGCAGCTTTCTGGGACCTGTGACATGTCTCTTGGGGGCCTGAGGTGGACAACCTTTATACCTGTCATATTCTGAGACAGACAGCAGTGATGGCCCTTGTGGGCCTGAGATGGCCAATCCTGCTGCCCTTCCTATTTAAAAAAAAAAAAACCTTGATGGCCCTTTGGGGCCTTAGTTGGACAACCTGTCAACTTTTGAGGCAGACATTGGTAATAGCCCTTGTGGTCCTGAGATGGCCCACCCTGCTGTCCTTCCTATTTAAAAAAAAAAAACCTTGATGGCCCTTGGGGGCCTTAGTTGGGCAACCCGTCAACCTGTCAACTTTTGAGGCAGACATCGGTAATAGCCCTTGGGGGCCTAAGATGGACAACCCTTCTACCTGTCAAGTTCTGAGACCGACAATAGTGATGCCCCTTGTGGGCCTGAGATGGCCAACCCTGCTGCCCTTCCTATTTAAAAAGAAAAACCTTGATGGCCCTTGGGGGCCTTAGTTGGGCAACCCTTCAACCTGTCAACTTTTGAGACAGACATTGGTAATAGCCCTTGGGGGCCTAAGATGGACATCCCTTCTACCTGTCAAGTTCTGAGACCAACAATAGAGATGGCCCTGGTGGGCCTGAGATGGCTAACCCTGCTGCCCTTCCTATTTAAAAAGAAAAAACTTGATGGCCCTTGGGGGCCTTAGTTGGGCAACCCTTCAACCTGTCAACTTTTGAGGCAGACATTGGTAATAGCCCTTGGGGGCCTAAGATGGACATCCCTTCTACCTGTCAAGTTCTGAGACCAACAATAGTGATGGCCCTGGTGGGCCTGAGATGGCCAACCCTGCTGCCCCTCCTATTTAAAAAGAAAAAACTTGATGGCCCTTGGGGGCCTTAGTTGGACAAGCCTTCAACCTGTCAACTTTTGAGGCAGACATTGGTAATAGCCCTTGGGGGCCTAAGATGGACAACCCTTCTACCTGTCAAGTTCTGAGACCAACAGCAGTGAAGGCCCTTGGGAGCCTGAGACAGACAACCCCACTGCACTTCCTGTCCTTAATAAACCCTAATGGCCCTCAGGGGCTTGAAAAAGGACAACACTTCTATCTGTCAAGTTCTGGGACCGGCAATGGTGGCCCTTGAGGGCCTGGCTCTAAAAACCCTGCTACCTTTCTTGTCCATGATAAACCCAGATGACCCTCAGAGGCTTGAGAAGGACAACCCTTCTACCTGTCAAATTCTGAGACTGACAATGGTGGATGGCCCTTGGAGGCCTGAAATGACCAGCCCCGCTGCCCTTCCTATATTTAAAAAACCTCCATGACCCTTGTGGGGGGGGGGGGTGGGTCTAGGATGGGCAACCCTTCTACCTGTCAAGTTCTAAGGGAGACACCGGTGATGGTCAACCCTGCTGCCCATGGGCGTCCGCGGAACTTTTTTCAGGGGGGGGGGGGGCATCATTTTAAGGTCATCCATGCTTCTTTGGGGCAGTGGAGCAGCGCTGTATACACCACTCCTCCACCGCCCATTGAAATAAATGGGCACCGCTGCCGAAGCGCCTGCAAAGCGTTTTGGCAGCGGTGATACACAGTTGCATTTAACCCTGTCTTTGACCGCCAGCTGGGGTTATTGTAGTACAGGGGGCAAGTGTCTTCACTCTGACTTCAACACTCTTATGATTCCAGGGGGGGGCAATTGACCCCCCTTGCCCTATGGAGCGGACGCCCATGTTGCTGCCTGTCCTGTCTTTAGAAAACCCTGATGGACCTCAGGGGTCTGAGAAGATCCACCTGACAAGTTCTGAGTCAGACATTGGTGGTGGCCCTGAGACAGACAAACCTGCTGCCCTTCCTCTGCTTAAAAACAAACCATGATGGCCCTTGGAGGTCTAATGTGGACACCCCTTTTGTCGCTTGCTCTTAGTCAGGCCTGAGGGCCCTTGGCGCCCCTCTCCAGATACAGGATGAAGTTGTCCTTTTAATTAGCGGTGGATTTCCTCGGCCCCTCACTCCCTGGCACGATTTCTTGGGTTCACTTCAGTTCACAGCCGCCAGTGCCCTGGTCTAGTGACCCCTCCTCCCCCTCTGAGGGTAGCGGCCCTCCACCCTCCACTGTATAGGCCCAGCGGGGTTCCTCATTAATCACTTAAACTGAGCCCTGGCTGGGGGATTCCTGTGCCCCCCTCCGCAGCTCCATGGCACCACAATTCCCCCCCAAGGGAACAGCAGCTCTGCCCCGGCCAATCCAGAGCCAGGACAGGAACATGCCACGCTGCCAGTGCAAGCCTAAGCCAGCAATGAGGAGGGGGCGCCCCCACCCCCTCCCATACCTGCAGAGCATTGCGCCGAGTGCTGCACAGCATCACAACACACTGCAGAGAGCAACAAGCTATGAAGAGCACCTGTCACCACAGAGCCAACACACAGACCTGTCACCACAGAGCCAACACACAGACCTGTCACCACAGAGCCAACACACAGACCTGTCACCACAGAGCCAACACACAGACCTGTCACCACAGAGCCAACACACAGACCTGTCACCACAGAGCCAACACACAAACCTGTCACCACAGAGCCAACACACAGACCTGTCACCACAGAGCCAACTCACAGACCTGTCACCACAGAGCCAACTCACAGACCTGTCACCACAGAGCCAACTCACAGACCTGTCACCACAGAGCCAACACACATACCTGTCACCACAGAGCCAACACACAGACCTGTCACCACAGAGCCAACACACAGACCTGTCACCACAGAGCCAACACACAGACCTGTCACCACAGAGCCAACACACAGACCTGTCACCACAGAGCCAACACACAGACCTGTCACCACGGAGCCAACACACAGACCTGTCACCACAGAGCCAACACACAGACCTGTCACCACAGAGCCAACCCACAGACCTGTCACCACAGAGCCAACTCACAGACCTGTCACCACAGAGCCAACTCACAGACCTGTCACCACAGAGCCAACACACAGACCTGTCACCACAGAGCCAACACACAGACCTGTCACCACAGAGCCAACACACAGACCTTTCACCACAGAACCAAAACACAGAGCCAACTCACAGACCTGTCACCACAGAGCCAACACACAGACCTGTCGCCACAGAGCCAACACACAGACCTGTCACCACAGAGCCAACACACAGACCTGTCACCACAGAGCCAACACACAGACCTGTCACCACAGAGCCAACTCACAGACCTGTCACCACAGAGCCAACTCACAGACCTGTCACCACAGAGCCAACTCACAGACCTGTCACCACAGAGCCAACACACAGACCTGTCACCACAGAGCCAACACACAGACCTGTCACCACAGAACCAAAACACAGAGCTAACACAGACCTGTCACCACAGAGCCAACTCACAGACCTGTCACCACAGAGCCAACTCACAGACCTGTCACCACAGAACCAAAACACAGAGCCAGCACACAGACCTGTCACCACAGAGCCAACACACAGACCTGTCACCACAGAGCCAACACACAGACCTGTCACCACAGAGCCAACACACAGACCTGTCACCACAGAGCCAACACACAGACCTGTAACCACAGAGCCAGCACACAGACCTGTCACCACAGAGCCAACACACAGACCTGTCACCACAGAGCCAACACACAGACCTGTCACCACAGAGCCAACACACAGACCTGTCACCACAGAGCCAACACACAAACCTGTCACCACAGAGCCAACACACAGACCTGTCACCACAGAGCCAACACACAGACCTGTCACCACAGAGCCAACACACAGACCTGTCACCACAGAGCCAACACACAGACCTGTCACCACAGAACCAACACACAGAGCCAACACACAGACCTGTCACCACAGAGCCAACACACAGAGCTAACACACAGACCTGTCACCACAGAGCCAACACACAGACCTGTCACCACAGAGCCAACACACAGAGCTAACACAGACCTGTCACCACAGAGCCAACACACAGACCTGTCACCACAGAGCCAACACACAGACCTGTCACCACAGAGCCAACACACAGACCTGTCACCACAGAGCCAACCCACAGACCTGTCACCACAGAGCCAACTCACAGACCTGTCACCACAGAGCCAACTCACAGACCTGTCACCACAGAGCCAACACACAGACCTGTCACCACAGAGCCAACACACAGAGCTAACACAGACCTGTCACCACAGAGCCAACACACAGACCTGTCACCACAGAGCCAACACACAGACCTGTCACCACAGAGCCAACACACAGACCTGTCACCACAGAGCCAACACACAGACCTGTCACCACAGAGCCAACACACAGAGCCAACACACAGACCTGTCACCACAGAGCCAACACACAGAGCCAACACACAGACCTGTCACCACAGAGCCAACACACAGACCTGTCACCACAGAACCAACACACAGACCTGTCACCACAGAACCAACACACAGACCTGTCACCACAGAGCCAACCCACAGACCTGTCACCACAGAGCCAACTCACAGACCTGTCACCACAGAGCCAACTCACAGACCTGTCACCACAGAGCCAACACACAGACCTGTCACCACAGAGCCAACACACAGAGCTAACACAGACCTGTCACCACAGAGCCAACACACAGACCTGTCACCACAGAGCCAACACACAGACCTGTCACCACAGAGCCAACACACAGACCTGTCACCACAGAGCCAACACACAGACCTGTCACCACAGAGCCAACACACAGAGCCAACACACAGACCTGTCACCACAGAGCCAACACAGAGAGCCAACACACAGACCTGTCACCACAGAGCCAACACACAGACCTGTCACCACAGAACCAACACACAGACCTGTCACCACAGAACCAACACACAGACCTGTCACCACAGAACCAACACACAGACCTGTCTCATGACTTTCTTACACTCCCATTTCACACCCCAAATAATTCCCAGCTTCCCCCCCCCCCCATACAATGACCGCAGAGCGAACCGGTCCTGGCACGGTGGAATTATGAAATCGGATTATCATTTTTTTGTTGGCATTTAGATATTTGAAAGAGGTGAGACAATGGTCCTGATTTACTAACATAACTGAACAACAGCCGGGATAAATCTCTATGACGCACTTACACTGGGGAGACACAGGAGCATGGAAACTCAGAACCTGCCTACCATATCTGATGAGTACAGTGCGGTCCTAGTCCTCTGATGAGTACAGTGCGGTCCTGGTCTGATGAGTACCCTGCGGTCCTAGTCCTCTGATGTGTACAGTGCGGTCCTGGTCTGATGAGTACCCTGCGGTCCTAGTCCTCTGATGTGTACAGTGCGGTCCTAGTCCTCTGATGTGTACAGTGCGGTCCTAGTCCTCTGATGTGTACAGTACGGTCCTAGTCCTCTGATGTGTACAGTGCGGTCCTAGTCCTCTGATGAGTACAGTACGGTCCTAGTCCTCTGATGAGTACAGTACGGTCCTAGTCCTCTGATGAGTACAGTGCGGTCCTAGTCCTCTGATGAGTACAGTACGGTCCTAGTCCTCTGATGAGTACAGTGCGGTCCTAGTCCTCTGATGTGTACAGTGCGGTCCTAGTCCTCTGATGTGTACAGTACGGTCCTAGTCCTCTGATGAGTACAGTACGGTCCTAGTCCTCTGATGTGTACAGTACGGTCCTAGTCCTCTGATGAGTACAGTGCGGTCCTAGTCCTCTGATGTGTACAGTGCGGTCCTAGTCCTCTGATGTGTACAGTACGGTCCTAGTCCTCTGATGAGTACAGTGCGGTCCTAGTCCTCTGATGTGTACAGTACGGTCCTAGTCCTCTGATGAGTACAGTACGGTCCTAGTCCTTTGATGAGTACAGTGCGGTCCTAGTCCTCTGATGTGTACAGTACGGTCCTAGTCCTCTGATGAGTACAGTACGGTCCTAGTCCTTTGATGAGTACAGTACGGTCCTAGTCCTCTGATGAGTACAGTGCGGTCCTAGTCCTCTGATGTGTACAGTACGGTCCTAGTCCTCTGATGAGTACAGTACAGTCCTAGTCCTCTGATGAGTACAGTACGGTCCTAGTCCTCTGATGAGTACAGTGCGGTCCTAGTCCTCTGATGAGTACAGTACGGTCCTAGTCCTCTGATGAGTACAGTGCAGTCCTAGTCCTCTGATGAGTACAGTGCGGTCCTAGTCCTCTGATGAGTACAGTGCAGTCCTAGTCCTCTGATGAGTACAGTGCGGTCCTAGTCCTCTGATGTGTACAGTGCGGTCCTAGTCCTCTGATGTGTACAGTGCGGTCCTAGTCCTCTGATGAGTACAGTGCGGTCCTAGTCCTCTGATGAGTACAGTGCGGTCCTAGTCCTCTGATGTGTACAGTACGGTCCTAGTCCTCTGATGAGTACAGTACGGTCCTAGTCCTCTGATGAGTACAGTACGGTCCTAGTCCTCTGATGAGTACAGTGCGGTCCTAGTCCTCTGATGTGTACAGTACGGTCCTAGTCCTCTGATGAGTACAGTACGGTCCTAGTCCTTTGATGAGTACAGTACGGTCCTAGTCCTCTGATGAGTACAGTACGGTCCTAGTCCTCTGATGTGTACAGTACGGTCCTAGTCCTCTGATGAGTACAGTGCGGTCCTAGTCCTCTGATGTGTACAGTGCGGTCCTAGTCCTCTGATGTGTACAGTACGGTCCTAGTCCTCTGATGAGTACAGTGCGGTCCTAGTCCTCTGATGTGTACAGTACGGTCCTAGTCCTCTGATGAGTACAGTACGGTCCTAGTCCTTTGATGAGTACAGTACGGTCCTAGTCCTCTGATGAGTATAGTGCGGTCCTAGTCCTCTGATGTGTACAGTACGGTCCTAGTCCTCTGATGAGTACAGTACAGTCCTAGTCCTCTGATGAGTACAGTACGGTCCTAGTCCTCTGATGAGTACAGTGCGGTCCTAGTCCTCTGATGAGTACAGTACGGTCCTAGTCCTCTGATGAGTACAGTGCGGTCCTAGTCCTCTGATGAGCACAGTGCGGTCCTAGTCCTCTGATGAGTACAGTGCGGTCCTAGTCCTCTGATGAGTACAGTGCGGTCCTAGTCCTCTGATGTGTACAGTGCGGTCCTAGTCCTCTGATGTGTACAGTGCGGTCCTAGTCCTCTGATGAGTACAGTGCGGTCCTAGTCCTCTGATGAGTACAGTGCGGTCCTAGTCCTCTGATGTGTACAGTACGGTCCTAGTCCTCTGATGAGTACAGTACGGTCCTAGTCCTCTGATGAGTACAGTACGGTCCTAGTCCTCTGATGAGTACAGTGCGGTCCTAGTCCTCTGATGTGTACAGTACGGTCCTAGTCCTCTGATGAGTACAGTGCAGTCCTAGTCCTCTGATGAGTACAGTACGGTCCTAGTCCTCTGATGTGTACAGTACGGTCCTAGTCCTCTGATGAGTACAGTACGGTCCTAGTCCTCTGATGAGTACAGTACGGTCCTAGTCCTCTGATGAGTACAGTGCGGTCCTAGTCCTCTGATGTGTACAGTACGGTCCTAGTCCTCTGATGAGTACAGTGCGGTCCTAGTCCTCTGATGAGTACAGTGCGGTCCTAGTCCTCTGATGAGTACAGTGCAGTCCTAGTCCTCTGATGAGTACAGTACGGTCCTAGTCCTCTGATGAGTACAGTACGGTCCTAGTCCTCTGATGAGTACAGTACGGTCCTAGTCCTCTGATGAGTACAGTGCGGTCCTAGTCCTCTGATGTGTACAGTACGGTCCTAGTCCTCTGATGAGTACAGTACGGTCCTAGTCCTCTGATGTGTACAGTACGGTCCTAGTCCTCTGATGAGTACAGTACGGTCCTAGTCCTCTGATGAGTACAGTGCGGTCCTAGTCCTCTGATGAGTACAGTGCGGTCCTAGTCCTCTGATGTGTACAGTGCGGTCCTAGTCCTCTGATGTGTACAGTGCGGTCCTAGTCCTCTGATGAGTACAGTGCGGTCCTAGTCCTCTGATGAGTACAGTGCGGTCCTAGTCCTCTGATGAGTACAGTGTGGTCCTGATCTGATGAGTACAGTACGGTCCTAGTCCTCTGATGTGTACAGTACGGTCTTAGTCCTCTGATGAGTACAGAACGGTCCTAGTCCTCTGATGAGTACAGTACGGTCCTAGTCCTCTGATGTGTACAGTATGGTCCTAGTCCTCTGATGAGTACAGAACGGTCCTAGTCCTCTGATGAGTACAGAACGGTCCTAGTCCTCTGATGAGTACAGTACGGTCCTAGTCCTCTGATGTGTACAGTATGGTCCTAGTCCTCTGATGAGTACAGTGTGGTCCTGATCTGATGAGTACAGTACGGTCCTAGTCCTCTGATGAGTACAGTGCGGTCCTCGTCCTCTGATGTGTACAGTACGGTCCTAGTCCTCTGATGAGTACAGTGCGGTCCTAGTCTGATGAGTACAGTGCGGTCTTAGTCCTCTGATGTGTACAGTGCGGTCCTAGTCTGATGAGTACAGTGCGGTCTTAGTCCTCTGATGTGTACAGTACGGTCTTAGTCCTCTGATGTGTACAGTACAGTCCTAGTCCTCTGATGAGTACAGTGCGGTCCTAGTCCTCTGATGAGTACAGTGCGGTCCTAGTCCTCTGATGAGTACAGTGCGGTCCTAGTCCTCTGATGAGTACAGTACGGTCTTAGTCCTCTGATGAGTACAGTGCGGTCCTATTCCTCTGATGAGTACAGTGCGGTTCTAGTCCTCTGATGTGTACAGTGCAGTCCTAGTCCTCTGATGAGTACAGTACGGTCCTAGTCCTCTGATGTGTACAGTACGGTCCTAGTCCTCTGATGAGTACAGTACGATCCTAGTCCTCTGATGAGTACAGTGCGGTCCTAGTCCTCTGATGAGTACAGTAGGGTCCTAGTCCTCTGATGAGTACAGTACGATCCTAGTCCTCTGATGAGTACAGTACGATCCTAGTCCTCTGATGTGTACAGTGCGGTCCTAGTCCTCTGATAAGTACAGTACGGTCCTAGTCCTCTGATGAGTACAGTGCGGTCCTAGTCCTCTGATGAGTACAGTACGGTCCTAGTCCTCTGATGAGTACAGTGCGGTCCTAGTCCTCTGATGAGTACAGTAGGGTCCTAGTCCTCTGATGAGTACAGTACGATCCTAGTCCTCTGATGTGTACAGTGCGGTCGTAGTCCTCTGATGTGTACAGTACGGTCTTAGTCCTCTGATGTGTACAGTACGGTCTTAGTCCTCTGATGTGTACAGTACAGTCCTAGTCCTCTGATGAGTACAGTGCGGTCCTAGTCCTCTGATGAGTACAGTGCGGTCCTAGTCCTCTGATGAGTACAGTGCGGTCCTAGTCCTCTGATGAGTACAGTACGGTCTTAGTCCTCTGATGAGTACAGTGCGGTCCTATTCCTCTGATGAGTACAGTGCGGTTCTAGTCCTCTGATGTGTACAGTGCAGTCCTAGTCCTCTGATGAGTACAGTACGGTCCTAGTCCTCTGATGTGTACAGTACGGTCCTAGTCCTCTGATGAGTACAGTACGATCCTAGTCCTCTGATGAGTACAGTGCGGTCCTAGTCCTCTGATGAGTACAGTAGGGTCCTAGTCCTCTGATGAGTACAGTACGATCCTAGTCCTCTGATGAGTACAGTGCGGTCCTAGTCCTCTGATGTGTACAGTGCGGTCCTAGTCCTCTGATAAGTACAGTACGGTCCTAGTCCTCTGATGAGTACAGTGCGGTCCTAGTCCTCTGATGTGTACAGTGCGGTCCTAGTCCTCTGATAAGTACAGTACGATCCTAGTCCTCTGATGTGTACAGTACGATCCTAGTCCTCTGATGTGTACAGTGCGGTCCTAGTCCTCTGATAAGTACAGTACGGTCCTAGTCCTCTGATGAGTACAGTGCGGTCCTAGTCCTCTGATGAGTACAGTACGGTCCTAGTCCTCTGATGAGTACAGTGCGGTCCTAGTCCTCTGATGAGTACAGTAGGGTCCTAGTCCTCTGATGAGTACAGTACGATCCTAGTCCTCTGATGTGTACAGTGCGGTCGTAGTCCTCTGATGTGTACAGTACGGTCTTAGTCCTCTGATGAGTACAGTACGGTCCTAGTCCTCTGATGAGTACAGAACGGTCCTAGTCCTCTGATGAGTACAGTACGGTCCTAGTCCTCTGATGAGTACAGAACGGTCCTAGTCCTCTGATGAGTACAGTAGGGTCCTAGTACTCTGTGTACAGTATCGTCCTAGTCCTCTGATGTGTACAGTGCGGTTCTAGTCCTCTGATGTGTACAGTGCAGTCCTAGTCCTCTGATGAGTACAGTACGATCCTAGTCCTCTGATGTGTACAGTGCGGTCCTAGTCTTCTGATGTGTACAGTACGGTCCTAGTCCTCTGATGAGTACCCTGCGGTCCTAGTCCTCTGATGTGTACACTAGGGTCCTAGTCCTCTGATGAGTACAGTACGATCCTAGTCCTCTGATGTGTACAGTGCGGTCCTAGTCCTCTGATGTGTACAGTACGGTCTTAGTCCTCTGAGTACAGTACGGTCCTAGTCCTCTGATGAGTACCCTGCGGTCCTAGTCCTCTGATGAGTACAGTAGGGTCCTAGTCCTCTGATGAGTACAGTACGATCCTAGTCCTCTGATGTGTACAGTGCGGTCCTAGTCCTCTGATGAGTACAGTACGGTCCTAGTCCTCTGATGAGTACAGTAGGGTCCTAGTCCTCTGATGAGTACAGTAGGGTCCTAGTCCTCTGATGAGTACAGTACGATCCTAGTCCTCTGATGTGTACAGTACGGTCCTAGTCCTCTGATGAGTACCCTGCGGTCCTAGTCCTCTGATGAGTACAGTACGATCCTAGTCCTCTGATGTGTACAGTGCGGTCCTAGTCCTCTGATGAGTACAGTACGATCCTAGTCCTCTGATGTGTACAGTGCGGTCCTAGTCCTCTGATGAGTACAGTACGGTCCTAGTCCTCTGATGAGTACCCTGCGGTCCTAGTCCTCTGATGAGTACAGTAGGGTCCTAGTCCTCTGATGAGTACAGTACGATCCTAGTCCTCTGATGTGTACAGTACGGTCCTAGTCCTCTGATGAGTACCCTGCGGTCCTAGTCCTCTGATGAGTACAGTAGGGTCCTAGTCCTCTGATGAGTACAGTACGATCCTAGTCCTCTGATGTGTACAGTGCGGTCCTAGTCCTCTGATGAGTACAGTACGGTCCTAGTCCTCTGATGAGTACCCTGCGGTCCTAGTCCTCTGATGAGTACAGTATGGTCCTAGTCCTCTGATGTGTACAGTGCGGTCCTAGTCTTCTGATGTGTACAGTACGGTCTTAGTCCTCTGATGAGTACAGTACGGTCCTAGTCCTCTGATGAGTACAGAACGGTCCTAGTCCTCTGATGAGTACAGTGCGGTCCTAGTACTCTGTGTACAGTATGGTCCTAGTCCTCTGATGTGTACAGTGCGGTTCTAGTCCTCTGATGTGTACAGTGCAGTCCTAGTCCTCTGATGAGTACAGTACGATCCTAGTCCTCTGATGTGTACAGTGCGGTCCTAGTCCTCTGATGTGTACAGTACGGTCCTAGTCCTCTGATGAGTACAGTACGGTCCTAGTCCTCTGATGAGTACAGTGCGGTCCTAGTCCTCTGATGAGTACAGTGCGGTCCTGGTCCTCTGATGAGTACAGTACGGTCTTAGTCCTCTGATGAGTACAGTGCGGTCCTAGTCCTCTGATGAGTACAGTACGGTCCTAGTCCTCTGATGTGTACAGTACGATCCTAGTCCTCTGATGTGTACAGTACGGTCCTAGTCCTCTGATGAGTACAGTACGGTCCTAGTCCTCTGATGTGTACAGTGCGGTCCTAGTCCTCTGATGAGTACAGTACGGTCCTAGTCCTCTGATGTGTACAGTGCGGTCCTAGTCCTCTGATGAGTACAGTACGGTCCTAGTCCTCTGATGAGTACAGTACGGTCCTAGTCCTCTGATGTGTACAGTGCGGTCCTAGTCCTCTGATGAGTACAGTACGGTCCTAGTCTGATGGGTTCCCTATACACACAGAACCCTGCTGGTCCTTTTACCTCACTGTATAGCCCCCTGACAGGACTTGTCTAACCAAACACAATAGACCCAATTACAGTCCTTAATGGGAAGAAACGACCTCAATGCTCCTGGAAGCCAGAGACGATGTGATCGATGAGAAAACGATCAATAATACTTTGCCCCAGCTGATCGACTCAGTTTGATCAAATAAAAAAAAAATTGAAATAAAATCAATAGGACGTAAGTTATGGCTCTTTAATTGTTTGTGGATTTTATGGTTTTGATCAAATCACAAATCAATCGAAAAAAAAAAAACACCATCACGTGTGTTTCTGCACTGGGGACACCTGTTCCTGTGACAACTGTCTAAGATGGAAATTATTTTCGCTCCGGGGAGATTTCCTCCTATTTCCTGTTACATCTTTAAGGCAGGAAGTGAAGAGAAATCTCCCCAGCGGGACTCATGCGATCGTACCCCTGAGGACGTCATGACGAAATTCGTAGGGCGGAGTCGGAGGCTGTGACGCTAGTGCGCCTGCTCACGTGTCCTTGAGGATTCTTGGAGTTGTAGTATACATGACTCATGTTCATGTGAGTGCTTTTAACCTATTTTACATTAAATTTACATCATCTTTACACTATCGGAAGTGGTCTTGTTTTGTTTTTTCTGCTAAGTATCTGGCCTTGGATTGCGTGGAGGAGTAAAGTGGACCTGTGATCCACCCCATCCCAGGTTGCTGTACAGTGCCTTGAAAAAGTATTCATACCCCTTGAAATTTTCGACATTTTGTCATGTTACAACCAAAAACGTAAATGTATTTAATTGGGATTTTATGTGATAGACCAACACAAAGTGGCACATAATTGTGAAGTGGAAGGAAAATGATAAATGGTTTTCTATTTTTTTTACAAATAAATATGTGAAAAGTGTGGGGGGGGGGCATTTGTATTCAGTCCCCTTTACTCTGATACCCCTAACTAATATCTAGTGGAACCAATTGCCTTCAGAAGTCACCTAATTAGTAAATAGAGTCCACCTGTGTGTAATGTAATCTCAGTATAAATACAGCTGTTCTGTGAAGCCCTCAGAGGTTTGTTAGAGAACCTTAGTGAACAAACAGCATCATGAAGGCCAAAGAACGCACCAGACAGGTCAGGGATTAGGTTGTGGAGAAGTATAAAGCAGGGTTAGGTTATAAAAAAATCTCCCAAGCTTTGAACATCTCACGGAGCTCTGTTCAATCCATCATCGGGAAAATGGAAAGAGTATGTCACAACTGCAAACCTACCAAGACATGGCCGTCCACCTAAACTGACCGGCCGGGCAAGAAGAGCATTCATCAGAGAAGCAGCCAAGAGGTCCATGGTAACTCTGGAGGAGCTGCAGAGATCCACAGCTCAGGTGTGAGAATCTGTCCACAGGACAACTATTAGTCGCGCTTCTCCACAAATCTGCCCTTTATGGAAGAGTGACAAGAAGAAAGACATTGGTCAAAGAAAGTCACAAGAAGTCCTGTTTGCAGTTTGCGAGAAGCCATGTGGGGGACACAGCAAACATGTGGGGGACACAGCAGTCATGTGGAAGAAGGTGCTCTGGTCAGATGAGACCAAAATTTAACTTTTTGGCCTAAAAGCAAAACGCTATGTGTGGCAGAAAACTAACACTGCACATCACCCTGAACACACCATCCCCACTGTGAAACATGGTGGTGGCAGCATCATGCTGTGGGGATACTTTTCTTCAGCAGGGACAGGGAAGCTGGTCAGAGTTGATGGGAAGATGGATGGAGACAAATACAGGACAATCTTAGAAGAAAACCTGTTAGAGTTTGCAAAAGATTTGAGACTGGGGGGGGGGGGGAGGTTCACCTTCCAGCAGGACAACGACCTGAAACATACAGCAAGAGCTACAATGGAATGGTTTAGATCAAAGCATATTCGTGTGTTAGAATGGCCCAGTCACAGTCCAGACCTAAATCACATTGAGAATCTGTGGCAAGACTTGAAAATTGCTGATCACAGACGCTCTCCATCCAATCTGACAGAGCTTGAGATATTTTACAAAGAAGAATGGGCAGAAATGTCCCTCTCTAGATGTGCAAAGCTGGTAGAGACCTCCCCAAAAAGACTTGCAGCTGTAATTGCGGAGAAAGGGGGTTCTACAAAGTATTGACCCCGGGGGGCGCCATACAAATCCCCCCCACACTTTTCACATAATTATTTGTAAAAAAATGTTGAAAACCATTTATCATTTTCCTTCCACTTCACAATTATGTGGCACTTTGTGTTGATCTATCACATAAAATCCCAATAAAATAAATTTACATTTTTGGTTGTAACATGGCAAATTGTGGAAAAGTTCAAGGGGTATGAATACTTTTTCAAGGCACTGTATACTGAAAACAAGTGTTTGTAGATTTGTGAAGTCGCCGTACCTCTGGTAAGCCTCGGGGTGGTTGGGGGAGAATGGGTTGGTGCATTTGATGCAGCTCAGCCGGTGTGAATGGGTCAGATTTGACTTTCCATACACTTTAATGACAGGTCCACTTTCTCAGGCAGGAAGCGGAGTCCTCCGGAGTTCGGCAATGCCAGTCCAGAGAATGGTGATAATTGTCTCCGGATATGGCGGGTCAGCGGGCCGCGTGCTGACTCATGGCTGACTCCGCGTTTCCTCATTTATAATAAGGAGCGCACTGTTATAGTACAATGTGTCAGTGATTAGATCTCCGACCGTAATTATACCCGGCTTATATCACCGATCGTACATTCTATTATTAATTCATCAACGTACAGATCTCAGTGACGGGACTTTCCGGAATGGTGAACACAGCACCGTATACATCAATGGTGGTTGTGTGCTGTACACATATTGTATATATGCCAATAGTGATGAGCCGAACACCCCCGGGTTCGGTTCGCACCAGAACCCGCGAACGGACCGAAAGTTCGTACGAACATTAGAACCCTATTAAATACAATGGATGCGAACGTTCGAATTCTAAAGTGCTAATTATAACAACTATTATGCATGTTATTGTCCTAAAAAGGGTTTGGGAACCCGGGTTCTGCACCAGGGGACATGTATCAATGCAAAAAGAAGTTTTAAAAACGGTCGTTTTTCGGGAGCAGTCATTTTAATGATGCATAAAGTGAAAAAAAAAAAGTCAAATATTCCTTTAAATATCGTACCTGGGGGGTGTCTAAAGTATGCCTGTGAAGTGCCACGTGTTTCCCGTGTTTAGAACTGTCCCTGCACAAAATGACACTTCTAAAGGAAAAAAAAGCCATTTAAAACTGCTTGCGGCTTTAATGTCATGTCTGGTCCCGGTAATATGGATGAAAATCTTTAAGAAAAATGGCATAGCTACCCCATGACCCCCCCCCCCCCCCCTACCCCAGCCCATTACCAGCCCCTTTGGGTCTTGTATGGATATTAAGGGGAACCCCGCACATAAAATAAAAAAGGCCCTATATACTCTGAACAGCCGTATACAGGCGGTGCATACAAGACAGGGACTGTAGGTTTGTTCTTATGTAGAATCTGTTTGTAATTTTGAACAGGTACATTGTTTAAGTGTAGCTCCAGCCCAAAAATCTATTTTTAAACTTTTTGGAAAACATAGGTAAGGGTTATCACCCCTGTAACATTTGTTTTGCTGTCTGTGCCCCTGTTCAGAACATTTCACCTCACTTTCCGTCCCAATGACAACTGTTTTTGAAATGTGGTGTTTTTCTTGAAACAAGGATTGCTGATAAAGCATCAGTACAGAGGAGACACCTTTCTCCCATATTTATTCTTACAGGAGAGAATTTTCCTTCCTAGGGGTAGATTTCCTCTCACTTCCTGTTGTCTTCTTGCGTTTGCAAGTAGGAGTCGTTTGTAAGTTGGATGTTTGAAAGTAGGGACCTGCCGTATATACTCTGCAGAAATAGGCCCCTTAGTTGTTGGTGTTGGCACAACACTGTAAGCACTCACAGTTACTCTTGGTTGGTGCTGGAACGCCCTGCTGTCAACTATTATATCAGGAATTGTAATTACATATAATTGTTGAACAGTGGTAGTAAAAATTGGGCCTTTGATGGTGGTGCTGGTGCCACAACACTGTAAGCCCTGACAGTTACTCTTGGTGGGTGCAGCAATGGGCCCTGCTGTGAATTATTAGATCAAGAATTGTAATTACATGCCCCTGTTGAACAGGGGCTGAAAAATTGGGCCTTTCGTGGTGGTGGTGGTGGTGGTGGTGTTGCCACAACACTGTAAGCCCTCAGAGTTACTCTTGCTTGGTGGGTGCAGGAATGGGCCCTGCTGTGAATTATTAGATCAATAATTGTAATTACATGCCCCTGTTGAACAGGGGCTGAAAAATTGGGCCTTAGGCACTGGTGGCACAACACTACAACCCCTCACAGATACTGTACTTGGAGCACAGCAATGAGCCCTGTTGCAAAGTATTGCTTCAAAAATTGTAATGACACGCCCCTGTTAAACAGGGGCTGAAAAATTGGGCCTTAGGCACTGGTGGCACAACACTCCAACCCCTCACACATACTGTACTTGGAGCACAGCAATGAGCCCTGTTGCAAAGTATTGCTTCAAAAATTGTAATTACACGCCCCTGTTAAACAGGGGCTGAAAAATTGGGCCTTAGCCACTGGTGGCCGCACCCATAAACAAAAATGATCTTCCAAGCTATCATCATCAATCGTATCATTGAGGACTCGGAGGAGGAGGATAGCCAGTCAACATAACAGCACAGGCACTCAGCATCAGCATCAGTCTTGAAGGGATGTGACATGTTAAAATCAATTAGTCTGTTATATCAGCATCAGGTGTGTGGTAGCTGGTGGTGATCCAAGACTGGTTCATCTTGATGAAAGTCAGTCGATCAACCGAGTCGGTGGACAGGCGCACCCTGTGATCCGTGACAAATCCTCCAGCAGCACTGAATGTGCGTTCCGAAAGAACGCTGGATGCAGGACAGGCCAGTAGCTCAATTGCATACTGTGCAAGCTCTGGCCAGTGATCCATCCTCAAGACCCAGTAAGCCAGAGGATTTTCGGTGGGGAAGGTGTCCAAGTCTGACCTTGCCCCTAGATATTCCTGCACCATGTTTATCAGACGCTGGCGATGGTTGCTGGAACCGATCATACTTTGGGGCTGCGGACTAAAGAATTGTCTGAACGCATCGGTCAGACGGCCACCTTCCCCACCGCTCCTTCTTTGACTGGCCGAAGCCTCAGCAACTCGTTGTCCAGGACCAGGAGTTTGTAACCTCCCAGTCTCTGGGAACGCGTTGCACAGACCTTTCTGCAAGGCCTCCCGGAGTTGTCTCATCCTCTGCTCCCTCTGCGACGGTAACATAAGGTCCGCAACCTTACCCTTGTACCGTGGATCAAGGAGAGTGGCCAGCCAGTAATGGTCCCTCTCCTTGATCCGAAGAATACGAGGATCCTTCCGCAGACTTTGCAGGATCAGGGAGGCCATGCAGCGTAGGTTTGCTGAGGCATTCGCTCCGGAGTCCTCTGGGTCACTAAGGACGACATGATCCGCAGTCACCTCCTCCCAGCCACGTACAAGTCCACTGGTTTCTTGGGACTGTAAATCATCCCTAAAAGACTGCTGCTGATGATGCTGAGTGCCAGCCTCCACCTCCATGCTGACACAATCCTCCTCCTCCTCCTCCTCTTCCTGTGCGATGGGTGGGACAGAAGGAACACTGTCTGGGTAAAGGGGGCCTTGAGAGGCAAGGAAGTCCTCCTCTTCCTGCCTCTGTTCTGCCTCAAGTGCCCTGTCCATTATTCCACGCAGCGTGTGCTCCAACAGGTGGACAAGAGGTACAGTGTCACTGATGCATGCACTGTCACTGCTCACCATCCTCGTGGCCTCCTCAAATGGTGCCAGGACAGTGCATGCATCCCTGATCATGCCCCACTGGCGTGGAGAAAAAAAACCAAGCTCCCCTGACCCTGTCCTGGTGCCGTAGTCGCACAGGTACTCATTGATGGCCCTCTGCTGCGTGTGCAGCCGCTGCAGCATGGCCAACGTTGAGTTCCACCTGGTGGGCATGTCACATATAAGGCGGTTCTTGGGCAGGTTCAACTCCTTTTGCAGCTCAGCCAGGCGAGCACTGGCATTATAAGATCTGCGGAAATGCACACAGACTTTCCTGGCCTGCCTCAGGACATCCTGTAAGCCCGGGTACCTGCCCAAGAAACGCTGCACCACCAGGTTAAGGACGTGAGCCACACAGGGCACATGGGTCAGTTGTCCCTGTCGAAGGGCGGAGAGGAGGTTGGTGCCATTGTCGCAAACCACCATTCCTGGCTGAAGCTGGCGTGGCGTCGCCGTCAACCACCTCTCGGCCTGGCCCTGCAGAGCAGACAGGACCTCTGCCCCAGTGTGGCTTCTGTCCCCCAAACACACCAGCGCAAGCACGGCATGGCATCTTTTTGCCTGCGTACTTGCGTAGCCCCGTGAACGGCTACGGAGCACCGCTGGTTCATAGGACAAACCACAGGAAGAGGCCATGGAGGAAGAAGAAGAGGAGGGGGTGGAGGAGAGAGGTGTATCACAACCAGTAGTAGCATTTTGGAGGCGTGGCGGTGGGACAACCTCCAACACTACTGCACCTTGTCCTGCATCCTTCCCAGCTGCCAAAAGAGTGACCCAATGGGCCGTGAAAGAAAGGTAACGTCCCTGTCCATGCCTGCTGGACCATGAGTCAGCGGTAATATGCACCTTACCGCTGACCGCCCTGTCCAGCGAGGCCAAGACATTGCCTTCCACATGCCGGTAGAGAGCCTGAATTGCCTTCCGTGAGAAAAAGTGGCGTTTGGGAACCTGCCACTGAGGAACCGCACATTGCACAAACTCACGGAAGGGGGCCGAGTCTACCAACTGAAAAGGCAGCAGTTGAAGCGCTAGCAATTTAGCCAAGCTAGCATTCAACCGCTGGGCATGTGGATGGCTGGGAGTGAACTTCTTTCGACGGTCCAGCAGCTGGGGCAGGGAAATTTGCCTGCTAGAATCGGACGTCGGTGTACTGCTAGCAGAGTGGCCGCAAGTACTTGGCTGTGACACACCTAATTCTACACCTTCATTCCTCTCAGTGCATGTTTCAGAGAGGACTGAAGTTATAGTGGGGTTGGAGATCCCAGCTGATGCGGTGCAAGGAGAGGTCCGCTTTGTTCTTTGGTGTGGGTCTTTGAGGTAGGCTTGCCAACGAGCTGCATGGCAGGTCAACATATGTCTGGTCAGGCATGTGGTACCCAAGCGGCTGATGTTTTGGCCACGCGATATACGCTTGAGACATATGTTGCAAACAGCAGCTGTGCGATCTGATGCACTAGCCTCAAAAAAGGCCCACACCAAGGAACTTTTTGAATGACGGGCAGAGGCAGCGCCCTGCACAGGCGGAGCTCTGCGGTGTGATTCCGTCGGTGTACTGCCCTTACGCTGGCCACCAAAGGGCATCCTGCCTCGTTGGAGATGTGCCTCCTCCTCATCCTCCTCCTCCTCCTCTCTCCTATTAGGCACCCATGTGGAGTCAGTGACCTCATCATCCCCTCCCTCCTCATCACTGGAGCCAATCTGGCAGTATGCTGCAGCTGCTGGAACATGACTGCCAGATTGGTGTCCTTCTTGAGCATCCCCTCTGTCTGCTCTCACCCTACTGCCTTCCTGTAGCTGGGTTTCATCATCAGACCCTTCGAAACGCTGGGCATCCTCCTGGAGCATGTACCCAACACTGTGCTCAAACAGTTCGGGGGACTCCTCAGGAGGAGGACATGGTGGGTCTAGGGAAGGAGTGACTGATGATGAGTCTGACATTGATACCAGGGAAGAGGACGCTTTGGCAGCTGCTTTGCCAGTACCCTGAGCCTGGGTGAGAGAGGATGAGGAGGAGGAGGAGGGCTTGGTCATCCACTCTACCAAGTCTTCGGCATGATGTGGCTCAACATGTCCAGCTGCCGAAAAGAAGGACAAGCGTGTCCCATGGCCATGTGCTGATGACAATGCACCGCGTCCACGACCAGCACTGTTGCCCCCAGACACAGAGCCTGCTTGCCCTCTTTTATTGCCTCCTGACTGTCTGCCTCTCCTTGTTTGCCTTCCAGACATTCTAATAGATGGCCTGCAGGGAGATGGGAAAAAAGCAATAAGGGCTACCTTCAGGTGTCCTTCTCTGTCCCTTTACTTAAGGATTTCTAAATATGGTTGAGGATTAGTGATGAGCCGAACACCCCCGGGTTCGGTTCGCACCAGAACCCGCGAACGGACCGAAAGTTCGAACGAACATTAGAACCCTATTAAATACAATGGATGCGAACGTTCGAATTCTAAAGTGCTAATTATAACAACTATTATGCATGTTATTGTCCTAAAAAGGGTTTGGGAACCCGGGTTCTGCACCAGGGGACATGTATCAATGCAAAAAGAAGTTTTCAAAACGGTCGTTTTTCGGGAGCAGTCATTTTAATGATGCATAAAGTGAAAAAAAAAAAGTCAAATATTCCTTTAAATATCGTACCTGGGGGGTGTCTAAAGTATGCCTGTGAAGTGCCACGTGTTTCCCGTGTTTAGAACTGTCCCTGCACAAAATGACACTTCTAAAGGAAAAAAAAGCCATTTAAAACTGCTTGCGGCTTTAATGTAATGTCTGGTCCCGGTAATATGGATGAAATTCTTTAAGAAAAATGGCATAGCTACCCCATGACCCCCCCCCCCCCCCTACCCCAGCCCATTACCAGCCCCTTTGGGTCTTGTATGGATATTAAGGGGAACCCCGCACATAAAATAAAAAAGGCCCTATATACTCTGAACAGCCCTATACAGGCGGTGCATACAAGACAGGGACTGTAGGTTTGTTCTTATGTAGAGTCTGTTTGTAATTTTGAACAGGTACATTGTTGAAGTGTAGCTCCAGCCCAAAAATCTATTTTTAAACTTTTTGGAAAACATAGGTAAGGGTTATCACCCCTGTAACATTTGTTTTGCTGTCTGTGCCCCTGTTCAGAACATTTCACCTCACTTTCCGTCCCAATGACAACTCTTTTTGAAATGTGGTCTTTTTCTTGAAACAAGGATTGCTGATAAAGCATCAGTACAGAGGAGACACCTTTCTCCCATATTTATTCTTACAGGAGAGAATTTTCCTTCCTAGTGGTAGATTTCCTCTCACTTCCTGTTGTCTTCTTGCGTTTGCAAGTAGGAGTCGTTTGTAAGTTGGATGTTTGAAAGTAGGGACCTGCCGTATATACTCTGCAGAAATAGGCCCCTTAGTTGTTGGTGTTGGCACAACACTGTAAGCACTCACAGTTACTCTTGGTTGGTGCTGGAACGCCCTGCTGTCAACTATTATATCAGGAATTTTAATTACATATAATTGTTGAACAGTGGTAGTAAAAATTGGGCCTTTGATGGTGGTGCTGGTGCCACAACACTGTAAGCCCTGACAGTTACTCTTGGTGGGTGCAGCAATGGGCCCTGCTGTGAATTATTAGATCAAGAATTGTAATTACATGCCCCTGTTGAACAGGGGCTGAAAAATTGGGCCTTAGGCACTGGTGGCACAACACTGCAACCCCTCACAGATACTGTACTTGGAGCACAGCAATGAGCCCTGTTGCAAAGTATTGCTTCAAAAATTGTAATGACACGCCCCTGTTAAACAGGGGCTGAAAAATTGGGCCTTAGGCACTGGTGGCACAACACTGCAACTCCTCACAGATACTGTACTTGGAGCACAGCAATGAGCCCTGTTGCAAAGTATTGCTTCAAAAATTGTAATGACACGCCCCTGTTAAACAGGGGCTGAAAAATTGGGCCTTAGGCACTGGTGGCACAACACTGCAACTCCTCACAGATACTGTACTTGGAGCACAGCAATGAGCCCTGTTGCAAAGTATTGCTTCAAAAATTGTAATTACACGCCCCTGTTAAACAGGGGCTGAAAAATTGGGCGTTAGGCACTGGTGGCGGCACCCATAAACAAAAATGATCTTACAAGCTATCATCATCAATCGTATCATTGAGGACTCGGAGGAGGAGGATAGCCAGTCAACATAACAGCACAGGCACTCAGCATCAGCATCAGTCTTGAAGGGATGTGACATGTTAAAATCAATTAGTCTGTTATATCAGCATCAGGTGTGTGGTAGCTGGTGGTGATCCAAGACTGGTTCATCTTGATGAAAGTCAGTCGATCAACCGAGTCGGTGGACAGGCGCACCCTGTGATCCGTGACAAATCCTCCAGCAGCACTGAATGTGCGTTCCGAAAGAACGCTGGATGCAGGACAGGCCAGTAGCTCAATTGCATACTGTGCAAGCTCTGGCCAGTGATCCATCCTCAAGACCCAGTAAGCCAGAGGATTTTCGGTGGGGAAGGTGTCCAAGTCTGACCTTGCCCCTAGATATTCCTGCACCATGTTTATCAGACGCTGGCGATGGTTGCTGGAACCGATCATACTTTGGGGCTGCGGACTAAAGAATTGTCTGAACGCATCGGTCAGACGGCCACCTTCCCCACCGCTCCTTCTTTGACTGGCCGAAGCCTCAGCAACTCGTTGTCCAGGACCAGGAGTTTGCAACCTCCCAGTCTCTGGGAACGCGTTGCACAGACCTTTCTGCAAGGCCTCCCGGAGTTGTCTCATCCTCTGCTCCCTCTGCGACGGTAACATAAGGTCCGCAACCTTACCCTTGTACCGTGGATCAAGGAGAGTGGCCAGCCAGTAATGGTCCCTCTCCTTGATCCGAAGAATACGAGGATCCTTCCGCAGACTTTGCAGGATCAGGGAGGCCATGCAGCGTAGGTTTGCTGAGGCATTCGCTCCGGAGTCCTCTGGGTCACTAAGGACGACATGATCCGCAGCCACCTCCTCCCAGCCACGTACAAGTCCACTGGTTTCTTGGGACTGTAAATCATCCCTAAAAGACTGCTGCTGATGATGCTGAGTGCCAGCCTCCACCTCCATGCTGACACAATCCTCCTCCTCCTCCTCCTCCTCCTCCTCCTCTTCCTGTGCGATGGGTGGGACAGAAGGAACACTGTCTGGGTAAAGGGGGCCTTGAGAGGCAAGGAAGTCCTCCTCTTCCTGCCTCTGTTCTGCCTCAAGTGCCCTGTCCATTATTCCACGCAGCGTGTGCTCCAACAGGTGGACAAGAGGTACAGTGTCACTGATGCATGCACTGTCACTGCTCACCATCCTCGTGGCCTCCTCAAATGGTGCCAGGACAGTGCATGCATCCCTGATCATGCCCCACTGGCGTGGAGAAAAAAAACCAAGCTCCCCTGACCCTGTCCTGGTGCCGTAGTCGCACAGGTACTCATTGATGGCCCTCTGCTGCGTGTGCAGCCGCTGCAGCATGGCCAACGTTGAGTTCCACCTGGTGGGCATGTCACATATAAGGCGGTTCTTGGGCAGGTTCAACTCCTTTTGCAGCTCAGCCAGGCGAGCACTGGCATTATAAGATCTGCGGAAATGCACACAGACTTTCCTGGCCTGCCTCAGGACATCCTGTAAGCCCGGGTACCTGCCCAAGAAGCGCTGCACCACCAGGTTAAGGACGTGAGCCACACAGGGCACATGGGTCAGTTGTCCCTGTCGGAGGGCGGAGAGGAGGTTGGTGCCATTGTCGCAAACCACCATTCCTGGCTTAAGCTGGCGTGGCGTCAACCACCTCTCGGCCTGGCCCTGCAGAGCAGACAGGACCTCTGCCCCAGTGTGGCTTCTGTCCCCCAAACACACCAGCGCAAGCACGGCATGGCATCTTTTTGCCTGCGTACTTGCGTAGCCCCGTGAACGGCTACGGAGCACCGCTGGTTCATAGGACAAACCACAGGAAGAGGCCATGGAGGAAGAAGAAGAGGAGGGGGTGGAGGAGAGAGGTGTGTCACAACCAGTAGTAGCATTTTGGAGGCGTGGCGGTGGGACAACCTCCAACACTACTGCACCTTGTCCTGAATCCTTCCCAGCTGCCAAAAGAGTGACCCAATGGGCCGTGAAAGAAAGGTAACGTCCCTGTCCATGCCTGCTGGACCATGAGTCAGCGGTAATATGCACCTTACCGCTGACCGCCCTGTCCAGCGAGGCCAAGACATTGCCTTCCACATGCCGGTAGAGAGCCGGAATAGCCTTCCGTGAGAAAAAGTGGCATTTGGGAACCTGCCACTGAGGAACCGCACATTGCACAAACTCACGGAAGGGGGCCGAGTCTACCAACTGAAAAGGCAGCAGTTGAAGCGCTAGCAATTTAGCCAAGCTAGCATTCAACCGCTGGGCATGTGGATGGCTGGGAGTGAACTTCTTTCGACGGTCCAGCAGCTGGGGCAGGGAAATTTGCCTGCTAGAATCGGACGTCGGTGTACTGCTAGCAGAGTGGCCGCAAGTACTTGGCTGTGACACACCTAATTCTACACCTTCATTCCTCTCAGTGCATGTTTCAGAGAGGACTGAAGTTATAGTGGGGTTGGAGATCCCAGCTGATGCGGTGCAAGGAGAGGTCCGCTTTGTTCTGTGGTGTGGGTCTTTGAGGTAGGCTTGCCAACGAGCTGCATGGCAGGTCAACATATGTCTGGTCAGGCATGTGGTACCCAAGCGGCTGATGTTTTGGCCACGCGATATACGCTTGAGACATATGTTGCAAACAGCAGCTGTGCGATCTGATGCACTAGCCTCAAAAAAGGCCCACACCAAAGAACTTTTTGAATGACGGGCAGAGGCAGCGCCCTGCACAGGCGGAGCTCTGCGGTGTGATTCCGTCGGTGTACTGCCCTTACGCTGGCCACCAAAGGGCATCCTGCCTCGTTGGAGATGTGCCTCCTCCTCATCCTCCTCCTCCTCCTCTCTCCTATTAGGCACCCACGTGGAGTCAGTGACCTCATCATCCCCTCCCTCCTCATCACTGGAGCCAATCTGGCAGTATGCTGCAGCTGCTGGAACATGACTGCCAGATTGGTGTCCTTCTTGAGCATCCCCTCTGTCTGCTCTCACGCTACTGCCTTCCTCTAGCTGGGTTTCATCATCAGACCCTTCGAAACACTGGGCATCCTCCTGGAGCATGTACCCAACACTGTGCTGAAACAGTTCGGGGGACTCCTCAGGAGGAGGACATGGTGGGTCTAGGGAAGGAGTGACTGATGATGAGTCTGACATTGATACCAGGGAAGACGACGCTTTGGCAGCTGCTTTTCCAGTACCCTGAGCCTGGGTGAGAGAGGATGAGGAGGAGGAGGAGGGCTTGGTCATCCACTCTACCAAGTCTTCGGCATGATGTGGCTCAACATGTCCAGCTGCCGAAAAGAAGGACAAGCGTGTCCCATGGCCATGTGCTGATGACAATGCACCGCGTCCACGACCAGCACTGTTGCCCCCAGACACAGAGCCTGCTTGCCCTCTTTTATTGCCTCCTGACTGTCTGCCTCTCCTTGTTTGCCTTCCAGACATTCTAATAGATGGCCTGCAGGGAGATGGGAAAAAAGCAATAAGGGCTACCTTCAGGTGTCCTTCTCTGTCCCTTGAAACAAGGACTTTCACAGTGAAAGAAACTGACACTCTCCCTACCTACAGTTTTCTGTCCCTAGAAAAAATATTTTTTTTAAGCACAATATAGCACAAGGACAATTCACTCACTGTCCTTACAGGTCCCTGGAAACAAGGACTTGCAGAGTGAAAGAAAAAAAACACTCTCCCTACCTACAGTTTTCTGTCCCTAGAAAAAATGTTTTTTTTAATCACAATATAGCACAAGGACAATTCACTCACTGTCCTTACAGGTCCCTGGAAACAAGGACTTGCAGAGTGAAATAAACTGACACTCTCCCTACCTACAGTTTTCTGTCCCTAGAATAAATGTTTTTTTTAAGCACAATATAGCACAAGGAGAATTCACTCACTGTCCTTCCAGGTCCCTGGAAACAAGGACTTGCAGAGTGAAAGAAAAAAAACACTCTCCCTACCTACAGTTTTCTGTCCCTAGAAAAAATGTTTTTTTTTAATCACAATATAGCACAAGGACAATTCACTCACTGTCCTTACAGGTCCCTGGAAACAAGGACTTGCAGAGTGAAATAAACTGACACTCTCCCTACCTACAGTTTTCTGTCCCTAGAATAAATGTTTTTTTTAAGCACAATATAGCACAAGGACAATTCACTCACTGTCCTTACAGGTCCCTGGAAACAAGGACTTGCAGAGTGAAAGAAAAAAAACACTCTCCCTACCTACAGTTTTCTGTCCCTAGAAAAAATGTTTTTTTTAATCACAATATAGCACAAGGACAATTCACTCACTGTCCTTCCAGGTCCCTGGAAACAAGGACTTGCAGAGTGAAAGAAACTGACACTGTCCCTACCTACAGTTTTCTGTCCCTAGAATAAATGTTTTTTTTAAGCACACTATAGCACAAGGACAATTCACTCACTGTCCTTACAGGTCCCTGGAAACAAGGACTTGCAGAGTGAAAGAAAAAAAACACTCTCCCTACCTACAGTTTTCTGTCCCTAGAAAAAATGTTTTTTTTAATCACAATATAGCACAAGGACAATTCACTCACTGTCCTTACAGGTCCCTGGAAACAAGGACTTGCAGAGTGAAAGAAAAAAAACACTCTCCCTACCTACAGTTTTCTGTCCCTAGAAAAAATGTTTTTTTTAATCACAATATAGCACAAGGACAATTCACTCACTGTCCTTACAGGTCCCTGGAAACAAGGACTTGCAGAGTGAAATAAACTGACACTCTCCCTACCTACAGTTTTCTGTCCCTAGAATAAATGTTTTTTTTAAGCACAATATAGCACAAGGACAATTCACTCACTGTCCTTACAGGTCCCTGGAAACAAGGACTTGCAGAGTGAAAGAAAAAAAACACTCTCCCTACCTACAGTTTTCTGTCCCTAGAAAAAATGTTTTTTTTAATCACAATATAGCACAAGGACAATTCACTCACTGTCCTTACAGGTCCCTGGAAACAAGGACTTGCAGAGTGAAATAAACTGACACTCTCCCTACCTACAGTTTTCTGTCCCTAGAATAAATGTTTTTTTTAAGCACAATATAGCACAAGGACAATTCACTCACTGTCCTTACAGGTCCCTGGAAACAAGGACTTGCAGAGTGAAAGAAACTGACACTGTCCCTACCTACAGTTTTCTGTCCCTAGAATAAATGTTTTTTTTAAGCACACTATAGCACAAGGACAATTCACTCACTGTCCTTACAGGTCCCTGGAAACAAGGACTTGCAGAGTGAAAGAAAAAAAACACTCTCCCTACCTACAGTTTTCTGTCCCTAGAAAAAATGTTTTTTTTAATCACAATATAGCACAAGGAGAATTCACTCACTGTCCTTCCAGGTCCCTGGAAACAAGGACTTGCAGAGTGAAAGAAAAAAAACACTCTCCCTACCTACAGTTTTCTGTCCCTAGAAAAAATGTTTTTTTTAATCACAATATAGCACAAGGACAATTCACTCACTGTCCTTACAGGTCCCTGGAAACAAGGACTTGCAGAGTGAAATAAACTGACACTCTCCCTACCTACAGTTTTCTGTCCCTAGAATAAATGTTTTTTTTAAGCACAATATAGCACAAGGACAATTCACTCACTGTCCTTACAGGTCCCTGGAAACAAGGACTTGCAGAGTGAAAGAAAAAAAACACTCTCCCTACCTACAGTTTTCTGTCCCTAGAAAAAAAGTTTTTTTTAATCACAATATAGCACAAGGACAATTCACTCACTGTCCTTACAGGTCCCTGGAAACAAGGACTTGCAGAGTGAAATAAACTGACACTCTCCCTACCTACAGTTTTCTGTCCCTAGAATAAATGTTTTTTTTAAGCACAATATAGCACAAGGACAATTCACTCACTGTCCTTACAGGTCCCTGGAAACAAGGACTTGCAGAGTGAAAGAAAAAAAACACTCTCCCTACCTACAGTTTTCTGTCCCTAGAAAAAATGTTTTTTTTAATCACAATATAGCACAAGGACAATTCACTCACTGTCCTTACAGGTCCCTGGAAACAAGGACTTGCAGAGTGAAATAAACTGACACTCTCCCTACCTACAGTTTTCTGTCCCTAGAATAAATGTTTTTTTTAAGCACAATATAGCACAAGGATAATTCACTCACTGTCCTTCCAGGTCCCTGGAAACAAGGACTTGCAGAGTGAAAGAAAAAAAACACTCTCCCTACCTACAGTTTTCTGTCCCTAGAAAAAATGTTTTTTTTAATCACAATATAGCACAAGGACAATTCACTCACTGTCCTTCCAGGTCCCTGGAAACAAGGACTTGCAGAGTGAAATAAACTGACACTCTCCCTACCTACAGTTTTCTGTCCCTAGAATAAATGTTTTTTTTAAGCACAATATAGCACAAGGACAATTCACTCACTGTCCTTACAGGTCCCTGGAAACAAGGACTTGCAGAGTGAAAGAAAAAAAACACTCTCCCTACCTACAGTTTTCTGTCCCTAGAAAAAATGTTTTTTTTAATCACAATATAGCACAAGGACAATTCACTCACTGTCCTTCCAGGTCCCTGGAAACAAGGACTTGCAGAGTGAAATAAACTGACACTCTCCCTACCTACAGTTTTCTGTCCCTAGAATAAATGTTTTTTTTAAGCACAATATAGCACAAGGACAATTCACTCACTGTCCTTACAGGTCCCTGGAAACAAGGACTTGCAGAGTGAAAGAAAAAAAACACTCTCCCTACCTACAGTTTTCTGTCCCTAGAAAAAATGTTTTTTTTAATCACAATATAGCACAAGGACAATTCACTCACTGTCCTTCCAGGTCCCTGGAAACAAGGACTTGCAGAGTGAAATAAACTGACACTCTCCCTACCTACAGTTTTCTGTCCCTAGAATAAATGTTTTTTTTAAGCACAATATAGCACAAGGACAATTCACTCACTGTCCTTAGAGGTCCCTGGAAACAAGGACTTGCAGAGTGAAAGAAAATAAACACTCTCCCTACCTACAGTTTTCTGTCCCTAGAAAAAATGTTTTTTTTTAAGCACAATATAGCACAAGGACAATTCACTCACTGTCCTTCCAGGTCCCTGGAAACAAGGACTTGCAGAGTGAAAGAAAAAAAACACTCTCCCTACCTACAGTTTTCTGTCCCTAGAAAAAATGTTTTTTTTAATCACAATATAGCACAAGGACAATTCACTCACTGTCCTTACAGGTCCCTGGAAACAAGGACTTGCAGAGTGAAAGAAACTGACACTCTCCCTACCTACAGTTTTCTGTCCCTAGAATAAATGTTTTTTTAAGCACAATATAGCACAAGGACAATTCACTCACTGTCCTTCCAGGTCCCTGGAAACAAGGACTTGCAGAGTGAAAGAAACTGACACTGTCCCTACCTACAGTTTTCTGTCCCTAGAATAAATGTTTTTTTTAAGCACACTATAGCACAAGCACAAAACACACTGACACTCTCCCTACCTATCCTTCTCTTTCCCTAAACTAAAGGAATCCAGGTTAAGCAAGAAAGAAATAACAGTCACTGTCCCTGCATATGCTGCTCTATCCCTGCTCCGGAACACACTACACTAGGCCGCCGTGCTGGCGGCCTTTTATAGTGTGGGGCGTGTACTAAACACCCTCAGCAATAATTGGCCACAGGCATCCTGCCTGTGGCCAATCATTGCTCTCCTCGCTGCCGGCGCTGTGATTGGCCAAGCATGCGGGGTCACAGTGCATGCTTGGCCAATCACAGCGCCTGGATGACACTGCGATGGCGTAGTGCATTGTGGGCCGTTCGCGTCACTCGAATTTGGCGCGAACGGCCCAAATCGTTCGATCTTCGTCGAACGATCGAACAGCCGATGTTCGAGTCGAACGTATGTTCGACTCGAACACGAAGCTCATCCCTATTGAGGATGATTGCTTTTGCACAGAATAGCACAACGACAATTTCCCTGACTGTCCAAAAAACAAGGATTTCAAAGATGGTTGATAAGGGATGCTTTAGCACACTATAGCACAAGGAGAATTCACTCACTGTCCTTCCCAGTCCCTAGAAACAAGGACTTGCACAGTGAAAGAAACTGACACTCTCCCTACCTACAGTTTTCTGTCCCTAGAAAAAATGTTTTTTTTAAGCACACTATAGCACAAGGAGAATTCACTCACTGTCCTTCCCAGTCCCTAGAAACAAGGACTTGCACAGTGAAAGAAACTGACACTCTCCCTACCTACAGTTTTCTGTCCCTAGAAAAAATGTTTTTTTTAAGCACACTATAGCACAAGGAGAATTCACTCACTGTCCTTCCCAGTCCCTAGAAACAAGGACTTGCACAGTGAAAGAAACTGACACTCTCCCTACCTACAGTTTTCTGTCCCTAGAAAAAATGTTTTTTTTAAGCACACTATAGCACAAGGAGAATTCACTCACTGTCCTTCCCAGTCCCTAGAAACAAGGACTTGCACAGTGAAAGAAACTGACACTCTCCCTACCTACAGTTTTCTGTCCCTAGAAAAAATGTTTTTTTTAAGCACACTATAGCACAAGGAGAATTCACTCACTGTCCTTCCCAGTCCCTAGAAACAAGGACTTGCACAGTGAAAGAAACTGACACTCTCCCTACCTACAGTTTTCTGTCCCTAGAAAAAATGTTTTTTTTTAAGCACACTATAGCACAAGGAGAATTCACTCACTGTCCTTCCCAGTCCCTAGAAACAAGGACTTGCACAGTGAAAGAAACTGACACTCTCCCTACCTACAGTTTTCTGTCCCTAGAAAAAATGTTTTTTTTAAGCACACTATAGCACAAGGAGAATTCACTCACTGTCCTTCCCAGTCCCTAGAAACAAGGACTTGCACAGTGAAAGAAACTGACACTCTCCCTACCTACAGTTTTCTGTCCCTAGAAAAAATGTTTTTTTTAAGCACACTATAGCACAAGGAGAATTCACTCACTGTCCTTCCCAGTCCCTAGAAACAAGGACTTGCACAGTGAAAGAAACTGACACTCTCCCTACCTACAGTTTTCTGTCCCTAGAAAAAATGTTTTTTTTAAGCACACTATAGCACAAGGAGAATTCACTCACTGTCCTTCCCAGTCCCTAGAAACAAGGACTTGCACAGTGAAAGAAACTGACACTCTCCCTACCTACAGTTTTCTGTCCCTAGAAAAAATGTTTTTTTTAAGCACACTATAGCACAAGGAGAATTCACTCACTGTCCTTCCCAGTCCCTAGAAACAAGGACTTGCACAGTGAAAGAAACTGACACTCTCCCTACCTACAGTTTTCTGTCCCTAGAAAAAATGTTTTTTTTTAAGCACACTATAGCACAAGGAGAATTCACTCACTGTCCTTCCCAGTCCCTAGAAACAAGGACTTGCACAGTGAAAGAAACTGACACTCTCCCTACCTACAGTTTTCTGTCCCTAGAAAAAATGTTTTTTTTAAGCACACTATAGCACAAGGAGAATTCACTCACTGTCCTTCCCAGTCCCTAGAAACAAGGACTTGCACAGTGAAAGAAACTGACACTCTCCCTACCTACAGTTTTCTGTCCCTAGAAAAAATGTTTTTTTTAAGCACACTATAGCACAAGCACAAAACACACTGACACTCTCCCTACCTATCCTTCTCTTTCCCTAAACTAAAGGAATCCAGGTTAAGCAAGAAAGAAATAAAAGTCACTGTCCCTGCCTATGCTGCTCTTTCCCTGCTCCGGAACACACTACACTAGGCCGCCGTGCTGGCGGCCTTTTACAGTGTGGGGCGTGTACTAAACACCCTCAGCAATAATTGGCCACAGGCATCCTGCCTGTGGCCAATCATTGCTCTCCTCGCTGCTGGCGCTGTGATTGGCCAAGCATGCGGGGTCACAGTGCATGCTTGGCCAATCACAGCGCCTGGATGACACTGCGATGGCGTAGTGCATTGTGGGCCGTTCACGTCACTCGAATTTGGCGCGAACGGCCCAAATCGTTCGATCTTCGTCGAACGATCGAACAGCCGATGTTCGAGTCGAACGTATGTTCGACTCGAACACGAAGCTCATCCCTATATGCCAACCTGAGTGCAGCCACGATCTGAGAAATCACTATGAAGTTTCTTCTAATAGATATTGGAGGCTGGGGTCACGCAATTGCGGTGTGCTTAATGCATGCGTGTTCTGCACATGTGTAGAGCAGCCCATTCATTTAATGGCTTGTTAGCGTATGTAATGTCACAGGTAATGCATGTTAAGGAAGCCTCTTGTAATAAATGGGGTGCCAACACATGCTGACGTGCCCATATTTGGATGTGACCATTTTTTTGTAACACACTGTAGTGTAGGTGGCACAGCCCTGAATGGGTTGCTTAAGTCATTGCTTCTCAACCAGGGTGCCTCTCTGGGTTCCCCCGGGTTGCCATGAGCACGGAACCCTGGATCAGCGCCGTTATGTGGGTGGGGTGGCCACCAGCAGGCCCAGGATGCACAGCGTCACTCGTTGCTATGATGAAGGTGGCCAGCTCACCAGCACCATGGCAATGCATGACTCTGATCCAGGGCAGGTGGCATGCAGACCTGCCCCTAGCATTCAGGGCAAGACAGAAGTCTGGCTCCTCCAGACCCTCTCCACCTGCCCCCTGCCCTCTGCCACCCTACTGGAGCCAAATGATAGGTCTCTGATGCAAAGAGGGGACTGTGTGATTAGGGGGGCTCTGGGATGGGGAAACTCTGGGATGAGGGGGAGATTCATGTTTGGGGGGCCTTTGATGTGAAGGGGGGACTCTTGTGTAAAGAGGGGCTCTGATATGATGGGGGGCTCTGATGTGGTTGAAGACCCCTGATGTGATGGAGGATCCTCTAATGTGATACGGGATCCTCTGATGTTATGGGAGGACCTCTGATGTGATGGAAGATCCTCTGATGTGATGGAGGATCCTCTGATGTGATGGAGGATCATCTGATGTGATGGAGGATCCTCTGATGTGATGGGGGGACCCCTGATGTGATGGAGGATCCTCTGATGTGATGGAAGATCCTCTGATGTGATGGAGGATCCTCTGATGTGATGGAAGATCCTCTGATGTGATGGAGGATCCTCTGATGTGATGGAGGATCCTCTGATGTGATGGAGGATCATCTGATGTGATGGAAGATCCTCTGATGTGATGGAGGATCCTCTGATGTGGTTGAAGACCCCTGATGTGATGGAGGATCCTCTAATGTGATACGGGATCCTCTGATGTTATGGGAGGACCTCTGATGTGATGGAAGATCCTCTGATGTGATGGAGGATCCTCTGATGTGATGGAGGATCCTCTGATGTGATGGAGGATCCTCTGATGTGATGGAAGATCCTCTGATGTGATGGAGGATCCTCTGATGTGATGGAAGATCCTCTGATGTGATGGAGGATCCTCTGATGTGATGGAGGATCCTCTGATGTGATGGAGGATCATCTGATGTGATGGAGGATCCTCTGATGTGATGGAGGATCCTCTGATGTGATGAAGGATCCTCTGATGTGATGGGGGGACCTCTGATGTGATGGGAGGACCACTGATGTGATGGGGGGACCACTGATGTGATGGGGGGACCTCTGATGTGATGGAGGATCATCTGATGTGATGGAGGATCCTCTGATGTGATGGGGGGACCCCTGATGTGATGGAAGATCCTCTGATGTGGTTGAAGACCCCTGATGTGATGGAGGATCCTCTAATGTGATACGGGATCCTCTGATGTTATGGGAGGACCTCTGATGTGATGGAAGATCCTCTGATGTGATGGAGGATCCTCTGATGTGATGGAGGATCCTCTGATGTGATGGAGGATCATCTGATGTGATGGAGGATCCTCTGATGTGATGGAGGATCCTCTGATGTGATGAAGGATCCTCTGATGTGATGGGGGGACCTCTGATGTGATGGGAGGACCACTGATGTGATGGGGGGACCACTGATGTGATGGGGGGACCTCTGATGTGATGGAGGGTCCTCTGATGTGATGGGGGGGACCTCTGATGTGATGGGGGGACCTCTGATGTGATGGGGGACTTCTAATGTGATGGGGGGTGGGTTCTGATGTGATGGGGGGACCCCTGATGTGATGGAAGATCCTCTGATGTGATGGAGGATCATCTGATGTGATGGAGGATCATCTGATGTGATGGAGGATCCTCTGATGTGATGGGGGGACCTCTGATGTGTTGGGGGGCTCTGATGTGATGGGGGACTTCTGATGTGATGGGGGGGTGGGTTCTGATGTGATGGAAGATCCTCTGATGTGATGGAGGATCCTCTGATGTGATGGGGGGACCTCTGATGTGTTGGGGGGGGGCTCTGATGTGATGGGGGACTTCTGATGTGATGGGGGGGTGGGTTCTGATGTGATGGAGGATCCTCTGATGTGATGGAGGATCCTCTGATGTGATGGAGGATCATCTGATGTGATGGAAGATCCTCTGATGTGATGGAAGATCCTCTGATGTGATGGAGGATCCTCTGATGTGATGGAGGATCCTCTGATGTGATGGAGGATCCTCTGATGTGATGGGGGGACCTCTGATGTGATGGAGGATCCTCTGATGTGATGGAGGATCCTCTGATGTGATGGGGGGACCTCTGATGTGTTGGGGGGGCTCTGATGTGATGGGGGGGGTTCTGATGTGATGGGAGGGGGGGTTCTGATGTGATGGGGGACCTCTGGTGTGATGGGGGGGTGGGTTCTGATGTGATGGGGGGACCTCTGGTGTGATAGTTGGTTACAGGCAAGAAAATTGCACTGTTTATGCCTGGCTTTAAAGTGGACCTGTCAGTAACTTTATAAGTCTCCATGATTAAATTCCTGACGTGTCACAATATACAGCAACAGGATCATTGTTCAGAAAAGCTCCACCTTTTATCATTAAACAGCCGTCCTTGAGCTCAACTCAGGGACTTTGCCTAAGCTGAGGTGATATCATCAGTCTGGTAGTGATTTACCTTTTTTACCTTTATGCCTGTAGGTGGCGTTACCACCTCAGGCACCTGTTGGAACACGGGCAGATCATGGTACATTGAGTGGCCCCTCTCGGCAGTGGTATAGTGGGAGTGGTGAACCCGCTGTGCCTGCTGGGAGGGGATACTTAAGAGGCAGACGCCGTTGATTGGGGTTCGTTCGCGCCCACCCCGCAGCCCTCCGGGCGCGAGGCGTGTGTATGGTCCTGGTCTCGGGGCCACGTTGGCCCGAGGCTGCATCGCTAATTTGTAGGCCCAGCTAATCTGGCTGGGGCCTATATCCAGAGAAGGGATCCCAAGCCTTCCATTCAAATGGAGAGGAAGAATCTTAGTGAAGAAGTCCAGGGGAGGACCTGCCCCGGAGGATACCGGCACAATACTGCTGTCTCAGGAGCAGCCTGGCAACTTCAGTAAGGAGGGATCCTTTATGCTACAAGCCCTACAGTTCGCCGGATCGGCTTAAAGGTTCTTAAAACTGTACGGCTGGAAGTTTGGGACTTTGAAATCCTGTGGCAGAGGGTTCCTGGACTATCCAATTGATTACTTTAACGCAGGTCTGTGGCAGAGACCCAACTCATCTTGGGCAGTCTGTGGCAGAGACTGCCCCCAGTGGCGTCACTAGGGTTGGTGTCACCTGGTGCGGTAAAATTTGGTGTCACCCCCCCCCCCAGTTCATTGAGCCACCCGGGGCACTGAGCATTCTAGCACATCAGCACAGCTCTCCCCCGTGTAATCCCCCTAATGGAACCCCCGTGTAATCCCCCTAATGGAACCCCTGTGTAATCCCCCTAATGGAACCCCTGTGTAATCCCCCTAATGGAACCCCTGTGTAATCCCCCTAATGGAACCCCCGTGTAATCCCCCTAATGGAACCCCCGTGTAATCCCCCTAATGGAACCCCGTGTAATCCCCCTAATGGAACCCCCGTGTAATCCCCCTAATGGAACCCCCGTGTAATCCCCCTAATGGAACCCCCGTGTAATCCCCCTAATGGAACCCCCGTGTAATCCCCCTAATGGAACCCCTGTGTAATCCCCCTAATGGAACCCCTGTGTAATCCCCCTAATGGAACCCCCGTGTAATCCCCCTAATGGAACCCCCGTGTAATCCCCCTAATGGAACCCCGTGTAATCCCCCTAATGGAACCCCCGTGTAATCCCCCTAATGGAACCCCCGTGTAATCCCCCTAATGGAACCCCCCCTGTAATCCCCCTAATGTCACATCCCCCCGTACAACCTCCCTAATGTAAGCCCCCTGCAATCCCCCTAATTTAACCCCCCCAATGCAATCCCCTTAATGTAACCCCCCTGTTCATTCCCCCTAATGTAACCCCCTGTATTCCCCCTAATGTAACCCCCCTGTGCAATCCCCCTAATGTAACCCCCCTGTGCAATCCCCCTAATGTAACCCCCTGTGCAATCCCCCTAATGTAACCCCCCTGTGCAATCCCCTAATGTAACCCCCCCGTGCAATCCCCTAATGTAACCCCCCTGTGCAATCCCCTAATGTAACCCCCCCGTGCAATCCCCTAATGTAACCCCCCCGTGCAATCCCCTAATGTAACCCCCTGTATTCCCCCTAATGTAACCCCCCCGTGCAATCCCCCTAATGTAACCCCCCTGTGCAATCCCCTAATGTAACCCCCCCGTGCAATCCCCTAATGTAACCCCCTGTATTCCCCCTAATGTAACCCCCCCGTGCAATCCCCTAATGTAACCCCCTGTATTCCCCCTAATGTAACCCCCCCGTGCAATCCCCCTAATGTAACCCCCCTGTGCAATCCCCTTAATGTAACCCCCCTGTATTCCCCCTAATGTAACCCCCCTGTATTCCCCCTAATGTAACCCCCCTAATGTAACCCCCCTGTAATCCCCCTAATGTAACCCCCCCTGTGCAATTGCTCCTAATTTAACCCCCCCCCCTGCAATCTCCCTAATGTAATCCCCCCTGTGCAATTCCTCCTAATGTAACCCCCCCTGTATTCCTCCTAATGTAACCCCCCCTGCAATGTCCCTAATGTAACCCCCCCTATATCTCCTCTCTCCCTACAGTCACAGACCTCAGATCAGCGCGCTCTGTCCACATGGACGTTCCTCCTCCTGTTGTGAATATACTGTCAGTGTGGAGGAGGAGGAGACTAGGCTCCATCGGTCTGAGGAATGTATTTGTTGTGAGCCGACACCTCTCCCCACCTGCCTGAGCGTCAATAGGCGGATTGCAGTGCCGGGCGCTGTGCACTGGACTATGGCACTGTCTGCCTCACAACACAATTCCTCCTCCCTCCCCGAACATTGCGGGGAGCGAAGGAGATTCTGGAGTGCGCAGGGGAAGGAGGAAAAGGAGAGAGCCGCGGTGCCTCTCTCAATCCAGCGCCGTGATGGTGTCACCCCTCTGGCGGGTGTCACCCGGGTGCGACCCGCACCCCCCGCACCTGCCTTGCAACGCCAGTGATTGCCCCCTTGCTGATCCGTGTGTCATCCCGGCTGCTAGGCCATGTGAGAGGGGACTATCTGGGTGACCAATACCCACTCTAACATTGAGAGTGGTGAGTAAATTTGAACTTCTACCTTTGTCAGCTTTTAGTGGCGAGTGCCCGAACCTTCCCCTACTCTTCTGTAGCGCCCCCCCAATAATTGGGGGCGCTATGTGGAAATTTAGGGGTAGTCTGAGCCGGGAAGTTGGGCTCAGACCAATCACTGATTCATTATTGCTTCTGCTCTGGGTGTGATACTCCCTGGCAGTAGTGTTCTCTGCTGCCTGTGGGTGGCACTGTCACCGCCGGCATAGGTTGAACTACAGGGGGTATCACAGTACCTTCGGTGTCCTCTCTCGGCAGCCGTGCAATGGGCGTGGTCAACACGCTGTGCATGCTGGGAGAGGGTACATAAGGAGCAGACGCCATTACGCGGCACGCGTTCCAGGTAAGGTGACCACATTTCCAAACTACCATTCAGGGACACCCCCCCTTCCCAAAAATCAGCTTGTGCTGTAACGAATCACAGCACAGTATTTGGACAAGAGGCGGGATTTATGATTTCTCCAATCACAAGCAGGGGGCGGGGATTGTGCTCCTCCAGACATTCCTGGCCAGGGCAAGTACTGTCAGTGAGTAAAGCAGTGATATGGCGGCCTTTTTTGGGGGCATAAGATTGGCCCGGGGGAGGGTGGTGGCTGTGTCAGTTTCATTCCGGGACACTGTATTGTCCTGGAATCAAAGTGCCCGGGACAGACCTGCAAAATCCGGGACTGTCCCGGGCAATCCGGGACACGTGGCCACCCTAATTCCAGGGGACCTTCGGTCCTGTAAGTGTGCCTCGTGGCCCGCATGGCACGAGGTACGCGAGTGTGTTTGGGCCTCGGGCACCTTCAGCCCGAGGCTTCGATGCTGCAATGTAGGACCGGCTCTGCTGGCAAGGGCCTACACCTCAGAGAAGAATCCCAGGCTGCCCACCTGTAGGGAGCCCACCTTTGGGAAAGGAGTCCAGGGGAGGATCAGTCCCAGAGGAGATTAGCGACGGTACTGCGGTCTCGGGAAGAGGCCTGGAAACTCACCTAAAGAGGGATTCACCGTCTATTATCCGTGCTCCATCCCGGCTGCTAGGACCGCTCTCAAAGGGACTATCCGGGTGAGCAATACCCACTCAGGCTTGAGTGGTGATGAAAGACTTACACTGAGCTCTAAGTGTTGCGTGCCTGAACCTTCCCCTATTTTCTCAACTTCCTATTCTCTCTCTTCAAGTTTACCTCAAGTATAAAGAATAAAACCTTGCTGATTGGGTTTTACTTCTGTGTGGACATTGGCCTTATTCTGAAAGATTTCTTCCTAGACAACAGAGAGAAGGGATCCACTCTAGAGAGGTAATTGCTGCAAGACCTAACAATAACACCGCTCGCCCCTCTCTATACACAGGGAGGGGATGCCAGGCAAGTAGCAGGTGTGCCCCGCTATTGGTGAAGAAAAGTGGGGTCTGTGTGTTACACTTCTATACCTTCTATTTCTCAACGTTTACCGCATATGAAAAATAAAGCCTAACTGTTTGAGGTTTTACATCTGTGTGGACATTTCATTACTACAGACTTTCCTACCCAGACAACGAAGCTGAAGAGGTAACGTGCAAAACCCAAAACTAATCAGCGGCCCTAAACAGGGTATTGCTACACATACAATCAGTACCAGGATAAAGGTTGTCCAGAGCCAAGGGCAAGGACCCAGAATGGTGCCCCCCCACCTTCGCCACTCTTAATACGTGCCATAGAATGGGTGTACCACCCTGCATCTATTATTTGCCCCCTTGCTTCTCTGCGCCCTGAGCAGCTGTCCCTCCTGCCTTCCCCTTGTCTCAGCCCTGCATGCATGTATACAGGAGGAATGATATAAAGTTTACCATTAGATGGTATTGAATGCACAGGCACATCAGATCGTCATAGTTGCCACCAGGTCCATGAATAAGATTGGTCCCATCAGACACCCCTTCCTTTATCACCTATAGCAGTAATCTCCAAACTGCGGCCCGGAGGGCCAGATACGGCCCTTTGCTTGCTTTTATGCGGCCCTTGGGGCACCATTTCATCCACTGATACCAACAATGGGACATAATTCCCCTCACTGACATAAAAAAAAGGGGCACAATGCCTCCCAATGACACCTATGATGGAGCACAATTTCTTCCAATGACACTAGCAATGGGACCCAATGACTCCAATGATGGGACACAATTCTTCCAATGACACCAACAATGGGGACCAATGACTCCAATGATGGGACACAATTCTTCCAATGACACCAACAATGGGGACCAATGACTCCAATGATGGGGCACAATGACACCAATGATGGGACACAATTCCTCCCACTGACACCAACGATGGGACATTGTTTTTTCCCACTGTCGTCTGGACCTTTTCTACTCCCAATGGCCACAATCCGGCCTCCCTAAAGTCTGAAGGACAGTAAACTGGCCCTTTGTTTAGAAAGTTTGGAGACCCCTGATCTATAGAGACAGCAGAGGAAGGGGGTGCTGTCCCCCCCATCTCTGGAGAACATAAGTCATTGGACAAGATATCCCAACCAATCGCTTCTCCTGCTGATGATCCTCATCTGCTGATGACCTCGGATGTGGGACGCTGACCATCCTATGGCTGTGGGCAGGGGAGGCCATATTTCATGGAAAACCAGGAGTCTGGCCCTGTTATAATTTCATTTGCTGTTCAAGGCGCATGCAACAGGTTGGAACAGATGCATCCAAGCTACTACCTCCTGTGCAATGCCTGGTGAGCCTCAAGAACACAGCACTCAGCTTGAGAAGTCTCTGCAAACCTCCATATAATCCATGGAAAAAAATGGAGAAAGGCTGGTGCCATGGAAGTCAGCTAAAACATTGTTTTATTGTAGCATGTGAACAACATAAAAAAAAAAAAAAAAAAGAATTTCCATGATTAACTACTTAAGGACCGAGCCTCTTTTTGAGATCTGTTGTTTACAGGTTAAAATCATTTTTTTTTTTTTTGCTACAAAATTACTTAGAACTCCCAAACATTATATATATATATACATATTTTTGTTTATTTTTTTCAGACACCCTAGAGAATTAAAATGGCGGTCGTTGCAATACTTTTTGTCACACCGTATATGCGCAGCGGTCTTACAAACGCAATTTTTTGGGGGAAAAATACACTTTTTTTAATTAAAAAAAAAATAAACAAACAGTAAAGTTAGCTCAATTAGTTTTTTTTTTTATATTGTGAAAGATAATGTTACACCGAGTAAATTGATACACAACATGTCACGCTTCAAAATTGCGCCCGCTCATGGAATGGTGACAAACTTTGACCACTTAAAAGATTTCTACAGGTTACCAGTTTTGAGTTACAGAGGAGGTCTTTTGCTAGAATTATTGCTCTCGCTCTAACGATCGTGGTGATACCTCACATGTGTGGTTTGAACACCGGGCGCGACTTACGCATGCGTTCGCTTCTGCGTACGAGCTTGGCGGGATGGGGCGCTTTAAAACATAATTATTTTTTTTTATTATTTATTTTCCTTTTTTATTTTTTTTACACTATCCATTTAAAAAAAAAAAAAATTGGGGTCACTTTTATTCCTGTTACAAGGAATGTAAACATCGCTTGTAATAGACAAAAAGCATGACTTTAATGTGAGATCAGGGGGTCAAAAAGACCTCAGATAGCACATTTACACTAAAATGCAATAAAAAAAATAAAAAAACAATATCTTTTAAAAAAAAATCCCCTTTAAGACCATTGGGCGGGAGTGACGTTTGATGTCGCTTCCGTCATCCATTGGTATGGAGCCGAGTGTGGGGGGGGGTCATCTTTCCCTCACTCGGCATCCAGCCTCAGAGGGGAGAAGACCCGATCGTCTCCGCTGCTACCAATGGCTCCGGTAAGTGGCGGAGACCCTTTGGGGAGCGGGGGGAGGGGGGGGGCAACTCTCCCGCCGCCGATAAAAGTGGTTTTGCGGCGAATCCGCCGCAGAGACCACTTTTATCTGAAAGCGGACCACCCGCTATCTGCTGCCATAAAAACGGTATTCCACGTTAAACAGCCGACGTATAATGACGGTGGGTGGTCAGCAAGTAGTTAAGGCCTGATGGTCGAAACGCGTTGGCGTTTTTGACTGCTGTTCACATTCTATAATAAAACAATATTTTAGCCGACTTCCATCATGGCACCAGCTCTTCTCCCTTTTTTGCATGCAACAGGTTCTCCTAATAAATCATGACCGCCGAGGCCTCCTGAATTCCCTCGGGACGCCATTTGCCTCCTACATCGGCGGTGGGAATCGGGGGGGGGGGGGAGTGATGCTGCCCCCCACGTCGTCCCTGAACCCCCCCATCACATTGTCGTTTTTATCTGCTGTTTACAAATCGTCAAAGTTTCACACAGCGACCCTACAAACACCAACAACGGCAGGGGTCGCGTCCTGGCCAAGACTAAACAGAAATCGTCTGGAAGCGCCATTGTCCGGCATGAGGCGCCAGATACCTCACTTCCCCCCCCCCAAATCAATACCTGAGAGCGGAGGGAGAACAGAAGAGCGCCCGGGAGGTCCGCGGAGAAAAAACGAGCGCAATGCAATGAGAAATATTAATGGCATTCGGTCCCCGGGCCACCCAGCGACCATTGTCACTCTAATTAGCGGTGACTTTGGCCGGCTGTTGCGTACGGCGGAGCCGGGAGAGATACAAGCCAAAGACAAAGAGCGCGATAGAGGCGCGGCATAGAAGAATCGCTGACCCGCGACGGGGTCCCTATTCACATAGGATGACCTCTTCTCTGTCACACAGGCAGGGATAGAGAGGAGGTATTATGGGGGAGGGGAAATTGGGGGTAAATAAAGGGCAATAGAAACAGATGGGGGGGCACTGAAAACATTTTATTCAATAGGAGACACAAATGATAACACAAAGGCCTCATCGCCCCTAGAGCGGGCACAGAGCGCAGTGTAGAGCCCAGCAGGGCGCCGTGTCCCTCCATTCTACCGCTCTGCCAGGGGCCCATTCAGGACCCAAAATCTGTTTATAAAGAGGAGACCAGAGGGTTCCCGTGGGGTCCCGGCTCCGCCCCCCCAAACTTTACTGCCAGAGTATGACACCAAACAATCCACAGACTGAGACAATATTGTGAGCGCAGCAGATAAATGTGGGAGGCCAGACAGGAGGGAGGACACGGCATTAACACATTCCTTACCGACATGACCAGCGTCCCGAGACAACAACCCAACAGCTGGATCCGTCCTTTGATGGGAATTTTATGTCTAAGGCCCCTTTCACACTGAGGCACTTTGCAGGCGCTATTGCACTAAAAATAGCGCCTGCAATGCGCCCCGAAAAAGCCGCTCCTTTGTATCCAGTGTGAAAGCTCCGAGGGCTTTCACACTGGAGCGGTGCGCTGGCAGGAGGGTAAAAAAACTCCTGCAAGCCGCATCCCTGAGGCGCGGTAGGAGCGGTAAAAATACCGCTCCTATAGCGCCCCTGCCCATTGAAATCAATGGGGTAGCGCCTCAAAAACGCCGCAAAGAGGCGTTTTTAACCCTTTTTCGGCCGCTAGCGGGGGTTAAAATCACCCCGCTAGTGCCCGCAAATCGCGGCAAAAACGACAGTATAGCGGCGCTAAAAATAGCGCCGCTATACCGCCAGCGCAACCAGCGCTTCAGTGTGAAAGTAGCCTAAGACACTCCAACAGTGATATATCTCCCTCCCATAATTCCCGACACTGTTCCTGTCCACCTGGGATATTGGTGCGTCCCAGTAATATTCTCCATTTCATACAACTAATAAAAATCCAGCAGGGATGGTGGGAACCCCTCATAATGGGAACAGCAGGTGTACAGACCAGGAAACTCAGCGCAGGGATGGTGGGAACTCCTCATAATGGGCACAGCAGGTGTACAGACCCGGGAACTCAGCACAGGGATGGTGGGAACCCCTCATAATGGGCCCAGCAGGTGTACAGACCCGGGAACTCAGCACAGGGATGGTGGGAACCCCTCATAATGGGAACAGCAGGTGTACAGACCCGGGAACTCAGCACAGGAATGGTGGGAACCCCTCATAATGGGAACAGCAGGTGTACAGACCCGGGAACTCAGCACAGGGATAGTGGGAACTCCTTATAATGGGCACAGCAGATGTACAGACCCGGGAACTCAGCACAGGGATGGTGGGAACCCCTCATAATGGGCCCAGCAGGTGTACAGACCCGGGAACTCAGCACAGGGATAGAGGGAACCCCTCATAATGGGCACAGCAGGTGTACAGACCCGGGAACTCAGCACAGGAATGGTGGGAACCCCTCATAATGGGCACAGCAGGTGTACAGACCCGGGAACTCAGCACAGGGATAGTGGGAACTCCTTATAATGGGCACAGCAGATGTACAGACCCGGGAACTCAGCACAGGGATGGTGGGAACCCCTCATAATGGGCCCAGCAGGTGTACAGACCCGGGAACTCAGCACAGGGATAGAGGGAACCCCTCATAATGGGCACAGCAGGTGTACAGACCCGGGAACTCGGCACAGGGATGGTGGGAACCCCTCATAATGGGCACAGCGGGTGTACAGACCCGGGAACTCGGCACAGGGATGGAGGGAACCCCTCATAATGGGAACAGCAGGTGTACAGACCCGGGAACTCAGCACAGGGATGGTGGGAACCCCTCATAATGGGCACAGCAGGTGTACAGACCAGGAAACTCAGCACAGGGATGGTGGGAACCCCTCATAATGGGCACAGCAGGTGTACAGACCAGGAAACTCAGCGCAGGGATGGTGGGAACTCCTTATAATGGGCACAGCAGATGTACAGACCAGGGAACTCAGCACAGGGATGGTGGGAACCCCTCATAATGGGCACAGCGGGTGTACAGACCCAGGAACTCAGCACAGGGATGGTGGGAACCCCTCATAATGGGCACAGCGAGTGTACAGACCCGGGAACTCAGCACAGGGATGGTGGGAACCCCTCATAATGGGCACAGCGGGTGTACAGACCCAGGAACTCAGCACAGGGATGGTGGGAACCCCTCATAATGGGCACAGCGAGTGTACAGACCAGGGAACTCAGCACAGGGATGGTGGGAACCCCTCATAATGGGCACAGCAGATGTACAGACCCGGGAACTCAGCACAGGGATGGTGGGAACCCCTCATAATGGGCACAGTGGGTGTACAGACCCAGGAACTCAGCACAGGGATGGTGGGAACCCCTCATAATGGGCACAGCGGGTGTACAGGCCCGGGAACTCAGCACAGGGATGGTGGGAACCCCTCATAATGGGCACAGCGAGTGTACAGACCCGGGAACTCAGCACAGGGATGGTGGGAACCCCTCATAATGGGCACAGCTGGTGTACAGACCCGGGAACTCAGCACAGGGATGGTGGGAACCCCTCATAATGGGCACAGCAGGTGTACAGACCCGGGAACTCAGCACAGGGATGGTGGGAACCCCTCATAATGGGCACAGCGGGTGTACAGACCCAGAAACTCAGCACAGGGATGGTGGGAACCCCTCATAATGGGCACAGTGGGTGTACAGACCCAGGAACTCAACACAGGGATGGTGGGAACCCCTCATAATGGGCACAGCGGGTGTACAGACCCGGAAACTCAGCACAGGGATGGAGGGAACCCCTCATAATGGGCACAGCGGGTGTACAGACCCGGGAACTCAGCACAGGGATGGTGGGAACCCCTCATAATGGGCACAGTGGGTGTACAGACCCAGGAACTCAACACAGGGATGGTGGGAACCCCTCATAATGGGCACAGCGGGTGTACAGACCCGGGAACTCAGCACAGGGATGGTGGGAACCCCTCATAATGGGCACAGCAGATGTACAGACCCGGGAACTCAGCACAGGGATGGTGGGAACCCCTCATAATGGGCACAGTGGGTGTACAGGCCCGGGAACTCAGCACAGGGATGGTGGGAACCCCTCATAATGGGCACAGCGGGTGTACAGACCCGGGAACTCAGCACAGGGATGGTGGGAACCCCTCATAATGGGCACAGCGAGTGTACAGACCAGGGAACTCAGCACAGGGATGGTGGGAACCCCTCATAATGGGCACAGCAGATGTACAGACCCGGGAACTCAGCACAGGGATGGTGGGAACCCCTCATAATGGGCACAGTGGGTGTACAGACCCAGGAACTCAGCACAGGGATGGTGGGAACCCCTCATAATGGGCACAGCGGGTGTACAGGCCCGGGAACTCAGCACAGGGATGGTGCGAACCCCTCATAATGGGCACAGCGAGTGTACAGACCCGGGAACTCAGCACAGGGATGGTGGGAACCCCTCATAATGGGCACAGCAGGTGTACAGACCCGGGAACTCAGCACAGGGATGGTGGGAACCCCTCATAATGGGCACAGTGGGTGTACAGGCCCGGGAACTCAGCACAGGGATGGTGGGAACCCCTCATAATGGGCACAGCGGGTGTACAGACCCGGGAACTCAGCACAGGGATGGTGGGAACCCCTCATAATGGGCACAGCGAGTGTACAGACCCGGGAACTCAGCACAGGGATGGTGGGAACCCCTCATAATGGGCACAGCGGGTGTACAGACCCAGGAACTCAGCACAGGGATGGTGGGAACCCCTCATAATGGGCACAACAGGTGTACAGACCCGGGGAACTCAGCACAGGGATGGTGGGAACCCCTCATAATGGGCACAGCAGATGTACAGACCCGGGAACTCAGCACAGGGATGGTGGGAACCCCTCATAATGGGCACAGCGGGTGTACAGACCCAGGAACTCAGCACAGGGATGGTGGGAACCCCTCATAATGGGCACAGCGGGTGTACAGGCCCGGGAACTCAGCACAGGGATGGTGCGAACCCCTCATAATGGGCACAGCGAGTGTACAGACCCGGGAACTCAGCACAGGGATGGTGGGAACCCCTCATAATGGGCACAGCAGGTGTACAGACCCGGGAACTCAGCACAGGGATGGAGGGAACCCCTCATAATGGGCACAGCTGGTGTACAGACCCGGGAACTCAGCACAGGGATGGAGGGAACCTCTCATAATGGGCACAGCAGGTGTACAGACCCGGGAACTCAGCACAGGGATGGTGGGAACCCCTCATAATGGGAACCCCTCAGGATTGAATGCTACAAGGAAAGGTACAGAAAGTGATTCACTGTTGCTTTTCTGGAGTTCTTCTTTAGCTGGTGTCCAGCAAGAATGGTGCTTTCAGGGCCTCTGCACACAGGCGGGGATGATTGGACAAGACCCTCTTTATTCGCACTTATTGTTTCGCCCATTATCAGTGCTCGCTCTTTGTCCGGGCAACGAACGCATTCATTAATATACTGCACCGTGTTTACGCTGCTCTTTGGCTGTGACATCATCGCTCTTCTCTGACCTTTGCCCCCCCTCCAAACCTAATTTCAGAGGGGAGAGCGGAGAGGTCAGCATGCTTCCAGTGAGCGATGAGGTCACATGATCACCAGCCCTGTCCACACACACACCTGCCCTGTTTACCGACTGAATTCCGAACATGCCCCTCCCCCCTCCCGCCTCCGCTGTGTCTCAGATGGCACCGCCATCACAATGCTTCCCTCTGTCCTGTCCGGTGGCTCCGGTCCAAGTGGCGGAGAGAAGCCCCTCCCATTTCTGCGGACAGAGCGGCTCATTGTCACACTGGGGGGGGGGTCACACAGGGCAGAGAGCAATGGGCGCCGGCCGCTCTTCTGTATCACCATTGAACACGCCAAACATGGTGGACATATATGAGAGTATAACTCCCAGCATGTCCCTCATCGATCGCTCATAGGGGGTGGAGAGCTGATCCTTCCGTGTAATGTGTAATGAGCGATATATCTTCAGTAACATCCCCCCCCACCAGTGATGGTGAACGGAAAAAATAAATTCTGTTAATGATTTTTAGAAGTTCATGTGATTTGTGTGACTAACTTTAGGTAAATCATTTTATCAGGGTCCGTTAATGTTTTATAAATAAACTTTCTGCGCACAGCGAGCAATTCGATCCGTAATTATGATGGTGGTCAGACTTCCCCATTAAAGTGTATATCCAGACAAAGCTAAGAGACGGGGGGGGGGGGGGGGGTGAGGGGCAGGTGATAAGATAATGAGGACTAATTAACTAAATGAATAAACTTTTTAAAAAAATCAACTGTTAGGAATAAAAGAAATCAACAAAAACAATCAGCAGCAAAATAATAGTTATGGGGAGAAGGGTAAGAAGGAGTTCATTAGGACTGATTTGGGTAAACTGAAGGGTTAATGAGAAGTAAATATGATTTTTGTACTTGTGTCTGAAAAAGGTTTGTAAACAATGTTACTTTGTATCTCTCTATCTCCTGTCTGTACAAAGTTTATAAACAATGTTACTTTATATCTCTCTATATCCTCTGAGCAATGTTTAGAAACAATGTTACTTTTCATCTCTCTATCTCAGGGTTTCTCAACTCCAGTCCTCAAGGCGCCCCAACAGGTCATGTTTTCAGGCTTTCCATTATTTTGCACAGGGGATGTAATCAGTTTCACTGCCTTAGTAATTACCACAGCTGTTTCATCTGAGGGAAATCCTGAAAACATGACCTGTTGGTGCGCCTTGAGGACTGGAGTTGAGAAACACTGCTCTATCTCACCTGAACACTGTTTATAAACAATGTTACTTTGTATCTTTCCATCTCTTGTCTGATTAATGTTTACAAAGAATTAGGGTTGTCCCGATACCTATACTAGTATCGGTATCGGTACCGATACCGAGCATTTGCCTGAGTACTTGTACTCGGGCAAATGCTCCCGATGCTTCACCCGATACTTGTATAGTCAGCGGTGATCAGTGCGGTGGGGGAGTTACAAGCACCGATCACTGCTGTATATATTTAAAAGTAGTTTCTCTGCTTCGCTCTCTCCCCCCCTCGCGCGGCTTTCAGCTGCTTTAAAATCAGCGGTGATCGGTGCTTGTAACTCCCCCACACACGATCACTGCTGATTGTCCCCGTATCCTCCTCCAGCCCCCTCCGTTTTGCTGCTGTCTCCGTGCTGCTCTATCCCTCCGTGTTCCCCTCCATGCCGCCATCCCCCTCTGTGTCTCCCTCCATGCCGCCATCCCCCTCTGTGTCTCCCTCCATGCCGCCGTCCCCCTCTGTGTCCCCCTCCGTGCTGCCGTCCCCCTCTGTGTCCCCCTCCATGCCGCCGTCCCCCTCTGTGTCCCCCTCCGTGCTGCCGTCCCCCTCTCTCTGTGTCCCCCTCCATGCCGCCGTCCCCCTCTGTGTCCCCCTCCGTGCTGCCGTCCCCCTCTGTGTCCCCCTCCATGCCGCCGTCCCCCTCTGTGTCCCCCTCCATGCCGCCATCCCCCTCTGTGTCTCCCTCCATGCCACCGTCCCCCTCTGTGTCCCCCTCCGTGCTGCCGTCCCCCTCTGTGTCCCCCTCCATGCCGCCGTCCCCCTCTGTGTCCCCCTCCATGCCGCCGTCCCCCTCTGTGTCTCCCTCCATGCCACCGTCCCCCTCTGTGTCCCCCTCCGTGCTGCCGTCCCCCTCTGTGTCCCCCTCCATGCTGCCGTCCCCCTCTGTGTCCCCCTCCATGCCGCCGTCCCCCTCTGTGTCTCCCTCCATGCCGCCGTCCCCCTCTGTGTCCCCCTCCATGCCGCCGTCCCCCTCTGTGTCCCCCTCCGTGCTGCCGTCCCCCTCTGTGTCCCCCTCCATGCCGCCGTCCCCCTCTGTGTCCCCCTCCATGCCGCCGTCCCCCTCTGTGTCCCCCTCCATGCCGCCGTCCCCCTCTGTGTCCCCCTCCGTGCCACTGTCCCCCTCTGTGTCCCCCTCCATGCCGCCGTCCCCCTGTGTGTCCCCCTCGGTGCTGCCGTCCCCCTCTGTGTCCCCCTCCATGCCGCCGACCCCCTGTGTGTCCCCCTCCATGCCGCCGTCCCCCTCCGTTCTCCTCCTCCACCCCCCTGATCTGTCAGGATGGAGAGCGGAGGTAGAAGCCGGTGATCACTGACTCTGTCCATTCACATAACTGAAACATCGTAAATTGTGTTTACAATGTTTCAATTTATGAATGGAGAGGAGCCGCTGTCTTCTCTCCATTCATTTTCAGCGCAGCTGAGGCTGCTGAGAAGGGGACTGGGGAATCTGTGTCCCTAGTCCCTTTCTCTGTCTCAAAGGGGAGATGTCAGAGGTCTGTTAAGACCCCTGATATCTCACCATAGCCCCCCACACAGGGCTGATAAAAATAAAAATAAATACAAAAATAAATAAAAATTAAATAAAAGTTAATTGTAAAAAATAATAAAAAAAGAAAAGAAAAACACACACTGACACTGTCCACCCCCCCCCCCCACCCCCACCCCCCGTTAAAAAAAGAAAGCATTGTAAAAAATAAAAAATTAAAAAAATTAAAAAATTGTAAAAAAAAAAAAAAAAAAAACGACTGACACGTGCCACTGTCACATGAGATTAAAAAAAAGTATCAGTAATCGGTATCGGCGAGTACTTGAAAAAAATTATCGGTACTTGTACTCGGTCTTAAAATAGTGGTATCGGGACAACCCTACAAAGAATGCTACTTTGCATCTCTGCATCTCCTGTCTGAACAATGTTTAGAAACAATGTTACTTTTCAGCTCTCTATCTCACCTGAACAATGTTTATAAACAATGTTACTTTTCATCTCTCCATCTCTTGTCTGATTAATGTTTACAAAGAATGCTACTTTGCATCTCTCCATCTCCTGTCTGAACAATGTTTATAAACAATGTTACTTTACAAACATTGATCAGACAGGAGATAGCTAGAGGCAAAGTAACATTGTTTACAAACATTGATCCGACAGGAGATAGCGAGATGCAAACAATGTTAATTTTCATCTCTCTATCTCTCCTGAACAATGTTTATAAACAATTTTACTTTGTATCTCTCTATCTTCTGCCTGAGCAATGTTTATAAACAATGTATCTTGCAAAATCTGGTGTAGCTCTGCATAGAAACCAATCAGCTTTCAGGATTTTTTATTTTTTTTGCCAAAACTTCATTGATCAAGCTGAAGATGGAAGCTGATTGGCTACTATGCATGGCAATGTCCAGAAAGACATGGATGAGCGAGTTTGAGGAGGTGGAGGAACTTGACTGTCCTGGATCCAGTAAAATGTGGACATTCGGCCACTTAATGGAGGAAAGATCTGGGAGTGACTTGGAAACGTACAGAAGAGATACAAATGAGTCCCATCGATATTTCTGTAAGGTAGATACAATCATGGCCAACTGTCACTTCCTGCCAATATGAGATCCTCACCCTGAACTCTGAGGACCTTCTCCAAAAATTCAACAAACTCCATAGGGATCCGTTGTCTCCGATCCGCCCGTCGTGTCACCACTCGTCCTGTCACCCGGAGTCTGATTAATGCTCTATTGACCGATATGACACCGGAGCCGATTGTATGAACTGACATTACTCATCTTATCTGGAAATCTACAAGTTCTGCCAACTGTTTACTTCCTCCAGAGAATGACAGTTCAAATAAAGGAGGCCAACCCTGAGCAAACACCTCCAGAGGGGAGCGAGTCACCCCACCATCATCATCATCATCAGATAAGACAGAGATCTATTACCTGGAATTCAGCTGGAGGACTCTGCTCCTTCCTCTATAACTCTCCTCTCCTGAGATACTCTGCACTGCTGGAGAACTCTGCTCCTTCCTCTATAACTCTCCTCTCCTGAAATACTCTGCACTGCTGGAGGACTCTGCTCCTTCCTCTATAACTCTCCTCTCCTGAAATACTCTGCACTGCTGGAGGACTCTGCTCCTTCCTCTATAACTCTCCTCTCCTGAAATACTCTGCACTGCTGGAGGACTCTGCTCCTTCCTCTATAACTCTCCTCTCCTGAAATACTCTGCACTGCTGGAGAACTCTGCTCCTTCCTCTATAACTCTCCTCTCCTGAAATACTCTGCACTGCTGGAGGACTCTGCTCCTTCCTCTATAACTCTCCTCTCCTGATATCTGCTCTGCTGGAGGACTCTGCTCCTTCCTCTATAACTCTCCTCTCCTGAAATACTCTGCTCTGCTGGAGGACTCTGCTCCTTCCTCTATAACTCTCCTCTCCTGAAATACTCTGCTCTGCTGGAGGACTCTGCTCCTTCCTCTATAACTCTCCTCTCCTGAAATACTCTGCACTGCTGGAGGACTCTGCTCCTTCCTCTATAACTCTCCTCTCCTGAAATACTCTGCACTGCTGGAGGACTCTGCTCCTTCCTCTATAACTCTCCTGTCCTGATATCTGCTCTGCTGGAGGACTCTGCTCCTTCCTCTATAACTCTCCTCTCCTGAAATACTCTGCTCTGCTGGAGGACTCTGCTCCTTCCTCTATAACTCTCCTCTCCTGAAATACTCTGCACTGCTGGAGAACTCTGCTCCTTCTTCTATAACTCTCCTCTCCTGAAATACTCTGCACTGCTGGAGGACTATGCTCCTTCCTCTATAACTCTCCTCTCCTGAAATACTCTGCTCTGCTGGAGGACTCTGCTCCTTCCTCTATAACTCTCCTCTCCTGAAATACTCTGCACTGCTGGAGGACTCTGCTACTTCCTCTATAACTCTCCTCTCCTGAAATACTCTGCACTGCTGGAGGACTCTGCTCTTTCCTCTATAACTCTCCTCTCCTGAAATACTCTGCTGGAGGACTCTGCTCCTTCCTCTATAACTCTCCTCTCCTGAAATACTCTGCTCTGCTGGAGGACTCTGCTACTTCCTCTATAACTCTCCTCTCCTGAAATACTCTGCTCTGCTGGAGGACTCTGCTACTTCCTCTATAACTCTCCTCTCCTGAAATACTCTGCACTGCTGGAGAACTCTGCTCCTTCCTCTATAACTCTCCTCTCCTGAAATACTCTGCACTGCTGGAGGACTATGCTCCTTCCTCTATAACTCTCCTCTCCTGAAATACTCTGCTCTGCTGGAGGACTCTGCTCCTTCCTCTATAACTCTCCTCTCCTGAAATACTCTGCTCTGCTGGAGGACTCTGCTCCTTCCTCTATAACTCTCCTCTCCTGAAATACTCTGCACTGCTGGAGAACTCTGCTCCTTCCTCTATAACTCTCCTCTCCTGAAATACTCTGCACTGCTGGAGGACTATGCTCCTTCCTCTATAACTCTCCTCTCCTGAAATACTCTGCTCTGCTGGAGGACTCTGCTCCTTCCTCTATAACTCTCCTCTCCTGAAATACTCTGCACTGCTGGAGGACTCTGCTACTTCCTCTATAACTCTCCTCTCCTGAAATACTCTGCACTGCTGGAGGACTCTGCTCTTTCCTCTATAACTCTCCTCTCCTGAAATACTCTGCTGGAGGACTATGCTCCTTCCTCTATAACTCTCCTCTCCTGAAATACTCTGCTCTGCTGGAGGACTCTGCTACTTCCTCTATAACTCTCCTCTCCTGAAATACTCTGCTCTGCTGGAGGACTCTGCTACTTCCTCTATAACTCTCCTCTCCTGAAATACTCTGCACTGCTGGAGGACTCTGCTCCTTCCTCTATAACTCTCCTCTCCTGAAATACTCTGCACTGCTGGAGGACTCTGCTCCTTCCTCTATAACTCTCCTCTCCTGAAATACTCTGCTCTGCTGGAGGACTCTGCTACTTCCTCTATAACTCTCCTCTCCTGAAATACTCTGCACTGCTGGAGGACTCTGCTCCTTCCTCTATAACTCTCCTCTCCTGAAATACTCTGCTCTGCTGGAGGACTCTGCTCCTTCCTCTATAACTCTTCTCTCCTGAAATACTCTGCACTGCTGGAGGACTCTGCTCCTTCCTCTATAACTCTCCTCTCCTGAAATACTCTGCTGGAGGACTCTGCTCCTTCTTCTATAACTCTCCTCTCCTGAAATACTCTGCACTGCTGGAGGACTCTGCTCCTTCCTCTATAACTCTCCTCTCCTGAAATACTCTGCTCTGCTGGAGGACTCTGCTACTTCCTCTATAACTCTCCTCTCCTGAAATACTCTGCACTGCTGGAGGACTCTGCTCCTTCCTCTATAACTCTCCTCTCCTGAAATACTCTGCACTGCTGGAGGACTCTGCTCCTTCCTCTATAACTCTCCTCTCCTGAGATACTCTGCTCTGCTGGAGGACTCTGCTCCTTCCTCTATAACTCTCCTCTCCTGAAATACTCTGCACTGCTGGAGGACTCTGCTACTTCCTCTATAACTCTCCTCTCCTGAAATACTCTGCACTGCTGGAGGACTCTGCTCCTTCCTCTATAACTCTCCTCTCCTGAAATACTCTGCTCTGCTGGAGGACTCTGCTCCTTCCTCTATAACTCTCCTCTCCTGAAATACTCTGCACTGCTGGAGGACTCTGCTCCTTCCTCTATAACTCTCCTCTCCTGAAATACTCTGCTCTGCTGGAGGACTCTGCTCCTTCCTCTATAACTCTCCTCTCCTGAAATACTCTGCACTGCTGGAGGACTCTGCTCCTTCCTCTATAACTCTCCTCTCCTGAAATACTCTGCACTGCTGGAGAACTCTGCTCCTTCCTCTATAACTCTCCTCTCCTGAAATACTCTGCACTGCTGGAGGACTATGCTCCTTCCTCTATAACTCTCCTCTCCTGAAATACTCTGCTCTGCTGGAGGACTCTGCTCCTTCCTCTATAACTCTCCTCTCCTGAAATACTCTGCACTGCTGGAGGACTCTGCTCCTTCCTCTATAACTCTCCTCTCCTGAAATACTCTGCACTGCTGGAGGACTCTGCTCTTTCCTCTATAACTCTCCTCTCCTGAAATACTCTGCTGGAGGACTCTGCTCCTTCCTCTATAACTCTCCTCTCCTGAAATACTCTGCTCTGCTGGAGGACTCTGCTCCTTCCTCTATAACTCTCTTCTCCTGAAATACTCTGCTCTGCTGGAGGACTCTGCTCCTTCCTCTATAACTCTCCTCTCCTGAAATACTCTGCACTTCTGGAGGACTCTGCTCCTTCCTCTATAACTCTCCTCTCCTGAAATACTCTGCTCTGCTGGAGGACTCTGCTCCTTCCTCTATAACTCTTCTCTCCTGAAATACTCTGCACTGCTGGAGGACTCTGCACCTTCCTCTATAACTCTCCTCTCCTGAAATACTCTGCTGGAGGACTCTGCTCCTTCTTCTATAACTCTCCTCTCCTGAAATACTCTGCACTGCTGGAGGACTCTGCTCCTTCCTCTATAACTCTCCTCTCCTGAAATACTCTGCTCTGCTGGAGGACTCTGCTACTTCCTCTATAACTCTCCTCTCCTGAAATACTCTGCACTGCTGGAGGACTCTGCTCCTTCCTCTATAACTCTCCTCTCCTGAAATACTCTGCACTGCTGGAGGACTCTGCTCCTTCTTCTATAACTCTCCTCTCCTGAAATACTCTGCACTGCTGGAGGACTCTGCTCCTTCCTCTATAACTCTCCTCTCCTGAGATACTCTGCTCTGCTGGAGGACTCTGCTCCTTCCTCTATAACTCTCTTCTCCTGAAATACTCTGCTCTGCTGGGGGACTCTGCTCCTTCCTCTATAACTCTCCTCTCCTGAAATACTCTGCACTGCTGGAGAACTCTGCTCCTTCTTCTATAACTCTCCTCTCCTGAAATACTCTGCACTGCTGGAGGACTATGCTCCTTCCTCTATAACTCTCCTCTCCTGAAATACTCTGCTCTGCTGGAGGACTCTGCTCCTTCCTCTATAACTCTCCTCTCCTGAAATACTCTGCACTGCTGGAGGACTCTGCTACTTCCTCTATAACTCTCCTCTCCTGAAATACTCTGCACTGCTGGAGGACTCTGCTCTTTCCTCTATAACTCTCCTCTCCTGAAATACTCTGCTGGAGGACTCTGCTCCTTCCTCTATAACTCTCCTCTCCTGAAATACTCTGCTCTGCTGGAGGACTCTGCTACTTCCTCTATAACTCTCCTCTCCTGAAATACTCTGCTCTGCTGGAGGACTCTGCTACTTCCTCTATAACTCTCCTCTCCTGAAATACTCTGCACTGCTGGAGAACTCTGCTCCTTCCTCTATAACTCTCCTCTCCTGAAATACTCTGCACTGCTGGAGGACTATGCTCCTTCCTCTATAACTCTCCTCTCCTGAAATACTCTGCTCTGCTGGAGGACTCTGCTCCTTCCTCTATAACTCTCCTCTCCTGAAATACTCTGCTCTGCTGGAGGACTCTGCTCCTTCCTCTATAACTCTCCTCTCCTGAAATACTCTGCACTGCTGGAGAACTCTGCTCCTTCCTCTATAACTCTCCTCTCCTGAAATACTCTGCACTGCTGGAGGACTATGCTCCTTCCTCTATAACTCTCCTCTCCTGAAATACTCTGCTCTGCTGGAGGACTCTGCTCCTTCCTCTATAACTCTCCTCTCCTGAAATACTCTGCACTGCTGGAGGACTCTGCTACTTCCTCTATAACTCTCCTCTCCTGAAATACTCTGCACTGCTGGAGGACTCTGCTCTTTCCTCTATAACTCTCTTCTCCTGAAATACTCTGCTGGAGGACTATGCTCCTTCCTCTATAACTCTCCTCTCCTGAAATACTCTGCTCTGCTGGAGGACTCTGCTACTTCCTCTATAACTCTCCTCTCCTGAAATACTCTGCTCTGCTGGAGGACTCTGCTACTTCCTCTATAACTCTCCTCTCCTGAAATACTCTGCACTGCTGGAGGACTCTGCTCCTTCCTCTATAACTCTCCTCTCCTGAAATACTCTGCACTGCTGGAGGACTCTGCTCCTTCCTCTATAACTCTCCTCTCCTGAAATACTCTGCTCTGCTGGAGGACTCTGCTACTTCCTCTATAACTCTCCTCTCCTGAAATACTCTGCACTGCTGGAGGACTCTGCTCCTTCCTCTATAACTCTCCTCTCCTGAAATACTCTGCTCTGCTGGAGGACTCTGCTCCTTCCTCTATAACTCTTCTCTCCTGAAATACTCTGCACTGCTGGAGGACTCTGCTCCTTCCTCTATAACTCTCCTCTCCTGAAATACTCTGCTGGAGGACTCTGCTCCTTCTTCTATAACTCTCCTCTCCTGAAATACTCTGCACTGCTGGAGGACTCTGCTCCTTCCTCTATAACTCTCCTCTCCTGAAATACTCTGCTCTGCTGGAGGACTCTGCTACTTCCTCTATAACTCTCCTCTCCTGAAATACTCTGCACTGCTGGAGGACTCTGCTCCTTCCTCTATAACTCTCCTCTCCTGAAATACTCTGCACTGCTGGAGGACTCTGCTCCTTCCTCTATAACTCTCCTCTCCTGAGATACTCTGCTCTGCTGGAGGACTCTGCTCCTTCCTCTATAACTCTCCTCTCCTGAAATACTCTGCACTGCTGGAGGACTCTGCTACTTCCTCTATAACTCTCCTCTCCTGAAATACTCTGCACTGCTGGAGGACTCTGCTCCTTCCTCTATAACTCTCCTCTCCTGAAATACTCTGCTCTGCTGGAGGACTCTGCTCCTTCCTCTATAACTCTCCTCTCCTGAAATACTCTGCACTGCTGGAGGACTCTGCTCCTTCCTCTATAACTCTCCTCTCCTGAAATACTCTGCTCTGCTGGAGGACTCTGCTCCTTCCTCTATAACTCTCCTCTCCTGAAATACTCTGCACTGCTGGAGGACTCTGCTCCTTCCTCTATAACTCTCCTCTCCTGAAATACTCTGCACTGCTGGAGAACTCTGCTCCTTCCTCTATAACTCTCCTCTCCTGAAATACTCTGCACTGCTGGAGGACTATGCTCCTTCCTCTATAACTCTCCTCTCCTGAAATACTCTGCTCTGCTGGAGGACTCTGCTCCTTCCTCTATAACTCTCCTCTCCTGAAATACTCTGCACTGCTGGAGGACTCTGCTCCTTCCTCTATAACTCTCCTCTCCTGAAATACTCTGCACTGCTGGAGGACTCTGCTCTTTCCTCTATAACTCTCCTCTCCTGAAATACTCTGCTGGAGGACTCTGCTCCTTCCTCTATAACTCTCCTCTCCTGAAATACTCTGCTCTGCTGGAGGACTCTGCTCCTTCCTCTATAACTCTCTTCTCCTGAAATACTCTGCTCTGCTGGAGGACTCTGCTCCTTCCTCTATAACTCTCCTCTCCTGAAATACTCTGCACTTCTGGAGGACTCTGCTCCTTCCTCTATAACTATCCTCTCCTGAAATACTCTGCTCTGCTGGAGGACTCTGCTCCTTCCTCTATAACTCTTCTCTCCTGAAATACTCTGCACTGCTGGAGGACTCTGCACCTTCCTCTATAACTCTCCTCTCCTGAAATACTCTGCTGGAGGACTCTGCTCCTTCTTCTATAACTCTCCTCTCCTGAAATACTCTGCACTGCTGGAGGACTCTGCTCCTTCCTCTATAACTCTCCTCTCCTGAAATACTCTGCTCTGCTGGAGGACTCTGCTACTTCCTCTATAACTCTCCTCTCCTGAAATACTCTGCACTGCTGGAGGACTCTGCTCCTTCCTCTATAACTCTCCTCTCCTGAAATACTCTGCACTGCTGGAGGACTCTGCTCCTTCTTCTATAACTCTCCTCTCCTGAAATACTCTGCACTGCTGGAGGACTCTGCTCCTTCCTCTATAACTCTCCTCTCCTGAGATACTCTGCTCTGCTGGAGGACTCTGCTCCTTCCTCTATAACTCTCTTCTCCTGAAATACTCTGCTCTGCTGGGGGACTCTGCTCCTTCCTCTATAACTCTCCTCTCCTGAAATACTCTGCACTGCTGGAGGACTCTGCTCCTTCCTCTATAACTCTCCTCTCCTGAAATACTCTGCACTGCTGGAGGACTCTGCTCCTTCCTCTATAACTCTCCTCTCCTGAAATACTCTGCACTGCTGGAGGACTCTGCTCTTTCCTCTATAACTCTCCTCTCCTGAAATACTCTGCTGGAGGACTCTGCTCCTTCCTCTATAACTCTCCTCTCCTGAAATACTCTGCTCTGCTGGAGGACTCTGCTCCTTCCTCTATAACTCTCCTCTCCTGAAATACTCTGCACTGCTGGAGGACTCTGCACCTTCCTCTATAACTCTCCTCTCCTGAAATACTCTGCTGGAGGACTCTGCTCCTTCTTCTATAACTCTCCTCTCCTGAAATACTCTGCACTGCTGGAGGACTCTGCTCCTTCCTCTATAACTCTCCTCTCCTGAAATACTCTGCTCTGCTGGAGGACTCTGCTACTTCCTCTATAACTCTCCTCTCCTGAAATACTCTGCACTGCTGGAGGACTCTGCTCCTTCCTCTATAACTCTCCTCTCCTGAAATACTCTGCACTGCTGGAGGACTCTGCTCCTTCTTCTATAACTCTCCTCTCCTGAAATACTCTGCACTGCTGGAGGACTCTGCTCCTTCCTCTATAACTCTCCTCTCCTGAAATACTCTGCTGGAGGACTCTGCTCCTTCCTCTATAACTCTCCTCTCCTGAAATACTCTGCTCTGCTGGAGGACTCTGCTTCTTCCTCTATAACTCTCCTCTCCTGAAATACTCTGCACTGCTGGAGGACTCTGCTCCTTCCTCTATAACTCTCCTCTCCTGAAATACTCTGCTCTGCTGGAGGACTCTGCTACTTCCTCTATAACTCTCCTCTCCTGAAATACTCTGCACTGCTGGAGGACTCTGCTCCTTCCTCTATAACTCTCCTCTCCTGAAATACTCTGCTCTGCTGGAGGACTCTGCTCCTTCCTCTATAACTCTTCTCTCCTGAAATACTCTGCACTGCTGGAGGACTCTGCACCTTCCTCTATAACTCTCCTCTCCTGAAATACTCTGCTGGAGGACTCTGCTCCTTCTTCTATAACTCTCCTCTCCTGAAATACTCTGCACTGCTGGAGGACTCTGCTCCTTCCTCTATAACTCTCCTCTCCTGAAATACTCTGCTCTGCTGGAGGACTCTGCTACTTCCTCTATAACTCTCCTCTCCTGAAATACTCTGCACTGCTGGAGGACTCTGCTCCTTCCTCTATAACTCTCCTCTCCTGAAATACTCTGCACTGCTGGAGGACTCTGCTCCTTCCTCTATAACTCTCCTCTCCTGAGATACTCTGCTCTGCTGGAGGACTCTGCTCCTTCCTCTATAACCCTCCTCTCCTGAAATACTCTGCTCTGCTGGAGGACTCTGCTCCTTCCTCTATAACTCTCTTCTCCTGAAATACTCTGCTCTGCTGGAGGACTCTGCTCCTTCCTCTATAACTCTCCTCTCCTGAAATACTCTGCACTGCTGGAGGACTCTGCTCCTTCCTCTATAACTCTCCTCTCCTGAAATACTCTGCACTGCTGGAGGACTCTGCTCCTTCCTCTATAACTCTCCTCTCCTGAAATACTCTGCACTGCTGGAGGACTCTGCTCCTTCCTCTATAACTCTCCTCTCCTGAAATACTCTGCTCTGCTGGAGGACTCTGCTCCTTCCTCTATAACTCTCCTCTCCTGAAATACTCTGCACTGCTGGAGGACTCTGCTCCTTCCTCTATAACTCTCCTCTCCTGAAATACTCTGCACTGCTGGAGGACTCTGCTCTTTCCTCTATAACTCTCCTCTCCTGAAATACTCTGCTGGAGGACTCTGCTCCTTCCTCTATAACTCTCCTCTCCTGAAATACTCTGCTCTGCTGGAGGACTCTGCTCCTTCCTCTATAACTCTCTTCTCCTGAAATACTCTGCTCTGCTGGAGGACTCTGCTCCTTCCTCTATAACTCTCCTCTCCTGAAATACTCTGCACTTCTGGAGGACTCTGCTCCTTCCTCTATAACTCTCCTCTCCTGAAATACTCTGCTCTGCTGGAGGACTCTGCTCCTTCCTCTATAACTCTTCTCTCCTGAAATACTCTGCACTGCTGGAGGACTCTGCACCTTCCTCTATAACTCTCCTCTCCTGAAATACTCTGCTGGAGGACTCTGCTCCTTCTTCTATAACTCTCCTCTCCTGAAATACTCTGCACTGCTGGAGGACTCTGCTCCTTCCTCTATAACTCTCCTCTCCTGAAATACTCTGCTCTGCTGGAGGACTCTGCTACTTCCTCTATAACTCTCCTCTCCTGAAATACTCTGCACTGCTGGAGGACTCTGCTCCTTCCTCTATAACTCTCCTCTCCTGAAATACTCTGCACTGCTGGAGGACTCTGCTCCTTCTTCTATAACTCTCCTCTCCTGAAATACTCTGCACTGCTGGAGGACTCTGCTCCTTCCTCTATAACTCTCCTCTCCTGAGATACTCTGCTCTGCTGGAGGACTCTGCTCCTTCCTCTATAACTCTCTTCTCCTGAAATACTCTGCTCTGCTGGGGGACTCTGCTCCTTCCTCTATAACTCTCCTCTCCTGAAATACTCTGCACTGCTGGAGGACTCTGCTCCTTCCTCTATAACTCTCCTCTCCTGAAATACTCTGCACTGCTGGAGGACTCTGCTCCTTCCTCTATAACTCTCCTCTCCTGAAATACTCTGCACTGCTGGAGGACTCTGCTCTTTCCTCTATAACTCTCCTCTCCTGAAATACTCTGCTGGAGGACTCTGCTCCTTCCTCTATAACTCTCCTCTCCTGAAATACTCTGCTCTGCTGGAGGACTCTGCTCCTTCCTCTATAACTCTCCTCTCCTGAAATACTCTGCACTGCTGGAGGACTCTGCACCTTCCTCTATAACTCTCCTCTCCTGAAATACTCTGCTGGAGGACTCTGCTCCTTCTTCTATAACTCTCCTCTCCTGAAATACTCTGCACTGCTGGAGGACTCTGCTCCTTCCTCTATAACTCTCCTCTCCTGAAATACTCTGCTCTGCTGGAGGACTCTGCTACTTCCTCTATAACTCTCCTCTCCTGAAATACTCTGCACTGCTGGAGGACTCTGCTCCTTCCTCTATAACTCTCCTCTCCTGAAATACTCTGCTGGAGGACTCTGCTCCTTCCTCTATAACTCTCCTCTCCTGAAATACTCTGCTCTGCTGGAGGACTCTGCTTCTTCCTCTATAACTCTCCTCTCCTGAAATACTCTGCACTGCTGGAGGACTCTGCTCCTTCCTCTATAACTCTCCTCTCCTGAAATACTCTGCTCTGCTGGAGGACTCTGCTACTTCCTCTATAACTCTCCTCTCCTGAAATACTCTGCACTGCTGGAGGACTCTGCTCCTTCCTCTATAACTCTCCTCTCCTGAAATACTCTGCTCTGCTGGAGGACTCTGCTCCTTCCTCTATAACTCTTCTCTCCTGAAATACTCTGCACTGCTGGAGGACTCTGCACCTTCCTCTATAACTCTCCTCTCCTGAAATACTCTGCTGGAGGACTCTGCTCCTTCTTCTATAACTCTCCTCTCCTGAAATACTCTGCACTGCTGGAGGACTCTGCTCCTTCCTCTATAACTCTCCTCTCCTGAAATACTCTGCTCTGCTGGAGGACTCTGCTACTTCCTCTATAACTCTCCTCTCCTGAAATACTCTGCACTGCTGGAGGAATCTGCTCCTTCCTCTATAACTCTCCTCTCCTGAAATACTCTGCACTGCTGGAGGACTCTGCTCCTTCCTCTATAACTCTCCTCTCCTGAGATACTCTGCTCTGCTGGAGGACTCTGCTCCTTCCTCTATAACCCTCCTCTCCTGAAATACTCTGCTCTGCTGGAGGACTCTGCTCCTTCCTCTATAACTCTCTTCTCCTGAAATACTCTGCTCTGCTGGAGGACTCTGCTCCTTCCTCTATAACTCTCCTCTCCTGAAATACTCTGCACTGCTGGAGGACTCTGCTCCTTCCTCTATAACTCTCCTCTCCTGAAATACTCTGCACTGCTGGAGGACTCTGCTCCTTCCTCTATAACTCTCCTCTCCTGAAATACTCTGCACTGCTGGAGGACTCTGCTCTTTCCTCTATAACTCTCCTCTCCTGAAATACTCTGCTCTGCTGGAGGACTCTGCTCCTTCCTCTATAACTCTCCTCTCCTGAAATACTCTGCACTGCTGGAGGACTCTGCACCTTCCTCTATAACTCTCCTCTCCTGAAATACTCTGCACTGCTGGAGGACTCTGCTCTTTCCTCTATAACTCTCCTCTCCTGAAATACTCTGCTCTGCTGGAGGACTCTGCTCCTTCCTCTATAACTCTCCTCTCCTGAAATACTCTGCACTGCTGGAGGACTCTGCTCCTTCTTCTATAACTCTCCTCTCTTGAAATACTCTGCACTGCTGGAGGACTCTGCTCCTTCCTCTATAACTCTCCTCTCCTGAAATACTCTGCTCTGCTGGAGGACTCTGCTACTTCCTCTATAACTCTCCTCTCCTGAAATACTCTGCACTGCTGGAGGACTCTGCTCCTTCCTCTATAACTCTCCTCTCCTGAAATACTCTGCTCTGCTGGAGGACTCTGCTACTTCCTCTATAACTCTCCTCTCCTGAAATACTCTGCACTGCTGGAGGACTCTGCTCCTTCCTCTATAACTCTCCTCTCCTGAAATACTCTGCACTGCTGGAGGACTCTGCTCCTTCTTCTATAACTCTCCTCTCCTGAAATACTCTGCACTGCTGGAGGACTCTGCTCCTTCCTCTATAACTCTCCTCTCCTGAAATACTCTGCTGGAGGACTCTGCTCCTTCTTCTATAACTCTCCTCTCCTGAAATACTCTGCACTGCTGGAGGACTCTGCTCCTTCCTCTATAACTCTCCTCTCCTGAAATACTCTGCTCTGCTGGAGGACTCTGCTACTTCCTCTATAACTCTCCTCTCCTGAAATACTCTGCACTGCTGGAGGACTCTGCTCCTTCCTCTATAACTCTCCTCTCCTGAAATACTCTGCACTGCTGGAGGACTCTGCTCTTTCCTCTATAACTCTCCTCTCCTGAAATACTCTGCTGGAGGACTCTGCTCCTTCCTCTATAACTCTCCTGAAATACTCTGCTCTGCTGGAGGACTCTGCTCCTTCCTCTATAACTCTCTTCTCCTGAAATACTCTGCTCTGCTGGAGGACTCTGCTCCTTCCTCTATAACTCTCCTCTCCTGAAATACTCTGCACTGCTGGAGGACTCTGCTCCTTCCTCTATAACTCTCCTCTCCTGAAATACTCTGCACTGCTGGAGGACTCTGCTCCTTCCTCTATAACTCTCCTCTCCTGAAATACTCTGCACTGCTGGAGGACTCTGCTCTTTCCTCTATAACTCTCCTCTCCTGAAATACTCTGCTGGAGGACTCTGCTCCTTCCTCTATAACTCTCCTCTCCTGAAATACTCTGCTCTGCTGGAGGACTCTGCTACTTCCTCTATAACTCTCCTCTCCTGAAATACTCTGCACTGCTGGAGGACTCTGCTCCTTCCTCTATAACTCTCCTCTCCTGAAATACTCTGCTCTGCTGGAGGACTCTGCTACTTCCTCTATAACTCTCCTCTCCTGAAAAACTCTGCACTGCTGGAGGACTCTGCTCCTTCCTCTATAACTCTCCTCTCCTGAAATACTCTGCTCTGCTGGAGGACTCTGCTCCTTCCTCTATAACTCTCCTCTCCTGAAATACTCTGCACTGCTGGAGGACTCTGCACCTTCCTCTATAACTCTCCTCTCCTGAAATACTCTGCTGGAGGACTCTGCTCCTTCTTCTATAACTCTCCTCTCCTGAAATACTCTGCACTGCTGGAGGACTCTGCTCCTTCCTCTATAACTCTCCTCTCCTTAAATACTCTGCTCTGCTGGAGGACTCTGCTCCTTCCTCTATAACTCTCCTCTCCTGAAATACTCTGCTCTGCTGGAGGAATCTGCTCCTTCCTCTATAACTCTCCTCTCCTGAAATACTCTGCTGGAGGACTCTGCTCCTTCCTCTATAACTCTCCTCTCCTGAAATACTCTGCACTGCTGGAGGACTCTGCTCCTTCCTCTATAACTCTCCTCTCCTGAAATACTCTGCACTGCTGGAGGACTCTGCTCCTTCCTCTATAACTCTCCTCTCCTGAAATACTCTGCTCTGCTGGAGGACTCTGCTCCTTCCTCTATAACTCTCCTCTCCTGATATACTCTGCTCTACTGGAGGACTCTGCTCCTTCCTCTATAACTCTCCTCTCCTGAAATACTCTGCTGGAGGACTCTGCTCCTTCCTCTATAACTCTCCTCTCCTGAAATACTCTGCTCTGCTGGAGGACTCTGCTCCTTCCTCTATAACTCTCCTCTCCTGAAATACTCTGCACTGCTGGAGGACTCTGCTCCTTCCTCTATAACTCTCCTCTCCTGAAATACTCTGCACTGCTGGAGGACTCTGCTCCTTCCTCTATAACTCTCCTCTCCTGAGATACTCTGCTCTGCTGGAGGACTCTGCTCCTTCCTCTATAACTCTCTTCTCCTGAAATACTCTCCTCTGCTGGAGGACTCTGCTCCTTCCTCTATAACTCTCCTCTCCTGAAATACTCTGCACTGCTGGAGGACTCTGCTCCTTCCTCTATAACTCTCCTCTCCTGAAATACTCTGCACTGCTGGAGGACTCTGCTCCTTCCTCTATAACTCTCCTCTCCTGAAATACTCTGCACTGCTGGAGGACTCTGCTCTTTCCTCTATAACTCTCCTCTCCTCAAATACTCTGCTGGAGGACTCTGCTCCTTCCTCTATAACTCTCCTCTCCTGAAATACTCTGCTCTGCTGGAGGACTCTGCTCCTTCCTCTATAACTCTCCTCTCCTGAAATACTCTGCACTGCTGGAGGACTCTGCACCTTCCTCTATAACTCTCCTCTCCTGAAATACTCTGCTGGAGGACTCTGCTCCTTCTTCTATAACTCTCCTCTCCTGAAATACTCTGCACTGCTGGAGGACTCTGCTCCTTCCTCTATAACTCTCCTCTCCTGAAATACTCTGCTCTGCTGGAGGACTCTGCTACTTCCTCTATAACTCTCCTCTCCTGAAATACTCTGCACTGCTGGAGGACTCTGCTCCTTCCTCTATAACTCTCCTCTCCTGAAATACTCTGCACTGCTGGAGGACTCTGCTCCTTCTTCTATAACTCTCCTCTCCTGAAATACTCTGCACTGCTGGAGGACTCTGCTCCTTCCTCTATAACTCTCCTCTCCTGAAATACTCTGCTGGAGGACTCTGCTCCTTCCTCTATAACTCTCCTCTCCTGAAATACTCTGCTCTGCTGGAGGACTCTGCTTCTTCCTCTATAACTCTCCTCTCCTGAAATACTCTGCACTGCTGGAGGACTCTGCTCCTTCCTCTATAACTCTCCTCTCCTGAAATACTCTGCTCTGCTGGAGGACTCTGCTACTTCCTCTATAACTCTCCTCTCCTGAAATACTCTGCACTGCTGGAGGACTCTGCTCCTTCCTCTATAACTCTCCTCTCCTGAAATACTCTGCTCTGCTGGAGGACTCTGCTCCTTCCTCTATAACTCTCCTCTCCTGAAATACTCTGCTGGAGGACTCTGCTCCTTCTTCTATAACTCTCCTCTCCTCAAATACTCTGCACTGCTGGAGGACTCTGCTCCTTCCTCTATAACTCTCCTCTCCTGAAATACTCTGCTCTGCTGGAGGACTCTGCTACTTCCTCTATAACTCTCCTCTCCTGAAATACTCTGCACTGCTGGAGGACTCTGCTCCTTCCTCTATAACTCTCCTCTCCTGAAATACTCTGCACTGCTGGAGGACTCTGCTCCTTCTTCTATAACTCTCCTCTCCTGAAATACTCTGCACTGCTGGAGGACTCTGCTCCTTCCTCTATAACTCTCCTCTCCTGAGATACTCTGCTCTGCTGGAGGACTCTGCTCCTTCCTCTATAACCCTCCTCTCCTGAAATACTCTGCTCTGCTGGAGGACTCTGCTCCTTCCTCTATAACTCTCCTCTCCTGAAATACTCTGCACTGCTGGAGGACTCTGCTCCTTCCTCTATAACTCTCCTCTCCTGAAATACTCTGCACTGCTGGAGGACTCTGCACCTTCCTCTATAACTCTCCTCTCCTGAAATACTCTGCTGGAGGACTCTGCTCCTTCTTCTATAACTCTCCTCTCCTGAAATACTCTGCACTGCTGGAGGACTCTGCTCCTTCCTCTATAACTCTCCTCTCCTGAAATACTCTGCTCTGCTGGAGGACTCTGCTACTTCCTCTATAACTCTCCTCTCCTGAAATACTCTGCACTGCTGGAGGACTCTGCTCCTTCCTCTATAACTCTCCTCTCCTGAAATACTCTGCACTGCTGGAGGACTCTGCTCTTTCCTCTATAACTCTCCTCTCCTGAAATACTCTGCTGGAGGACTCTGCTCCTTCCTCTATAACTCTCCTCTCCTGAAATACTCTGCTCTGCTGGAGGACTCTGCTACTTCCTCTATAACTCTCCTCTCCTGAAATACTCTGCACTGCTGGAGGACTCTGCTCCTTCCTCTATAACTCTCCTCTCCTGAAATACTCTGCTCTGCTGGAGGACTCTGCTACTTCCTCTATAACTCTCCTCTCCTGAAATACTCTGCACTGCTGGAGGACTCTGCTCCTTCCTCTATAACTCTCCTCTCCTGAAATACTCTGCTCTGCTGGAGGACTCTGCTCCTTCCTCTATAACTCTCCTCTCCTGAAATACTCTGCACTGCTGGAGGACTCTGCTCCTTCCTCTATAACTCTCCTCTCCTGAAATACTCTGCACTGCTGGAGGACTCTGCTCCTTCCTCTATAACTCTCCTCTCCTGAGATACTCTGCATTGCTGGAGGACTCTGCTCCTTCCTCTATAACTCTCCTCTCCTGAAATACTCTGCTGGAGGACTCTGCTCCTTCCTCTATAACTCTCCTCTCCTGAGATACTCTGCATTGCTGGAGGACTCTGCTCCTTCCTCTATAACTCTCCTCTCCTGAAATACTCTGCTCTGCTGGAGGACTCTGCTCCTTCCTCTATAACTCTCCTCTCCTGAGATACTCTGCATTGCTGGAGGACTCTGCTCCTTCCTCTATAACTCTCCTCTCCTGAAATACTCTGCACTGCTGGAGGACTCTGCTCCTTCCTCTATAACTCTCCTCTCCTGAAATACTCTGCTGGAGGACTCTGCTCCTTCCTCTATAACTCTCCTCTCCTGAGATACTCTGCACTGCTGGAGGACTCTGCTCCTTCCTCTATAACTCTCCTCTCCTGAAATACTCTGCACTGCTGGAGGACTCTGCTCCTTCCTCTATAACTCTCCTCTCCTGAAATACTCTGCACTGCTGGAGGACTCTGCTCCTTCCTCTATAACTCTCCTCTCCTTAAATACTCTGCTCTGCTGGAGGACTCTGCTCCTTCCTCTATAACTCTCCTCTCCTGAAATACTCTGCTCTGCTGGAGGACTCTGCTCCTTCCTCTATAACTCTCCTCTCCTGAAATACTCTGCTGGAGGACTCTGCTCCTTCCTCTATAACTCTCCTCTCCTGAAATACTCTGCACTGCTGGAGGACTCTGCTCCTTCCTCTATAACTCTCCTCTCCTGAAATACTCTGCACTGCTGGAGGACTCTGCTCCTTGCTCTATAACTCTCCTCTCCTGATATACTTTGCTCTACTGGAGGACTCTGCTCCTTCCTCTATAACTCTCCTCTCCTGAAATACTCTGCACTGCTGGAGGACTCTGCTCCTTCCTCTATAACTCTCTTCTCCTGAGATACTCTGCTCTGCAGGAGGACTCTGCTCCTTCCCCTATAACTCTCCTCTCCTGAAATACTCTGCTCTGCTGGAGGACTCTGCTCCTTCCTCTATAACTCTCCTCTCCTGAAATACTCTGCTGGAGGACTCTGCTCCTTCCTCTATAACTCTCCTCTCCTGAAATACTCTGCTCTGCTGGAGGACTCTGCTCCTTCCTCTATAACTCTCCTCTCCTGAAATACTCTGCTCTGCTGGAGGACTCTGCTCCTTCCTCTATAACTCTCCTCTCCTGAAATACTCTGCACTGCTGGAGGACTCTGCTCCTTCCTCTATAACTCTCCTCTCCTGAAATACTCTGCACTGCTGGAGGACTCTGCTCCTTCCTCCAGAACTCTCCTCTCCTGAAATACTCTGTGCTAGCAGGGATGATTACGGTGTTGGTGCTAGGAGGGGAGATTTTTGCTAGGACAGTGTACTGGGGGGATTTGGAGTGGGGGAGAAGAGGCTTTATGCTCAGAGGGGAAATTTGAGGAGTAGAGGATTTGTACTCGGAGGGGGAGGGATTTTTTTTTTAGGGGTGGAGGGTGGATTTGTGCTGGGGGAGGGGTTTTGTACTAGCAGGGATCATTAGGGGTTTTGGTGCTAGGAGGGGGGATTGGGGAATTTATAGTGGGGGAAGAGGATTTGTGCTCAGAGGGGAAATGTTGGGGTATGTGTGTGCTAGAAACGGTAATATGGGGGGGGGGAGATTTGTGCTAGCAGGGATGATTAGGGGTTTTGGTGCTAGGAGGGGAAATTTGGGGGGATTTGTGCTAGGACGGGGGATTGGGCGAAGAGGATTTGTGCTCAGAGGGGAAATTTGAGTAGAGGATTTGTACTCGGAGGGGGAGGGATTTTTTTTAAGGGGGGGTGGATTTGTGCTGGGGGCATATTGGAGATGAGAGGATTTGAGCTGGCGGGGGGGAATCATGCCGGGAAGGGGATTTCCGCAGGGGGCGGATTTGCATTGGGAGGAGGGAGAATTTGGCATGTTCGCCCCAGGCTTTAGATGGCCTTGTCCTGGCACTGCTCATGTGCCCACTGTAGGTGCGTTTGGCTGTGGACACGGGTTAGAGGTCTCACCGGTCTGTGACTACACAGCCCCATACACAACAAAACTGCGATGCCCATTTTTTTCTGCTTTCAACACATCAACTTCAGGGACAACATGTTCACTTGCTGCCTAATGTATCCCACCCTCTTTCAGATGCCATTGTAAGCAGATAATCAATGTTAGTCACTTAACCTGTCGGTGGTCATAAAGTTATGGCTGATCAGTGCCTCTTGTTGTAGCCAGACTGCAGATTTATTTCATATGCTCGTTGCGCCACCTGCTGGACATTCACAGATCTGCAGAGCAGAAATCAGGACAGCTAATTAAAGGGAACATCACAGACACAATGTAGCAATTCGATTCTTTTCTTTATCAGAGGATCTCTTCCCCACTGACAGTGATAAAAAGAGCAGCAAGTTCTTGTGATGAGCTCCGGTGTCTTCTGGTGTTCATAGGCAGTATATATATGACACGGCTTGGAGTTCTTTCTTCTTCACAACCAGTGTAAGGAGCTGCAGTCTGTCTTCAGGATGAGTCACACCAGGTGAAGGTAAAAATCAGACTTGCAGAGGGGATGACAGGTCTGTAAAATCACGGGCGGGGGGCGGGAGGTACATGGGTGAGAATTCAGGAAGAAGTCAGCTCAGGGGGGACCCCAGGGCGGTGATATTCACTGGGTGCTCAGGGAGCATAGGCGTGCGCGCAGGGTGTGCCAGGTGTGCCCAGGCACACCCTAATCACTCCCTGCAGTGCAGATTCCCCCTGCGGCCCGGTGTACCCCTCCCACAGCATGGCTGGCTTCCCTCCTCTACCATTGGCTACTGCAGTGGGCACTAGGGTTGCCACCTCATCCCTTTAAAACCGAACACATATGAATTACACAGGCTCTGTGGCTGATTATGGTGGTAATTAAACTCACTTGGTGCCTTATCTGCATTAAATTAGCCTCAGAACCTGTGTAATTCATATGTGTTCGGGTTTAAAGTGATGAGGTGGCAACCCTAGTGGGCACACATAGATGATATTTCAGGATGAGTGGGGGAAGGGGTAATGTCATTTACCAGCCCCTTCCCTTTCTGAATGAACACAGTGAGAGATCGGTACCGTGTTTTTGAGCTTTCAGGTGCCCACCCTAATGCAACAGGTTGCGCACACCTATGTCAGGGAGTGATGGGTGGGGGGTGTAGGAGGAGCTGTGGGTGGAGTCTGCAGGGTAGCAGAATGTGAGGAGTGTTGTCACCCTCATACTATAGTGGAGGGGGGGGGGGATCAAATGTTGTCACCTTCTGTGAGGAAAGCTTGATTGGTGCGCAGACTCAGGAAGAAAAATCCCAGGATGGGGGAGGGGCACCTGTCATGGCACACATTTCAGGAGCAGCCATGATCAAATCTCTGACAGTTGATTGTTACAGTATCTCACAAAAGTAAGTACACCCCTCACATTTTTGTACATATTTTCTTCTACCTTTTCATGTGACAACACTGAAGAAATGACACTTTGCTACAATGTAAAGTAGTGAGTGTACAGCTTGTATAACGGTGTAAATTTGCTGTCCCCTCAAAATGGGTCGAAAATCAACTGATCTTGCGAAATCTAACAATTGGCCAAAGCAACTATCACCTGGCAACTAAATTTATTAGCAACCCTGCCTAAGCATCAGGGTGCTACATGCGCCATCTCTACCAGTCATTTGTTACTTGTCTGTGAGCAGTCTCTGACACTCCGTTGTTACGTGGGAGCAGGTCGCCATCACATCTACTCATATTGTAGGTGAATGAACAGGCACATAATTCTTCCCTTCCTATCCCAGTAGATCACCTTTACCTGCATACACTGTTGGGGAGATTTACTAAAACCGGAGAGTGCAAAATCCGGTGCAACTCTGCATAGAAACCAATCAGCTTCCAGGTTTTATTGTCAAAGCTTAACCACTTCAATACCCAGCCATAGTAATATGACGTCCACAGATGGGATCTCCCATCCTGGGTAGACGTCATATGACGTCCTGGGCTTTGTGAGGGGATATCTGAATGATGCCTGCAGCGGTTCCGCCGCTTGATCGTTCTTCTAGGTGTGCGCAGCCTATTGCATTAGGGTGTGCACCCCAAAGCTCAAACACGCATGAACGCCACCTGCTGCCACATGGAGGAGGCTCTGATGGTGGGAGACAGTTGATTGGGAGCATATTATGCTATACTCTAAATACGAGTGTAGTGTGTTCCTAAAGTTGAACCTAGCCTTTAATATAATGGGGGCATTTACACTGGCCACTGGCACCCCAAACCACCCACCTGGTGCCACTCCTGGATAATGTTAATGTTCATGAGGTGCACACCTATGATCGTTCTTATAGGCGGCGGGAGGGGACATCCCCTCCCGCCGCCATCCGGTGCTTCTCCGGGCTCTCCCGTGCCATCGGGGGCCCGGAGAAAGAATCGTCCGGCGCCAGTGTCTTGTCACATGACGAGCATAGAGATGACTGGTGACCCGGGCGCGATGTGATGATGTCACGTCCCAAAAGTAAACAAAGCCGCGATTGCGGCTGAAAGCATGAGATCGGTGATTTATTTTTCACGATCTCATGCTTTCCAGCATGGAGGAGAGATGTGGAGGTCTTATTGACCCCGCATCTCTCCATAAAGAGGACCTGTCACACACCATTCCTATTACTAGGGATGTTTACATTCATTGTAATAGGAATAAAAGTGATAAAAAAAAGTGTAAAAAATAAATAAAAATTATGTAAAATAAAAAATAAATAATAATAAAAAAAATTAAAACGCCCCTGTCCTTGGTAGCTCGCGCCCAGAAGCGAACGCACACCTAAGTCCCGCCCACATATGTAAACGCCATTCAAACCACATATGTGAGGTATCGCCGCGTGCGTTAGAGCACGTGCAACAATTCTAGCACTAGACCTCCTTTGTAACTCTAACCTGGTAACCTGTAAAAAAATTCAAAGCGTCGCCTACGGAGATTTTTAAGTACCGAAGTTTGGCGCCATTCCATGAGTGTGCGCAATTTTAAAGCGTGACATGTTAGGTATCTATTTACTCGGCGTAACATCATCTTTCATATTTTATAAAAAAATTGGGCTAACTTTACTGTTTTGTTATTTTTTAATTCATGAAACCATTTATTTTCCAAAAAAAAAAGGCGTTTGAAAAATTATTGCGCAAATACCGTGCAAGATAAAAAGTTGCAATGCCCGCCATTTTATTCCCTAGGCTGTCTGCTAAAAAAACATATATAATGTTTGGGGGTTCTGAGTAATTTTCTAGGAAAAGAATGATGATTTGTACATGTAGGAGAGAAGTGCCAGAATAGGCCCGGTATGGAAGTGGTAAAAAAAAAGCCCGGGGTTGAAGTGGTTAATTGAAGAAGCTGAGGTTGAAAGCTGATTGGCTCCCATGTACAGCTGCATCAGATTTTGAGTGCTCCAGTTTAAGTAATATCTGAAAAAAGAAAAACAATGCGCCTACTAAGTGCAGTATGTTAGTAATTTATTATTAAAAAAGTTAAAATAACAGCCAAATGGCTACTCACAAGATAGAAGTGGAGTACAGGCATAGATGTGTTCCTCTATGTGAATTGTCTGCGGGGGGCATGAGTCAGTCTGTGCATCTGTGATCTCCCAGTTGTAGGGCAAGTCTTCCAGAAGGTTTAATTAACTGCATATTTTTATGTATTTTTATGTATAATTGCTTTGTTATAAGTAAGTATAGTTAGGCCAGTGTATTAATCCCCTCTGGTTCAATATGCCTCACTTCCGTATGTTGGTAGTATCAAGCTAAGTGTCATATGAGATTATGCCGATGGTTCTGCTTGTTGGAACGCATATAAGACTGATAGTCTCCATCGCCAACCAGATCCGAGGAAAATGCGGAAGCATTGAAACGCGTCATCATCCATCGTCTGCCATTGACGTCACGTCCGGTCGCCGAAGCCGACTGCGCTCCAGCGTGAACCGCACGCCGCACACTACGGGGAACTGTACGTTCACACTGTCACAGAGCGACAGTGCCTTACATCCATCGCTTCACAGCAATCTCCCCATTGCTGCAGCATCAACACAGTGCACTTCTACACCTTGGCAGCATTCCACAACTGGGAGATCACAGATGCACGGACTGACTCATGCCCCCCGCAGACAATTCACATAGAGGAACACATCTATGCCTGTACTCCACTTCTATCTTGTGAGTAGCCATTTGGCTGTTATTTTAACTTTTTTAATAATAAATTACTAACATACTGCACTTAGTAGGCACATTGTTTTTCTTTTTTCTACTGTATACAGAGTTCTCTTCGCTCTACAATTGCTGCCAACAGTGCATATGTTCTAAAGGACTTGAATTTTAGTATTCTCATCATATGGACTTCCTAATATAGAGATTTATTTCATTGATTTTTATCTTATTCACCAGTTAGGTTTTTGTTTCTTTTTCTTGCGCCGTCATTTGTATTGTAATAAGTAATATCTGTGTGTGCGTGTGTGTCTAAATCACCTTTGCCTGCAGACACAGGGTTCATACTATGCACATTGCCCCATCATCACCACCAGGGGGAGACATTCTGATTTCTTATCATTGGTCACAGTACGGACAGCGGGATACCGGGGAGAACGCTGTTTTGACAAGTTTCACATCGCTGCCAACACACTCAGCACTCTGCCTTTAGTTTAACACCCTTTAAAGTGGTTGTAAACCCCCCCCAAAAAAACCCGCAAGACAAAGGCATAATGAGCTAGTATGACTAGCATACTAGCTCATTATGAATTACTTACCTCAGATCGAAGCCGCCCTCGTCTCCCCCTCCGGCCGTAGACATCTCTTACTTCCGGGTATCGCCGCTCCAAAGCAGTGATTGGCCGGAGCGGCGAAGACGTCACTCCACGCATTTGCGTGTGAGCCGTCAAAGACGACATTAGCCATTCATAAAAACCGTCATTCTCAGTGCGCCTGCGCCGTTAGCCACTTGACCTCTGGAAGATTTGCCCCCCCCCCCCCTTGCTGACCAGGAAATTTTTTGCTATCCAACATTGCATTACTTTAACCAGGGCTGTCTTTAACGCAGGGCTAAAGGGGCAGCTTCTCCGGGCCCAGTCATTGTTGTGTGGCCCAAAGCAGCTGCCCCTCATAATGAGCACAGCACAGGGATGGTGGGAGCCCCTCATAATGAGCACAGCAGGGGTACAGCCCCAGGAGGAAGTCAGCACAGCACAGGGATGGTGGGAGCCCCTCCTAATGAGCACAGCACAGGGATGGTGGGAGCCCCTCCTAATGAGCACAGCACAGGGATGGTGGGAGCCCCTCATAATGAGCACAGCACAGGGATGGTGGGAGCCCCTCATAATGAGCACAGCACAGGGATGGTGGGAGCACCTCATAATGAGCACAGCACAGGGATGGTGGGAGCCCCTCATAATGAGAACAGCACAGGGATGATGGGAGCCCCTCATAATGAGCACAGCACAGGGATGGTGGGGGCCCCTCATAATGAGCACAGCACAAGGATGATGGGAGCCCCTCATAATGAGCACAGCACAGGGATGGTGGGAGCCCCTCATAATGAGCACAGCACAGGGATGGTGGGAGCCCCTCATAATGAGCACAGCACAGGGATGGTGGGAGCCCCTCATAATGAGCACAGCACAGGGATGATGGGAGCCCCTCATAATGAGCACAGCACAGGGATGGTGGGAGCCCCTCATAATGAGCACAGCACAGGGATGGTGGGAGCCCCTCATAATGAGCACAGCACAGGGATGATGGGAGCCCCTCATAATGAGCACAGCACAGGGATGGTGGGAGCCCCTCATAATGAGCACAGCACAGGGATGGTGGGAGCCCCTCATAATGAGCACAGCACAGGGATGGTGGGAGCCCCTCATAATGAGCATAATGAGTCGACGATTGCCATATTGAGAAAGGTATTTATTGCTTTTTAAATTCATCATAACGAATGTTTGTAATTGTTACAAAAAGTTAACGAATCTAACGAAAATTTGTATTTCGTACAAAACGAATCCAAATTGAATTTCGGACACGTCTAATACGAAACGGAACGAAACAAATTTATTGACGACGCACATGTCTACCGATTAGGACGGTGCCATTGCCGGCAATTTGACATGTCAAATCGCACCAGTGTAAACCAGGGCTCAGAGGTGGATTTTGTTGGTGTGTTTCGGATCATTGTCCTGCTGTGCAACCCAAGTGCACTTGAGGTTGGGAACTGAGGGTCGGACATTCTCCTTGAGGATATTCTGGTAGAGCTCAGAATTCATGGTTCCATCAATGATGGCAAGTCGTCCAGCACAAGACTGGGGGTATGATGTTCTTTTTATGAAATGCTGTTAGTTTTACGCCAGATGTAACGGGACGCACACCTTCCAAAAAGTTCAACTTTTGGAAGGTGTCCAACATCAGTCCACAGAATACTTGCCCCAAAGCATACCTCCCCCAACATGCACGGATTCTGCGGGTTTCTCCCGCACTGACACATCTTTCCCGCAGTCCCGCGAGAGTGTTCAATTTCCCGCACAGCAGGAATCGGAGGAAGAGTAGCCAGTGGATGAAGCACACGCGAGGGAGGTAAGACGCACCCCCCCCCCCCCGCGATTGGTGATCAGCGGCCTCCCGCGGCACCCCCCCCCCCTCGCGATTGGTGGACACCCGCCCCCCCCCCCCGCTCAACAACAACTTCGGTGTCAGGGTACAAAAATAACATTGAATGTCCCGCGGTGGGACTTTTAAAAGTTGGGAGGTATGCCAAAGTCTTGGGGATAATAATTTTTTGGCCAAATGTAAGACGAGCCTTTGTGTTCTTTTTGGTCAGCAGTGGCTTTGGCCTTGGAACTCTCCCATGGATGCCACTTTTGCCCAGTCTCTTCCTTATTATTGAATCATGAACCAAGGGGGGTCGTTTGCCCCCCCCCCTGGAATCGAGAAGGTGTTGGCCAAATTGGCAGTGTTCTACACCCTCCGCCGCCCTTACACCCACTTCCAGCCCCGCTGGACCTGCTGAAGGTGAGAAGGAAGGAGAGCCGGGCTGTGTGTGCGGTATGGAGGGAGGAGGAGCTGTTCTACAACACGTGTGTGTGACTGCAGAGACATGACGTCATAGGACATGTCATACATATGGTCAGTGTGCAGTGTAGTGGTCAGTGTGTAGTGTCCAGAGGTGCAGGGTGCTGCTGTGTAATGTAACGGGGTGCAGGGTGCTGTGTAATGTAAAGGGGTCCAGTGATGCAGGATTCTGTGTAATGTAAAGGGGTCCAGTGATGCAGGATGCTGTGTAATGTAAAGGGGTCCAGTGATGCAGGGTGCTGTGTAATGTAAAGGGGTCCAGAGGTGCAGGGTGCTGTGTAATGTAAAGGGGTCCAGAGCTGTGGGGTGCTGTGTAATGTAAAGGGGTCCAGTGATGCAGGATGCTGTGTAATGTAAAGGGGTCCAGTGATGCAGGGTGCTGTGTAATGTAAAGGGGTCCAGTGATGCAGGGTGCTGTGTAATGTAAAGGGGTCCAGAGATGCAGGGTGCTGTGTAATGTAAAGGGGTCCAGAGATGCAGGGTGCTGTGTAATGTAAAGGGGTCCAGAGATGCAGGGTGCTGTGTAATGTAAAGGGGTCCAGAGATGCAGGGTGCTGTGTAATGTAAAGGGGTCCAGAGCTGTGGGGTGCTGTGTAATGTAAAGGGGTCCAGTGATGCAGGGTGCTGTGTAATGTAAAGGGGTCCAGTGATGCAGGGTGCTGTGTAATGTAAAAGGGTCCAGTGATGCAGGGTGCTGTGTAATGTAAAGGGGTCCAGTGATGCCGGGTGCTGTGTAATGTAAAGGGGGTCAGTGATGCAGGGTGCTGTGTAATGTAAAGGGGGTCATTGTTGAAGGGTGCTGTGTAATGTAAAGGGGTCCAGTGATGCAGGGTGCTGTGTAATGTAAAGGGGTCCAGAGCTGTGGGGTGCTGTGTAATGTAAAGGGGTCCAGAGCTGTGGGGTGCTGTGTAATGTAAAGGGGTCCAGAGATGCGGGGTGCTGTGTAATGTAAAGGGGTCCAGAGCTGTGGGGTGCTGTGTAATGTAAAGGGGTCCAGAGATGCGGGGTGCTGTGTAATGTAAAGGGGTCCAGAGCTGTGGGGTGCTGTGTAATGTAAAGGGGTCCAGAGCTGTGGGGTGCTGTGTAATGTAAAGGGGTCCAGAGATGCGGGGTGCTGTGTAATGTAAAGGGGTCCAGAGCTGTGGGGTGCTGTGTAATGTAAAGGGGTCCAGTGATGCATGGTGCTGTGTAATGTAAAGGGGTCCAGAGCTGTGGGGTGCTTAGTAATGTAAAGGGGTCCAGAGCTGTCGGGTGCTGTGTAATGTAAAGGGGTCCAGAGCTGTGGGGTGCTGTGTAATGTAAAGGGGTCCAGAGCTGTGGGGTGCTGTGTAATGTAAAGGGGTCCAGTGATGCGGGGTGCAGTGTAATGTAAAGAGGTGCAGGGTGCTGTGCAATGTAAAGGGGTCCAGAGCTGTGGGGTGCTGTGTAATGTAAAGGGGTCCAGAGCTGTGGGGTGCTGTGTAATGTAAAGGGGTCCAGAGCTGTGGGGTGCTGTGTAATGTAAAGGGGTCCAGTGATGCGGGGTGCAGTGTAATGTAAAGAGGTGCAGGGTGCTGTGCAATGTAAAGGGGTCCAGAGCTGTGGGGTGCTGTGTAATGTAAAGGGGTCCAGTGATGCGGGGTGCAGTGTAATGTAAAGAGGTGCAGGGTGCTGTGCAATGTAAAGGGGTCCAGAGCTGTGGGGTGCTGTGTAATGTAAAGGGGTCCAGAGGTGCAGTTGTGGAGAGGGGGTACACAGTAGTGACAAAGAGATATTTAAAGATGCAGGGGGCACAGTGGGGTGTTTTTACATTTTAACGTGGGGGGGTTGCTTTTAACCCCCGCTAGTGGTCGAAGAAAGGGTAAAATGCGACTGTGTATCACCGCTGCTGAAGCGCCCCCCCCCCCCCCTGAAAACATTTCAGCGGACGCCCATGTCATGAACACTGATCTTACCTGGGGCAAGTGAGGCCTGCAGTTCTTCAGATGTTGTTCTGGGTTACATTGTTACATTGTTGGTAAGGTTGAATAAAGACAAGAGTCCATCCAGTTCAACCAGTGTAGGTGTGTCAGTGTCTATAATCATTTCCCATATCCCTGTATGTTGTGCTCCTTAAAGAGAAGTTCCACCAAAAAAAAAAAAAACTTTGCATAAATCTACAGCATTATGCATAAGCAAAAACATTTGGATTTTAATTTTTATTTTTTTTACTCACCCCTTCAGCACTGTTGCTATGTTGTCCTGTGTATTCCGCCACTTCCTCTCTGTGGCGCCTGCCGTCATTTCTCTCGGCGCCCGACGTCATTTCCCTCGGCGCCCGTGCTCGCTGGTGCTCCTGGGAGATGTGTGTCAGGAGTCAGTGGGCAGCGCCGAGGGGCTTCGTTGCCATCACAACGGGGAGGGCATTTCCGCCACCGCCCGTTGTGATGGCAGCGTCTGAAGTGTACGGCGCTGGGAGCCGTTGATACTGCGCATGCGCGAGAACGGGCGGTGCAGGCTGGTCGCTCAGCTGCACCGTGTCCCGGGAAAGATAGTGCTTGTGGGCTACACATGCACATGCAAGCAATATGGAAAATGCCACCAAGGCAGAATAAAAGATATATTTGTCTGTGAAATCGGCAATCGAGGGGCGATCAATAAGTAAAACGTGAGTAATTACACTACGATTAATACAAAAACAATTTTCCTGGAAATTTTTTATTTATTTTTTAAGCAGTTGGAACTCCGCTTTAAGATGCACTTTCAAGAGTCTTTAAAAAATATTAATTCTCCCCGCTGCCACCACCAATTGTGGAAGAGAGTTCCACATCCTTATTGCCCTGACAGTGGAGGTTAGGCTGACTGGCTGTGTGGCTTCCAGGAATATGTCTCTGCCCTTTTTTTTAACCCCTTCCCACCCGGGCCTATAGCAGATCGACGGACGGGAAGGGCTTCTGTTATCCTGACACAGGGCGTCATATGACGTCCAGCAGGATAACATGCCGGGGGGCGCGCAGCGAGGCGATCACCAGTGCGGCACGTCAGTCTGACACGCCGAATCTCCGATCGTGGTAAGAAAACTCTGACAGGGGCTTCTTACCATGTGATCAGCTGTGACCAATCACAGCTGATCATCGCGTGAACCAGGAAGTGCCGGTAAACGGCATTCCTTGGTTCACGCTGACAGGGAGAGCCGATCGGCGGCTCTCCCTGTCAGAGGAGAGATTATCAGCACAGCCCCATCAGATGTGCCACCACAGTTACCAAAACGGTACCCATCATCTGCCAGTCAGTGTCCCCCTCAGGATCGCCTGTCAGTGCCCAATAAAGTGCCAATCAGTGCCAACCACAGTGCCAGTCAGTGCCCATCACATTGCCAACCAGTGCCCTACAGTAAAACCTATTAGAACCTCATCATCAGTGCTGCCCATCAGTGCCACCTGCCAGTGCCACCTGTCAGTGCCAATCAGTACCGCCTATCAGTGCCCATCACAGCCGCCTGTCAGTGCCCATCAGTGCCACCTATCAGTGCCAATCAGTACTGCATATCAGTGCCGCCTATTGGTGCCCATCGGTGCTGCATATCAGTGCCTCATCAGTGCCGCCTCATCAGTGCCCATCAGTGAAGGAGAAAACAAAATTTTATAACCGAAACTAAGAAAAATCTTTTTGTTTTCAAAAATTTCGGTCTTTTTTAGTTTGTTTAGCAAAAAATAAAAACCCCAGAGGTGATCAAATACCACCAAAAGAAAGCTCTATCTGTGAGAAGAAAATGATAAAAATTAAGTTTGGGTACAGTGTTGCATGACCGCGCAATTGTCATTCAAAATGTGACAGCGCTGAAAGCTGAACATTGTCCTGGGAAGGAAGGGGGTGAAAGTGCCCGGTATTGAAGTGGTTAATATTGGTACCACATTGGCTTTTTCCAATCAGCTGGTTCTATTCCAGTCAGTATGCTTGTCTGCAAAGATAAGTGTCATCACTCTGCTTTCCCCATCCTGTGCAGACATGTGTTCTGTGGCAGACCCTGATTGGTTTAGAGTGATGCCCCTCCCCTCTCCCAGTCTGAGCTCTGCTGTGGAAGAGATGCGCAGGAGGCTGATAAGAAGACATAACCAGGTTCTCATACAAAGTTCTATCTAAATATATATTGAATTTTTTAATACATAGTTGATGTTCCTCTTCATTTTTTTTTTTTTTTTTAATGAGGACGGATCTGAAGTCAAGTTTCTACATAGACGCGTGCCGTTCGTTTCGTTCCAAATTAAAATTCGGACCAATTCTCGTTTTTCTGAAATCCAGATGTATCCGAATTAGAATAGTACCGAATTTAAACGAATTTAGAAATAACAAAAAAAAAAAAAAATTGTACGAGTTTCGAATTCGAATACTTTTCCTATTTCCAAAGAGAATGAAATAGAATAGGGAATAAAAGGAATTCTATTTTATTCTCTTTGGAATTCGGAAAACGACTCGAAATTGATGCAAAAACTTTGCGAAAAATTTGAAATCGATTTGAAAACGAAATTTGAAATTCAAAAACACTTTTCCCATTTCCAAAGAGAATAAAATAGAATTCCTTTGTTCCCTATTCTATTTTATTCTCTTTAGGATTCGGAAAACTACTCGAAATTAATTCAAAAATGTTTTGAATCGATCCGAATTAAAAAAAAATTGAAATCGATTTTGAAGAGGAAAGAAACAAATTTAACTAAACGAATTTAAGTACCGTATATACTCGAGTATAAGTCGTCCTGAATATAAACCGAGGCACCTAATTTTACCACCAAAAACTGGGAAAACGTATTGACTCGAGTATAAGCCTAGGGTGTCCATGAGCATACCTCACTGTGTCCATGTGCATACCTCACTGTGCCCATGCCTCACTGTGCCCATGCCTCACTGTGCCCATGCCTCACTGTGCCCATGACTAGACTGACGTTTAACATGGGAGTCTATGGAAGGGGTGCCCGGCTTTAAAAAATCGGTGCTCCCCGGCCGTAGGACCCCCAGACAACAAACTTTGCACACTTGTAGAGGAGAAATTGGGCTACATGTGTGACAAGTTCAAGGTCCAGGGGACCTACAACCGGCCGGTACCGGGTCCCCAAACTCACCAGAGAAATTACAATTTAACATTGGAGTCTATGGAAAGGGTGCCCGGCTTTGAAAAATCGGTGCTCCCCGGCCGTAGGTCCCCCGGACAAAAAACTTTGCACATTTGTAGAGGAAGAGGGGGGCTACATGTGAGCCGGTACCGGGCCCCCAAAGCCTGGGAGATCAGGCGCAAAAAGGTGACTCGAGTATAAGCCGAGGGGGGGGCATTTTCAGCACAAAAAAATGTGCTGAAAAACTCGGCTTATACTCGAGTATATACAGTAAGTAACGAATCGAAACAATTTTTTTTTCGTTCTGCACATGTAACGTGTACAGAGTTCGCCTTTAATTAGTATACGCCATGTGCAGCACACACTTCCTGTTGCCCCGGCGGGAGCTCCGCCTCTTCCTTCATTCAGATGAGCGTACACCGCAACGCTCCAATCACGTTACATTTAGCAAGGGTGCTCCAGGTAGTATCTGTCCACCTCCAGGTGTGGGTGGAGCTCTAGGTTGTGGCGTATAGTTCGCGCGGCGCGGGGGGGGGGGTTTAGAGATGGTTTTTACTTTTATTCTGTTGATGATTAATTTCCATCGAAACTCGCCGTCACCAAAACCACATCCCCCGACAGCGGAGGACGTCTCTCCGAACGATTTGTATATTAGACTTACAGAGAGACATATTCAAAATACCGGGCCGGAGCTCTGCGCGGCTTCACCACAACGCCGATTTTACTAAAACAATTCCACTTTGCATGATTTCCCCGACAACATTCCGCGCCAGAGTCCGACCGCAACACAGCAGACAAAGGCGTTAAAAAAAACAAACAAAAAGAAAATAAACAAAACAAAAAAACAACAAAAACACAACAAAATAGAAACAAAATAAAGTGAAAAAAACAAAAAAAAACAAACCTAAAGAAAACGACAACAAAACAAAACAAAACAAAAACCTAAAGAAAAAACAAAACAAAAAAAAATAACAAAACAAAAACAAACCACTGACCTCCGGCCTCCCCGTCAGTCTTGCACAGTTGTAGCGGCTCCTCTCCTGGACTGAAACGGCTTCCTCTGATTTCTCCGCACACTGTGAGCTTCTCACCATGTGCATCAGAAGCTGCAGCAAGTCAGATAAGAGCCCCGCCCCATTTCCTGGCTGGAGGACATCCAGCATCTTTTAGCTCATTTTCTCCCCCAGCCTGTCTCTGGCCCCACCCCTTTCATTCATTGGATTTCAGTTTTTGTTTTTTTCAATCATGGAAGCTCAGCATCACATTGTGGGCGTTACCGATATCAATACAGCCTACCTAGGAACGCCCACTCGACGGGTGTCACTGTCACTTGAGTGCGTCTCCGACTCGCAGCTGAGAGTGCACTGGGGGGAGACGGACATGCGGACCGCCGCGGCCCACCGGGCATATACCCGGTATGCCCTATGGCCAGTCCGGGCCTGCCCACTACCCCAGACCGTCAACCACCCATCAGAGGGATTTTGATATTTACATAACTCCTCCCACTGCTTGCATCAGGGATGAGGGCTCTTAAGAGGAGTGCTGAGACTGTGATGTGTTCAGGAAGCGATGTACAGCCGGCCCCTCCCACCAGACATGATTGCATAGAGAATTATAGAAACCCAGTGATGGCATAATAGGGTCTTATAGGGGTCTCAAACTGGCGGCCCTCCAGCTGTTGCAAAACTACAAGTCCCATCATGCCTCTGCCCGTAGGAGTCATGCTTGTAAGGCCTCATGTACACTGCTGCTGCTGGTAAACGGGCATTTAGGAGCAGTTGGGCATTTTTTTCAACTGCTCCTGAACTCTCCTCTGTTATCTTATCAGTACATGTACACAGGATCCCCGATCTCTCCCCTATGTTATCTTATCAGTACATGTACACAGGATCCCCGATCTCTCCCCTATGTTATCTTATCAGTACATGTACACAGGATCCCCGATCTCTCCCCTATGTTATCTTATCAGTACATGTACACAGGATCCCCGATCTCTCCTCTATGTTATCTTATCAGTACATGTACACAGGATCCCCGATCTCTCCTCTATGTTATCTTATCAGTACATGTACACAGGATCCCCGATCTCTCCTCTATGTTATCTTATCAGTACATGTACACAGGATCCCCGATCTCTCCTCTATGTTATCTTATCAGTACATGTACACAGGATCCCCGATCTCTCCTCTGTTATCTTATCAGTACATGTACACAGGATCCCCGATCTCTCCTCTATGTTATCTTATCAGTACATGTACACAGGATCCCCGATCTCTCCCCTATGTTATCTTATCAGTACATGTACACAGGATCCCCGATCTCTCCTCTATGTTATCTTATCAGTACATGTACACAGGATCCCCGATCTCTCCTCTGTTATCTTATCAGTACATGTACACAGGATCCCCGATCTCTCCTCTATGTTATCTTATCAGTACATGTACACAGGATCCCCGATCTCTCCCCTATGTTATCTTATCAGTACATGTACACAGGATCCCCGATCTCTCCCCTATGTTATCTTATCAGTACATGTACACAGGATCCCCGATCTCTCCTCTATGTTATCTTATCAGTACATGTACACAGGATCCCCGATCTCTCCTCTATGTTATCTTATCAGTACATGTACACAGGATCCCCGATCTCTCCTCTATGTTATCTTATCAGTACATGTACACAGGATCCCCGATCTCTCCTCTGTGTTATCTTATCAGTACATGTACACAGGATCCCCGATCTCTCCCCTATGTTATCTTATCAGTACATGTACACAGGATCCCCGATCTCTCCTCTATGTTATCTTATCAGTACATGTACACAGGGTCCCCGATCTCTCCTCTATGTTATCTTATCAGTACATGTACACAGGATCCCCGATCTCTCCTCTATGTTATCTTATCAGTTCATGTACACAGGATCCCCGATCTCTCCTCTGTGTTATCTTATCAGTACATGTACACAGGATCCCCGATCTCTCCCCTATGTTATCTTATCAGTACATGTACACAGGATCCCCGATCTCTCCTCTGTGTTATCTTATCAGTACATGTACACAGGATCCCCGATCTCTCCTCTGTGTTATCTTATCAGTACATGTACACAGGATCCCCGATCTCTCCCCTATGTTATCTTATCAGTACATGTACACAGGATCCCCGATCTCTCCTCTGTTATCTTATCAGTACATGTACACAGGATCCCCGATCTCTCCTCTATGTTATCTTATCAGTACATGTACACAGGATCCCCGATCTCTCCCCTATGTTATCTTATCAGTACATGTACACAGGATCCCCGATCTCTCCCCTATGTTATCTTATCAGTACATGTACACAGGATCCCCGATCTCTCCCCTATGTTATCTTATCAGTACATGTACACAGGATCCCCGATCTCTCCCCTATGTTATCTTATCAGTACATGTACACAGGATCCCCGATCTCTCCTCTATGTTATCTTATCAGTACATGTACACAGGGTCCCCGATCTCTCCTCTATGTTATCTTATCAGTACATGTACACAGGATCCCCGATCTCTCCTCTATGTTATCTTATCAGTACATGTACACAGGATCCCCGATCTCTCCTCTGTGTTATCTTATCAGTACATGTACACAGGATCCCCGATCTCTCCCCTATGTTATCTTATCAGTACATGTACACAGGATCCCCGATCTCTCCTCTATGTTATCTTATCAGTACATGTACACAGGATCCCCGATCTCTCCTCTGTGTTATCTTATCAGTACATGTACACAGGATCCCCGATCTCTCCTCTGTGTTATCTTATCAGTACATGTACACAGGATCCCCGATCTCTCCCCTATGTTATCTTATCAGTACATGTACACAGGATCCCCGATCTCTCCTCTGTTATCTTATCAGTACATGTACACAGGATCCCCGATCTCTCCTCTATGTTATCTTATCAGTACATGTACACAGGATCCCCGATCTCTCCCCTATGTTATCTTATCAGTACATGTACACAGGATCCCCGATCTCTCCTCTATGTTATCTTATCAGTACATGTACACAGGATCCCCGATCTCTCCTCTATGTTATCTTATCAGTACATGTACACAGGATCCCCGATCTCTCCTCTGTTATCTTATCAGTACATGTACACAGGATCCCCGATCTCTCCTCTATGTTATCTTATCAGTACATGTACACAGGATCCCCGATCTCTCCTCTGTGTTATCTTATCAGTACATGTACACAGGATCCCTGATCTCTCCTCTGTTATCTTATCAGTACATGTACACAGGATCCCCGATCTCTCCTCTGTTATCTTATCAGTACATGTACACGGGATCCCCGATCTCTCCTCTGTTATCTTATCAGTACATGTACACAGGATCCCCGATCTCTCCCCTATATTATCTTATCAGTACATGTACACAGGGTCCCCGATCTCTCCTCTATGTTATCTTATCAGTACATGTACACAGGATCCCCGATCTCTCCTCTGTTATCTTATCAGTACATGTACACAGGATCCCCGATCTCTCCTCTGTTATCTTATCAGTACATGTACACAGGATCCCCGATCTCTCCTCTGTTATCAGTACATGTACACAGGATCCCCGATCTCTCCTCTGTTATCTTATCAGTACATGTACACAGGATCCCCGATCTCTCCTCTATGTTATCTTATCAGTACATGTACACAGGTTCCCCCATCTCTCCTCTATGTTATCTTATCAGTACATGTACACAGGATCCCCGATCTCTCCTCTATGTTATCTTATCAGTACATGTACACAGGATCCCCGATCTCTCCTCTATGTTATCTTATCAGTACATGTACACAGGATCCCCGATCTCTCCTCTGTTATCTTATCAGTACATGTACACAGGATCCCCGATCTCTCCTCTATGTTATCTTATCAGTACATGTACACAGGATCCCCGATCTCTCCTCTGTTATCTTATCAGTACATGTACACAGGATCCCTGATCTCTCCTCTATGTTATCTTATCAGTACATGTACACAGGATCCCCGATCTCCCCTCTGTGTTATCTTATCAGTACATGTACACAGGATCCCCCATCTCTCCTCTGTGTTATCTTATCAGTACATGTACACAGGATCCCCCATCTCTCCTCTATGTTATCTTATCAGTACATGTACACAGGATCCCTGATCTCTCCTCTATGTTATCTTATCAGTACATGTACACAGGATCCCCGATCTCTCCTCTGTTATCAGTACATGTACACAGGATCCCCGATCTCTCCTCTGTTATCAGTACATATACACAGGATCCCCGATCTCTCCTCTATGTTATCTTATCAGTACATGTACACAGGATCCCCGATCTCTCCTCTATGTTATCTTATCAGTACATGTACACAGGTTCCCCCATCTCTCCTCTATGTTATCTTATCAGTACATGTACACAGGATCCCCGATCTCTCCTCTATGTTATCTTATCAGTACATGTACACAGGATCCCCGATCTCTCCCCTATATTATCTTATCAGTACATGTACACAGGGTCCCCGATCTCTCCTCTATGTTATCTTATCAGTACATGTACACAGGATCCCCGATCTCTCCTCTGTTATCTTATCAGTACATGTACACAGGATCCCCGATCTCTCCTCTGTTATCTTATCAGTACATGTACACAGGATCCCCGATCTCTCCTCTGTTATCAGTACATGTACACAGGATCCCCGATCTCTCCTCTGTTATCAGTACATGTACACAGGATCCCCGATCTCTCCTCTGTTATCAGTACATGTACACAGGATCCCCGATCTCTCCTCTATGTTATCTTATCAGTACATGTACACAGGATCCCCGATCTCTCCTCTGTTATCAGTACATGTACACAGGATCCCCGATCTCTCCTCTGTTATCAGTACATGTACACAGGATCCCCGATCTCTCCTCTATGTTATCTTATCAGTACATGTACACAGGATCCCCGATCTCTCCTCTATGTTATCTTATCAGTACATGTACACAGGTTCCCCCATCTCTCCTCTATGTTATCTTATCAGTACATGTACACAGGATCCCCGATCTCTCCTCTATGTTATCTTATCAGTACATGTACACAGGATCCCCGATCTCTCCTCTATGTTATCTTATCAGTACATGTACACAGGATCCCCGATCTCTCCTCTGTTATCTTATCAGTACATGTACACAGGATCCCCGATCTCTCCTCTATGTTATCTTATCAGTACATGTACACAGGATCCCTGATCTCTCCTCTATGTTATCTTATCAGTACATGTACACAGGATCCCCGATCTCCCCTCTGTGTTATCTTATCAGTACATGTACACAGGATCCCCCATCTCTCCTCTGTGTTATCTTATCAGTACATGTACACAGGATCCCCGATCTCTCCTCTGTGTTATCTTATCAGTACATGTACACAGGATCCCCCATCTCTCCTCTGTGTTATCTTATCAGTACATGTACACAGGATCCCCCATCTCTCCTCTGTGTTATCTTATCAGTACATGTACACAGGATCCCTGATCTCTCCTCTATGTTATCTTATCAGTACATGTACACAGGATCCCCGATCTCTCCTCTGTTATCAGTACATGTACACAGGATCCCCGATCTCTCCTCTGTTATCAGTACATATACACAGGATCCCCGATCTCTCCTCTATGTTATCTTATCAGTACATGTACACAGGATCCCCGATCTCTCCTCTATGTTATCTTATCAGTACATGTACACAGGTTCCCCCATCTCTCCTCTATGTTATCTTATCAGTACATGTACACAGGATCCCCGATCTCTCCTCTATGTTATCTTATCAGTACATGTACACAGGATCCCCAATCTCTCCTCTGTTATCTTATCAGTACATGTACACAGGATCCCCGATCTCTCCTCTGTGTTATCTTATCAGTACATGTACACAGGATCCCCGATCTCTCCTCTATGTTATCTTATCAGTACATGTACACAGGATCCCCGATCTCTCCTCTGTTATCTTATCAGTACATGTACACAGGATCCCCGATCGCTCCTCTGTTATCTTATCAGTACATGTACACAGGTTCCCCCATCTCTCCTCTATGTTATCTTATCAGTACATGTACACAGGATCCCCGATCTCTCCTCTATGTTATCTTATCAGTACATGTACACAGGATCCCCGATCTCTCCTCTATGTTATCTTATCAGTACATGTACACAGGATCCCCGATCTCTCCTCTGTTATCTTATCAGTACATGTACACAGGATCCCCGATCTCTCCTCTATGTTATCTTATCAGTACATGTACACAGGATCCCTGATCTCTCCTCTGTTATCTTATCAGTACATGTACACAGGATCCCCGATCTCTCCTCTATGTTATCTTATCAGTACATGTACACAGGATCCCCGATCTCTCCTCTGTTATCTTATCAGTACATGTACACAGGATCCCCGATCTCTCCTCTGTTATCTTATCAGTACATGTACACAGGATCCCCGATCTCTCCTCTGTGTTATCTTATCAGTACATGTACACAGGATCCCCGATCTCTCCTCTATGTTATCTTATCAGTACATGTACACAGGATCCCCGATCTCTCCTCTATGTTATCTTATCAGTACATGTACACAGGATCCCCGATCTCTCCTCTATGTTATCTTATCAGTACATGTACACAGGATCCCCGATCTCTCCTCTATGTTATCTTATCAGTACATGTACACAGGATCCCCGATCTCTCCTCTATGTTATCTTATCAGTACATGTACACAGGATCCCCGATCTCTCCTCTATGTTATCTTATCAGTACATGTACACAGGATCCCCAATCTCTCCTCTGTTATCTTATCAGTACATGTACACAGGATCCCCGATCTCTCCTCTGTGTTATCTTATCAGTACATGTACACAGGATCCCCGATCTCTCCTCTATGTTATCTTATCAGTACATGTACACAGGATCCCCGATCTCTCCTCTGTTATCTTATCAGTACATGTACACAGGATCCCCGATCGCTCCTCTGTTATCTTATCAGTACATGTACACAGGATCCCCGATCTCTCCTCTGTTATCTTATCAGTACATGTACACAGGATCCCCGATCTCTCCTCTGTTATCTTATCAGTACATGTACACAGGATCCCCGATCTCTTCTCTATGTTATCTTATCAGTACATGTACACAGGATCCCCGATCTCTCCTCTGTTATCAGTACATGTACACAGGATCCCCGATCTCTCCTCTGTTATCTTATCAGTACATGTACACAGGATCCCTGATCTCTCCTCTATGTTATCTTATCAGTACATGTACACAGGATCCCCGATCTCTCCTCTATGTTATCTTATCAGTACATGTACACAGGATCCCCGATCTCTCCTCTGTTATCTTATCAGTACATGTACACAGGATCCCCGATCTCTCCTCTATGTTATCTTATCAGTACATGTACACAGGATCCCCGATCTCTCCTCTGTTATCTTATCAGTACATGTACACAGGATCCCCCATCTCTCCTCTATGTTATCTTATAAGTACATGTACACAGGATCCCCCATCTCTCCCCTATGTTATCTTATCAGTACATGTACACAGGATCCCCGATCTCTCCTCTGTTATCTTATCAGTACATGTACACAGGATCCCTGATCTCTCCACTATGTTATCTTATCAGTACATGTACACAGGTTCCCCCATCTCTCCTCTGTTATCTTATCAGTACATGTACACAGGATCCCCGATCTCTCCTCTATGTTATCTTATCAGTACATGTACACAGGATCCCTGATCTCTCCTCTATGTTATCTTATCAGTACATGTACACAGGTTCCCCCATCTCTCCTCTATGTTATCTTATCAGTACATGTACACAGGATCCCTGATCTCTCCTCTATGTTATCTTATCAGTACATGTACACAGGATCCCCCATCTCTCCTCTATGTTATCTTATCAGTACATGTACACAGGATCCCCGATCTCTCCTCTGTTATCTTATCAGTACATGTACACAGGATCCCCGATCTCTCCTCTATGTTATCTTATCAGTACATGTACACAGGATCCCCGATCTCTCCTCTGTGTTATCTTATCAGTACATGTACACAGGATCCCCGATCTCTCCTCTATGTTATCTTATCAGTACATGTACACAGGATCCCCGATCTCTCCTCTATGTTATCTTATCAGTACATGTACACAGGATCCCTGATCTCTCCTCTGTTATCTTATCAGTACATGTACACAGGATCCCCGATCTCTCCTCTGTTATCAGTACATGTACACAGGATCCCCGATCTCTCCTCTGTTATCTTATCAGTACATGTACACAGGATCCCCGATCTCTCCTCTGTTATCTTATCAGTACATGTACACAGGATCCCCAATCTCTCCTCTGTTATCTTATCAGTACATGTACACAGGATCCCTGATCTCTCCTCTGTTATCTTATCAGTACATGTACACAGGATCCCCGATCTCTCCTCTATGTTATCTTATCAGTACATGTACACAGGGTCCCCGATCTCTCCTCTGTTATCTTATCAGTACATGTACACAGGATCCCCCATCTCTCCTCTGTTATCTTATCAGTACATGTACACAGGATCCCCGATCTCTCCTCTGTGTTATCTTATCAGTACATGTACACAGGATCCCCGATCTCTCCTCTATGTTATCTTATCAGTACATGTACACAGGATCCCCGATCTCTCCTCTATGTTATCTTATCAGTACATGTACACAGGATCCCTGATCTCTCCTCTGTTATCTTATCAGTACATGTACACAGGATCCCCAATCTCTCCTCTGTGTTATCTTATCAGTACATGTACACAGGATCCCCGATCTCTCCTCTGTTATCTTATCAGTACATGTACACAGGATCCCCGATCTCTCCTCTGTGTTATCTTATCAGTACATGTACACAGGATCCCCGATCTCTCCTCTATGTTATCTTATCAGTACATGTACACAGGATCCCCGATCTCTCCTCTGTTATCTTATCAGTACATGTACACAGGATCCCCGATCTCTCCTCTATGTTATCAGTACATGTACACAGGATCCCCGATCTCTCCTCTGTTATCTTATCAGTACATGTACACAGGATCCCTGATCTCTCCTCTGTGTTATCTTATCAGTACATGTACACAGGATCTCCGATCTCTCCTCTGTTATCTTATCAGTACATGTACACAGGATCCCCGATCTCTCCTCTATGTTATCTTATCAGTACATGTACACAGGATCCCCAATCTCTCCTCTGTTATCTTATCAGTACATGTACACAGGATCCCCCATCTCTCCTCTGTTATCTTATCAATACATGTACACAGGATCCCCGATCTCTCCTCTGTGTTATCTTATCAGTACATGTACACAGGATCCCCGATCTCTCCTCTGTGATATCTTATCAGTACATGTACACAGCATCTCCGATCTCTCCTCTGTTATCTTATCAGTACATGTACACAGGATCTCCGATCTCTCCTCTATGTTATCTTATCAGTACATGTACACAGGATCCCCGATCTCTCCTCTGTTATCTTATCAGTACATGTACACAGGATCCCTGATCTCTCCTCTGTTTTCTTATCAGTACATGTACACAGGGTCCCCGATCTCTCCTCTATGTTATCTTATCAGTACATGTACACAGGATCCCCGATCTCTCCTCTATGTTATCAGTACATGTACACAGGATCCCCGATCTCTCCTCTATGTTATCTTATCAGTACATGTACACAGGATCCCTGATCTCTCCTCTGTTATCTTATCAGTACATGTACACAGGATCCCTGATCTCTCCTCTGTTATCTTATCAGTACATGTACACAGGATCCCCGATCTCTCCTCTATGTTATCTTATCAGTACATGTACACAGGATCCCCGATCTCTCCTCTATGTTATCTTATCAGTACATGTACACAGGATCCCCGATCTCTCCTCTGTTATCTTATCAGTACATGTACACAGGATCCCCGATCTCTCCTCTATGTTATCTTATCAGTACATGTACACAGGATCCCCCATCTCTCCTCTATGTTATCTTATCAGTACATGTACACAGGATCTCCGATCTCTCCTCTGTTATCTTATCAGTACATGTACACAGGATCCCCGATCTCTCCTCTGTTATCTTATCAGTACATGTACACAGGATCCCCGATCTCTCCTCTGTTATCTTATCAGTACATGTACACAGGATCCCCGATCTCTCCTCTGTTATCTTATCAGTACATGTACACAGGATCTCCGATCTCTCCTCTATGTTATCTTATCAGTACATGTACACAGGATCCCCGATCTCTCCTCTGTTATCTTATCAGTACATGTAAACGGGATCCCCGATCTCTCCTCTATGTTATCTTATCAGTACATGTACACAGGATCCCCGATCTCTCCTCTGTTATCTTATCAGTACATGTACACAGGATCTCCGATCTCTCCTCTATGTTATCTTATCAGTACATGTACACAGGATCCCCGATCTCTCCTCTGTTATCTTATCAGTACATGTACACAGGATCCCCGATCTCTCCTCTATGTTATCTTATCAGTACATGTACACAGGATCCCCGATCTCTCCTCTATGTTATCTTATCAGTACATGTACACAGGATCCCTGATCTCTCCTCTGTTATCTTATCAGTACATGTACACAGGATCCCCGATCTCTCCTCTATGTTATCTTATCAGTACATGTACACAGGATCCCCGATCTCTCCTCTATGTTATCTTATCAGTACATGTACACAGGATCCCCGATCTCTCCTCTGTTATCTTATCAGTACATGTACACAGGATCCCCGATCTCTCCTCTATGTTATCTTATCAGTACATGTACACAGGATCCCCCATCTCTCCTCTATGTTATCTTATCAGTACATGTACACAGGATCCCCGATCTCTCCTCTGTTATCTTATCAGTACATGTACACAGGATCCCCGATCTCTCCTCTGTTATCTTATCAGTACATGTACACAGGATCCCCGATCTCTCCTCTGTTATCTTATCAGTACATGTACACAGGATCCCCGATCTCTCCTCTGTTATCTTATCAGTACATGTACACAGGATCTCCGATCTCTCCTCTATGTTATCTTATCAGTACATGTACACAGGATCCCCGATCTCTCCTCTGTTATCTTATCAGTACATGTACACAGGATCCCCGATCTCTCCTCTATGTTATCTTATCAGTACATGTACACAGGATCCCCCATCTCTCCTCTATGTTATCTTATCAGTACATGTACACAGGATCCCCGATCTCTCCTCTGTTATCTTATCAGTACATGTACACAGGATCCCCGATCTCTCCTCTATGTTATCTTATCAGTACATGTACACAGGATCCCCAATCTCTCCTCTGTTATCTTATCAGTACATGTACACAGGATCCCCCATCTCTCCTCTGTTATCTTATCAATACATGTACACAGGATCCCCGATCTCTCCTCTGTGTTATCTTATCAGTACATGTACACAGGATCCCCGATCTCTCCTCTGTGATATCTTATCAGTACATGTACACAGCATCTCCGATCTCTCCTCTGTTATCTTATTAGTACATGTACACAGGATCTCCGATCTCTCCTCTATGTTATCTTATCAGTACATGTACACAGGATCCCCGATCTCTCCTCTGTTATCTTATCAGTACATGTACACAGGATCCCTGATCTCTCCTCTGTTTTCTTATCAGTACATGTACACAGGGTCCCCGATCTCTCCTCTATGTTATCTTATCAGTACATGTACACAGGATCCCCGATCTCTCCTCTATGTTATCAGTACATGTACACAGGATCCCCGATCTCTCCTCTATGTTATCTTATCAGTACATGTACACAGGATCCCTGATCTCTCCTCTGTTATCTTATCAGTACATGTACACAGGATCCCTGATCTCTCCTCTGTTATCTTATCAGTACATGTACACAGGATCCCCGATCTCTCCTCTATGTTATCTTATCAGTACATGTACACAGGATCCCCGATCTCTCCTCTATGTTATCTTATCAGTACATGTACACAGGATCCCCGATCTCTCCTCTGTTATCTTATCAGTACATGTACACAGGATCCCCGATCTCTCCTCTATGTTATCTTATCAGTACATGTACACAGGATCCCCCATCTCTCCTCTATGTTATCTTATCAGTACATGTACACAGGATCTCCGATCTCTCCTCTGTTATCTTATCAGTACATGTACACAGGATCCCCGATCTCTCCTCTGTTATCTTATCAGTACATGTACACAGGATCCCCGATCTCTCCTCTGTTATCTTATCAGTACATGTACACAGGATCCCCGATCTCTCCTCTGTTATCTTATCAGTACATGTACACAGGATCTCCGATCTCTCCTCTATGTTATCTTATCAGTACATGTACACAGGATCCCCGATCTCTCCTCTGTTATCTTATCAGTACATGTAAACGGGATCCCCGATCTCTCCTCTATGTTATCTTATCAGTACATGTACACAGGATCCCCGATCTCTCCTCTGTTATCTTATCAGTACATGTACACAGGATCTCCGATCTCTCCTCTATGTTATCTTATCAGTACATGTACACAGGATCCCCGATCTCTCCTCTGTTATCTTATCAGTACATGTACACAGGATCCCCGATCTCTCCTCTATGTTATCTTATCAGTACATGTACACAGGATCCCCGATCTCTCCTCTATGTTATCTTATCAGTACATGTACACAGGATCCCTGATCTCTCCTCTGTTATCTTATCAGTACATGTACACAGGATCCCCGATCTCTCCTCTATGTTATCTTATCAGTACATGTACACAGGATCCCCGATCTCTCCTCTATGTTATCTTATCAGTACATGTACACAGGATCCCCGATCTCTCCTCTGTTATCTTATCAGTACATGTACACAGGATCCCCGATCTCTCCTCTATGTTATCTTATCAGTACATGTACACAGGATCCCCCATCTCTCCTCTATGTTATCTTATCAGTACATGTACACAGGATCCCCGATCTCTCCTCTGTTATCTTATCAGTACATGTACACAGGATCCCCGATCTCTCCTCTGTTATCTTATCAGTACATGTACACAGGATCCCCGATCTCTCCTCTGTTATCTTATCAGTACATGTACACAGGATCCCCGATCTCTCCTCTGTTATCTTATCAGTACATGTACACAGGATCTCCGATCTCTCCTCTATGTTATCTTATCAGTACATGTACACAGGATCCCCGATCTCTCCTCTGTTATCTTATCAGTACATGTACACAGGATCCCCGATCTCTCCTCTATGTTATCTTATCAGTACATGTACACAGGATCCCCCATCTCTCCTCTATGTTATCTTATCAGTACATGTACACAGGATCCCCGATCTCTCCTCTGTTATCTTATCAGTACATGTACACAGGATCCCCGATCTCTCCTCTGTTATCTTATCAGTACATGTACACAGGATCCCCGATCTCTCCTCTGTTATCTTATCAGTACATGTACACAGGATCCCCGATCTCTCCTCTGTTATCTTATCAGTACATGTACACAGGATCTCCGATCTCTCCTCTATGTTATCTTATCAGTACATGTACACAGGATCCCCGATCTCTCCTTTATGTTATCTTATCAGTACATGTACACAGGATCCCCGATCTCTCCTCTATGTTATCTTATCAGTACATGTACACAGGATCCCTGATCTCTCCTCTATGTTATCTTATCAGTACATGTACACAGGATCCCCGATCTCTCCTCTGTTATCTTATCAGTACATGTACACAGGATCCCCCATCTCTCCTCTGTTATCTTATCAGTACATGTACACAGGATCCCCGATCTCTCCTCTGTTATCTTATCAGTACATGTACACAGGATCCCCGATCTCTCCTCTGTTATCTTATCAGTACATGTACACAGGATCTCCGATCTCTCCTCTATGTTATCTTATCAGTACATGTACACAGGATCCCCGATCTCTCCTCTGTTATCTTATCAGTACATGTACACTGTATCCCCGATCTCTCCTCTATGTTATCTTATCAGTACATGTACACGGGATCCCCGATCTCTCCTCTGTTATCTTATCAGTACATGTACACAGGATCCCGATCTCTCCTCTGTTATCTTATCAGTACATGTACACAGGATCCCCGATCTCTCCTCTGTTATCTTATCAGTACATGTACACAGGATCCCTGATCTCTCCTCTATGTTATCTTATCAGTACATGTACACGGGATCCCCGATCTCTCCTCTGTTATCTTATCAGTACATGTACACAGGATCCCCGATCTCTCCTCTATGTTATCTTATCAGTACATGTACACAGGATCTCCGATCTCTCCTCTATGTTATCTTATCAGTACATGTACACAGGATCCCCGATCTCTCCTCTGTTATCTTATCAGTACATGTACACAGGATCACCGATCTCTCCTGTTATCTTATCAGTACATGTACACAGGATCCCCGATCTCTCCTCTGTTATCTTATCAGTACATGTACACAGGATCTCCGATCTCTCCTCTGTTATCTTATCAGTACATGTACACAGGATCACCGATCTCTCCTCTGTTATCTTATCAGTACATGTACACAGGATCCCCGATCTCTCCTCTGTTATCTTATCAGTACATGTACACAGGATCCCCCATCTCTCCTCTGTTATCTTATCAGTACATGTACACAGGATCCCCGATCTCTCCTCTATGTTATCTTATCAGTACATGTACACAGGATCCCCGATCTCTCCTCTGTTATCTTATCAGTACATGTACACAGGATCCCTGATCTCTCCTCTGTTATCTTATCAGTACATGTACACAGGATCTCCGATCTGTCCTCTGTTATCTTATCAGTACATGTACACAGGATCCCCGATCTCTCCTCTGTTATCTTATCAGTACATGTACACAGGATCCCCGATCTCTCCTCTGTTATCTTATCAGTACATGTACACAGGATCCCCGATCTCTCCTCTATGTTATCTTATCAGTACATGTACACAGGATCCCCGATCTCTCCTCTATGTTATCTTATCAGTACATGTACACAGGATCCCCGATCTCTCCTCTATGTTATCTTATCAGTACATGTACACAGGATCCCCGATCTCTCCTCTATGTTATCTTATCAGTACATGTACACAGGATCCCCGATCTCTCCTCTGTTATCTTATCAGTACATGTACACAGGATCCCCCATCTCTCCTCTGTTATCTTATCAGTACATGTACACAGGATCCCCGATCTCTCCTCTATGTTATCTTATCAGTACATGTACACAGGATCCCCGATCTCTCCTCTATGTTATCTTATCAGTACATGTACACAGGATCCCCGATCTCTCCTCTATGTTATCTTATCAGTACATGTACACAGGATCCCCGATCTCTCCTCTATGTTATCTTATCAGTACATGTACACAGGATCCCCGATCTCTCCTCTATGTTATCTTATCAGTACATGTACACAGGATCCCTGATCTCTCCTCTATGTTATCTTATCAGTACATGTACACAGGATCCCCGATCTCTCCTCTGTTATCTTATCAGTACATGTACACAGGATCCCCCATCTCTCCTCTGTTATCTTATCAGTACATGTACACAGGATCCCCGATCTGTCCTCTGTTATCTTATCAGTACATGTACACAGGATCCCCGATCTCTCCTCTGTTATCTTATCAGTACATGTACACAGGATCCCCGATCTCTCCTCTGCTATCTTATCAGTACATGTACACAGGATCCCCGATCTCTCCTCTATGTTATCTTATCAGTCCATGTACACAGGATCCCTGATCTCTCCTCTGTTATCTTATCAGTACATGTACACAGGGTCCCCGATCTCTCCTCTGTTATCTTATCAGTACATGTACACAGGATCCCCGATCTCTCCTCTGTTATCTTATCAGTACATGTACACAGGATCCCCGATCTCTCCTCTGTTATCTTATCAGTACATGTACACAGGGTCCCCGATCTCTCCTCTATGTTATCTTATCAGTACATGTACACAGCATCCCTGATCTCTCCTCTATGTTATCTTATCAGTACATGTACACAGGATCCCCGATCTCTCCTCTATGTTATCTTATCAGTACATGTACACAGTATCCCCGATCTCTCCTCTGTTATCTTATCAGTACATGTACACAGGATCCCCGATCTCTCCTCTATGTTATCTTATCAGTACATGTACACAGGGCCCCCGATCTCTCCTCTGTGTTATCTTATCAGTACATGTACACAGGATCCCCGATCTCTCCTCTGATATCTTATCAGTACATGTACACAGGATCCCCGATCTCTCCTCTGTTATTTTATCAGTACATGTACACAGGATCCCTGATCTCTCCTCTGTTATCTTATCAGTACATGTACACAGGATCCCCGATCTCTCCTCTGTGTTATCTTATCAGCACATGTACACAGGACTTACGCTTTCCCCGACTTGTTCATTCCCCGACTTAGTTGGGGTAGTCGGTACACTTTGGTGGGGGTCGGCCACGCCCACTGACATTTGACCTCTGGGGACCCGCCCTCTGACCTTTGACCTCTGGGGGAGGTCCCTGTTCAAGAGCCTGGGTCCTAGCCTTGTTCTTAAAGGGAAAACCCTAACCCTAACCCCTAACCCTAACCCCTAACCCATATCTCTCCTCTGTTATCTTATCAGTACATGTACACAGGATCACCGATCTCTCCTCTGTGTTATCTTATCAGTACATGTACACAGGATCCCCGATCTCTCCTCTATGTTATCTTATCAGTACATGTACACAGGATCCCCGATCTCTCCTCTATGTTATCTTATCAGTACATGTACACAGGATCCCCCATCTCTCCTCTATGTTATCTTATCAGTACATGTACACAGGATCCCCGATCTCTCCTCTGTTATCTTATCAGTACATGTACACAGGATCCCCGATCTCTCCTCTATGTTATCTTATCAGTACATGTACACAGGATCCCCGATCTCTCCTCTATGTTATCTTATCAGTACATGTACACAGGATCCCCGATCTCTCCTCTATGTTATCTTATCAGTACATGTACACAGGATCCCCCATCTCTCCTCTATGTTATCTTATCAGTACATGTACACAGGATCCCCGATCTCTCCTCTGTTATCTTATCAGTACATGTACACAGGATCCCCGATCTCTCCTCTGTGTTATCTTATCAGTACATGTACACAGGATCCCCGATCTCTCCTCTGTTATCTTATCAGTACATGTACACAGGATCCCCGATCTCTCCTCTGTTATCTTATCAGTACATGTACACAGGATCCCCAATCTCTCCTCTGTTATCTTATCAGTACATGTACACAGGATCACCGATCTCTCCTCTATGTTATCTTATCAGTACATGTACACAGGGCCCCCGATCTCTCCTCTGTTATCTTATCAGTACATGTACACAGGATCCCCCATCTCTCCTCTATGTTATCTTATCAGTACATGTACACAGTATCCCCGATCTCTCCTCTGTTATCTTATCAGTACATGTACACAGCATCCCCGATCTCTCCTCTGTGTTATCTTATCAGTACATATACACAGCATCCCCGATCTCTCCTCTGTGTTATCTTATCAGTACATGTACACAGGATCCCCGATCTCTCCTCTGTTATCTTATCAGTACATGTACCCAGGATCCCCCATCTCTCCTCTATGTTATCTTATCAGTACATGTACACAGGATCCCCGATCTCTCCTCTGTTATCTTATCAGTACATGTACACAGGATCCCCGATCTCTCCTCTGTTATCTTATCAGTACATGTACACAGGATCCCCCATCTCTCCTCTATGTTATCTTATCAGTACATGTACACAGGATCCCCAATCTCTCCTCTATGTTATCTGATCAGTACATGTACACAGGATCCCCGATCTCTCCTCTATGTTATCTTATCAGTACATGTACACAGGATCCCCGATCTCTCCTCTGTTATCTTATCAGTACATGTACACAGGATCCCCGATCTCTCCTCTATGTTATCTTATCAGTACATGTACACAGGATCCCCGATCTCTCCTCTATGTTATCTTATCAGTACATGTACACAGGATCCCCGATCTCTCCTCTATGTTATCTTATCAGTACATGTACACAGGATCCCCGATCTCTCCTCTGTTATCTTATCAGTACATGTACACAGGATCCCCGATCTCTCCTCTGTGTTATCTTATCAGTACATGTACACAGGATCCCCGATCTCTCCTCTGTTATCTTATCAGTACATGTACACAGGATCCCCGATCTCTCCTCTGTTATCTTATCAGTACATGTACACAGGATCCCCAATCTCTCCTCTGTTATCTTATCAGTACATGTACACAGGATCCCCGATCTCTCCTCTATGTTATCTTATCAGTACATGTACACAGGGTCCCCGATCTCTCCTCTGTTATCTTATCAGTACATGTACACAGGATCCCCGATCTCTCCTCTATGTTATCTTATCAGTACATGTACACAGGATCCCCGATCTCTCCTCTATGTTATCTTATCAGTACATGTACACAGGGTCCCCGATCTCTCCTCTGTTATCTTATCAGTACATGTACACAGGATCCCCGATCTCTCCTCTGTTATCTTATCAGTACATGTACACAGGATCCCCGATCTCTCCTCTGTGTTATCTTATCAGTACATGTACACAGGATCCCCGATCTCTCCTCTGTTATCTTATCAGTACATGTACACAGGGCCCCCGATCTCTCCTGTTATCTTATCAGTACATGTACACAGGATCCCCGATCTCTCCTCTGTTATCTTATCAGTACATGTACACCGGATCCCCGATCTCTCCTCTGTGTTATCAGTACATGTACACAGGATCCCCGATCTCTCCTCTGTGTTATCTTATCAGTACATGTACACAGGATCCCCGATCTCTCCTCTGTTATCTTATCAGTACATGTACACAGGATCCCCGATCTCTCCTCTGTTATCTTATCAGTACATGTACACAGGATCCCCGATCTCTCCTCTGTTATCTTATCAGTACATGTACACAGGATCCCCGATCTCTCCTCTGTTATCTTATCAGTACATGTACACAGCATCCCCGATCTCTCCTCTGTGTTATCTTATCAGTACATATACACAGCATCCCCGATCTCTCCTCTGTGTTATCTTATCAGTACATGTACACAGGATCCCCGATCTCTCCTCTGTTATCTTATCAGTACATGTACCCAGGATCCCCCATCTCTCCTCTATGTTATCTTATCAGTACATGTACACAGGATCCCCGATCTCTCCTCTGTTATCTTATCAGTACATGTACACAGGATCCCCGATCTCTCCTCTGTTATCTTATCAGTACATGTACACAGGATCCCCCATCTCTCCTCTATGTTATCTTATCAGTACATGTACACAGGATCCCCAATCTCTCCTCTATGTTATCTTATCAGTACATGTACACAGGATCCCCGATCTCTCCTCTATGTTATCTTATCAGTACATGTACACAGGATCCCCGATCTCTCCTCTGTTATCTTATCAGTACATGTACACAGGATCCCCGATCTCTCCTCTATGTTATCTTATCAGTACATGTACACAGGATCCCCGATCTCTCCTCTATGTTATCTTATCAGTACATGTACACAGGATCCCCGATCTCTCCTCTATGTTATCTTATCAGTACATGTACACAGGATCCCCGATCTCTCCTCTGTTATCTTATCAGTACATGTACACAGGATCCCCGATCTCTCCTCTGTGTTATCTTATCAGTACATGTACACAGGATCCCCGATCTCTCCTCTGTTATCTTATCAGTACATGTACACAGGATCCCCGATCTCTCCTCTGTTATCTTATCAGTACATGTACACAGGATCCCCAATCTCTCCTCTGTTATCTTATCAGTACATGTACACAGGATCCCCGATCTCTCCTCTATGTTATCTTATCAGTACATGTACACAGGGTCCCCGATCTCTCCTCTGTTATCTTATCAGTACATGTACACAGGATCCCCGATCTCTCCTCTATGTTATCTTATCAGTACATGTACACAGGATCCCCGATCTCTCCTCTATGTTATCTTATCAGTACATGTACACAGGGTCCCCGATCTCTCCTCTGTTATCTTATCAGTACATGTACACAGGATCCCCGATCTCTCCTCTGTTATCTTATCAGTACATGTACACAGGATCCCCGATCTCTCCTCTGTGTTATCTTATCAGTACATGTACACAGGATCCCCGATCTCTCCTCTGTTATCTTATCAGTACATGTACACAGGGCCCCCGATCTCTCCTGTTATCTTATCAGTACATGTACACAGGATCCCCGATCTCTCCTCTGTTATCTTATCAGTACATGTACACCGGATCCCCGATCTCTCCTCTGTGTTATCAGTACATGTACACAGGATCCCCGATCTCTCCTCTGTGTTATCTTATCAGTACATGTACACAGGATCCCCGATCTCTCCTCTGTTATCTTATCAGTACATGTACACAGGATCCCCGATCTCTCCTCTGTTATCTTATCAGTACATGTACACAGGATCCCCGATCTCTCCTCTGTTATCTTATCAGTACATGTACACAGGATCCCCGATCTCTCCTCTGTTATCTTATCAGTACATGTACACAGGATCCCCGATCTCTCCTCTGTGTTATCTTATCAGTACATGTACACAGGATCCCCGATCTCTCCTCTGTTATCTTATCAGTACATGTACACAGGATCCCCGATCTCTCCTCTATGTTATCTTATCAGTACATGTACACAGGATCCCCGATCTCTCCTCTGTTATCTTATCAGTACATGTACACAGGATCCCCGATCTCTCCTCTATGTTATCTTATCAGTACATGTACACAGGATCCCCGATCTCTCCTCTATGTTATCTTATCAGTACATGTACACAGGGTCGTTTATAGTCATTTCTAGGCTTTTTCTGGAACCCAAAAAAATGCGTTCATAAGCTGTGTTTAGAGGCATTTCAAGCGCCAAACGCGGCTAAACTCGCGTTTCGTTTACAGACAATTTTCCTTTTAACCAAAAAAATAAAAAAATATTTATTTATTTTTTAAACGCTTCTAGACTCAAACGCGGCACGTAAACGCGGCTAAACGGTCGTTTTTAGACACCGGTTTCTAGCTGTAAAGTTTATTCATTCAGGAGAGGTTGTACAACATCCCGTGTACATGAAGCCTTAAGTGCGAAATACACGGTGAGAAAATCGGCCGATAGCTCGACAGCCAACCAACGAAACAGCGTTCGATGGTCGAAACCGTTGCCAACATTGACCCATCTAAAAAAATTGTTAAAAGAGCAAACGATTTAATACATAGTGTTGACATGTCACGCACAAGTGGAATTGATGTAGTGTGCGTGTGACCTTGTAGCCCCACCTTTCCGCCCAGCACGAACGTTCCTACGCAACCCATTGAAGTGACCGGCTTCAGAACCGAAATATCCGCGGATTTCGTAGTGGAAGCATCAACGTGCGTTCATAGTGTGTATGTTCGGTGTGTGTTCACGAACGTACGGCTTAGATTCAAAATGGATGAGGCCCAGAGGTCCAAAATTTGCATTATTAATAAATAATACACAATACGAGAAATTTATGTTTTTTTTTATTTTTTATTTTTTTAATTATTCGAGACCTTTGTTCTGATTTCTTTGCGCTAATTTGGAACTTTTCGTTCGTGTTTATGAAACATCGTTCTTGAACACTGCTTCCCGGTCGTCGACCATTTCCGGTCATGCGTACTAATGTTTGAGAGATTTTTTTTATTGACGACCGTCACACCAACGAATAGAATATCGTTCCTTGTCAAACGATACGACACAATTTTTCCATTTTTTTTCTTTCAATCAAACTTTTTAGTTCATAATATCGATATCGGGTATTACTTGTTGGGCATCAATATCGGCCGATCGTTCACAGAACGGAAATTTTCGGCCGATATTCTTATTGTGGTATTCCGGCCATAACTGTCAGCCTGGCAATGCCTCATGGGACTTGTAGTTTAAAAACAGCTGGAGGACCGCCAGTTTGAGACCCCCTGGTCTAAAATTAGGTGTGTAATGCAAACTTACGTGCGTTTTAAGCAGAATAAACATCAGTACTAAAGTCAGTGGCGGTGCGTCCATAGAGGGCGCAGGAGCGCCACCCCCTCTCGCTCCTGCACCACCACTGAAAAACAATACATACATTCATGCATTGCATGTATGTATGTATGTATTGTCGCCGCTGCCGCGCCGCCCACTATTCAGATGGCCGGCCCCCTGGTGAGCACCGGCCATCTGAATAACGGCAGCTGGTTGGCTGTGGAAATGTCTATCAGAGCCAGCGGCTCTGATAGGCTTTCCGATTACAGCCTGAGGGCTCTAATCGGCTTCTGAATAGTTAACCAGGGGACGCACGGGGGGGGGGGGGGTGCATTCCTTGGTTAACACTGACACGCATCTCAGCCAATCAGGTTCACCGGATCTGGTTACCGGTAACCTGATTGGCTGAAGCGACATCGAGCACGGGACTACATCAAGGAATCGTGGAGGAGGATCCAAGGATGGCTGACCGAGAAAGGTAAGTGCGGGGGGGGGGGGGGCGGCGTGCAATCTGGCAGCATTTTAGGGGTAGACTGGTGGCAATTGATGGGCACAGTGGCGGCAATTGGTGGGCACAGTGGAGCCGCAATTGGTGGGCACAGTGGGGCCGCAATTGGTGGGCACAGTGGGGCCGCAATTGGTGGGCACAGTGGGGCTGCAATTGATGGGCACAGTGGGGCTGCAATTGAGTTTTTTTTTGTTTGTTTTTTCGTTTGTTTGCTCCTCCCCCCAAAAATTTTGAGCACCAGCCGCCACTGCCTGAAGTGTATCTCTAGCCATAAAGCTTTTCTTAGTTATGGATTAGGAAGGAAATTATTAGAACTCCTGTTAAGTTTTGTATCTGCTTTGTCACAAAGTGAGTGGACAGTAATGCCTCGTACACACCACCGTTTTTTTCCGACGGGAAAACTGCGATGAGAGCTTTTGGCCGGGAATGCCGGCCGTGTGTATGCTCCATCGCAGTTTTTCCGCCGGGAAAACTGCCTGAAAAAAAAAAAAAAAAAGAGAGCAGGATCTCTTTTTTCCCGTTGGGAAAAAATCCCAGTGGGAAAACCGTTCGTCTGTGTGAGTCCTCTCGGGAACAGGCGTCTCCATTGGAAGATTTGTCCTCCTTTCCTGTTCAGGTGACAACTCTAAAACTTTGGATTTGTCATCACTTCTTGTCTTAGACCCCTTTCACACTGGGGGGCCTTTTGCCGGCGCTATAGCATTAAAAATAGCGCCTGCAAAGCGCCCTGAAACAGCGGCTCCTGTCTCTCCAATGTGAAAGCCCAGAGGGCTTTTCACACTGGAGCTGTGCGCTGGCAGGGTGTCAGAAAAAGTCCTGCCAGCAGCTTCTTTGGAGCGGTGAACTGACCGCTCCTTAACGCGCTCCTGCCCATTGAAATAAATGGGCAGCGCTTTGCGGGCGGTTTTAACCCTTTTTCGGACGCTAGCGGGGGTTAAAAGCGCCCCGCTAGCTGTCGAATAGGGCCGCAAAAACAACGGTAAAGCGCCGCTAAAAATAGCGCCGTCTTACTGCCAACGCCCGGGGCGGCTCAGTGTGAAAGGGCTCTTATTAACACCAGTACTGAGGGAGAGGATAAATCCCCCCCCCCCCCCATGAGGACACAGCAAATAAACCCTGACCGGGCTTCTAACCCCTCCATACTCCATCAGAAACTACAAACATTTTTCCCACCTACAGTTGTGTTCAAAATAATAGCAGTGTGTTTGACCACTTGTGCCCACTGGGCACTTATACCCCCCCCCCCCTTCCTAACCAGGCCAATTTTCAGCGCTATCACACTTTGAATAATAACTCAGTAATGCTTCACTGTACCCAAATAACATTGCCATTTTTTTTCACATGAATAGAGCTTTTTTTTGGTGGTATTTAATCAGAGAGTTTTTTTTTTTTTGGCACGTGACTAAATAAATAAAAAAAAAAAAAAAAGACCGAAATTTGGGTAAAAAAAAAAATAATTTTTCTATTTTTGTTATATCATTTTGCAAACTAGTAATTTTTCTTCATACATTTTGGCCAAAAGTTGTACTGCTACATATATTATTATTATTTTTTTTTTTACCAAAGACTTTTTACCAATAACTTTAGTCATTTTTCTTCATAAATTTTGGAAAAAAAGTTATACTGCTACATGTCTTTGGTAAAAAATATATATATATGCAGCAGTATAACTTTTGGAAAATTATACAACAAAAATAGAATTTTTTTTTTTTTTTTACGAAGTTTTCGGTCCTTTTAAAAAAAAAATATTCATCGCGCAAAAAATAAACTCTGCAAATAAATACCACCAAAAGAAAGCTCTATTTGTGTGAGAAAAAAAAAGGACAATGTCATTTGGGTACAGTGTAGCATGACTGAGTTATTATTCAAAGTGCGATAGCGCTGAAAATTGGCTTGGTTAGGAAGGGGGTATAAGTAGCACCATAGCTTGTAGACTCTATAACCTTCACATGGATGTGTTTTTTTCTGTTTTTTTTTTGTTTGTTTTTTTATAAAACACACAGGTTATAGAGAGAACATTTTGTAAAAAAAAAAAAAAAATGCATTTTTCTATTTTTGTTATAAAATTTTGCAAATTAGTAATTTTTCTTCATACATTTTGGCCAAAAGTTATACTGCTACATATCTTTGGTAAAAAAAAAAAAAAAAAAAATCAAACACACATCCGTGTGAAGGTTAAAGAGTCTACAAGCTATGGTGCCACCCAGGAGCTGACCATTGGCTGATTAATTGCCATTCTGTCTATTCTTCCATCCATTCCAATGGTAGTTTTCCCGTTTCCTTCCACGTCTTCTTGGTTTTGGTTGCCATTTTCTGTTCAGTTTCTGCACTTCTTTAGAAGTTTTTTTTTTTTTTCCCCGTCTCCAATAAACATATTAATCAAAGTACGCTGTTCTTCTCATCTAAACAAATGTCTGGAACGACCCATTATACTCAGATTTTCAGAGAGAAATGCACTTAAACAATAAATCAAACATAAATTGCGCTAATTAACCGCTTCAGCCCCGGAAGATTTTACCCCCTTCCTGACCAGAGAACTTTTTGCGATTCGGCACAGCGTCACTTTAACAGACAATTGCGCGGTCGTGCGACGTTGTACCCAAACAAAATTTTCGTCATTTTTTCCCCACAAAGAGAGCTTTTTGGTGGTATTTGATCACCTCTGCGGTTTTTATTTTTTGCGCTATAAACAAAAGAACAGCGACAATTTAAAAAAAAAAAACACTGTCTTTTACTTTTTGTTATAATAAATATTTTTTCTCAGTTTAGGCCGATATGTATTATTCTACATATTTTTGGTAGTGTAAAAAAAAAAGAAAAAAAAAATCGCAATAAGCGTATATTGATTGGTTTGCGCAAAAGTTATAGCTTCTACAAAATAGGGGATAGATTTATGGCATTTTTATTATAATTTTTTTTTTCTTTTCTAGTAATGGCGGCGATCTGCAATTTTTATCGGGACTGCGACATTATGGCGGACACTTTTGACACATTTTTAGGACCACTGACAATTTTTTCAGCGATCAATGCTATAAAAATGCACCGATTACTGTAAAAAATGTCACTGGCAGGGAAGGGGTTAACACTAGGGGGCTAAATGTGTTCCCTAATGTGTGTTCTAACTGAAGGGGGGATGGGACTGACTAGGGGAAATGACAGATCGCTGTTCATACTTTTTATGAACACACGATCGGTCATTTCTCCCCCTGAAAGAACCGGGATCTGTGTGTTTACACACACACAGATCCCGGTTCTCGCTGTGTCACGTGCGATCGTGGGTGCCCAGCGGTCATCGCGCCCGCCGGGCACTCGCATCGGCTGCAGGGGCGAGCAGTGGGCGTCCCTAGTGGCCACAGGGCGAAGCGACGTAAAGTTGTTTTGCCCAGCCGTGCCATGTTCCCGCAGTAAAACTGAGGCGGCTGGTCGGCAAGTGGTTGTGAAATATTGATGAATCTGAGTTCATATGCAGAGAGAGGACAGAAGAGAAGTCCATAAAGTGATTATGAAATCCAATGTGTCCCTCTCGAGAATTCACGATCACTTCGGTGAAAGTATAAAGAAAAGCCTCCACCTCATAGAATGGCCGCTTACCAGCTCCTCATTGACCTCCTGTGACGGAAGGTCTTTCGCGCTTGTGGCTATAGACCCACCTAGGGCTTTTGATTATCCAGGGGGATCGCGCTGTCAAGCTTCCACCACCCGAAAAAGGATTCGATCACATGTGAGCCCCAAAAAGAGATAAGGCCTCCACAGCGTAAAGTCTTCAATGTTTATTGGTTTAAAATTGGGTTGCACTTACATAAGAAATGTAGTCTTAAAGGTTCAAATTCAGGCAGGCCGGCCGGCTAATAGGAGCAGCCCGTGTATTGGGACTTGTGCAAACACAGCGACGTCAGCACATGGCTCCTCCCTATGCGTTTTGTCACAAATGACGTCCTGGGGGAACGAAATGCACTATACCCAGCATGTACAACACTTGCTGCCTTCATCCTTAACCACTTCAGCTCCGGAAGATTTACCCCCCTTATGACCAGGCCATTTTTTGCAATAAGGCACTGCGTTACTTAAACTGACAATTGTGCAATGCTGTACACAAATAAAATTTAGGTCCTCCCCCCACAAATAGAGCTTTCTTTTGGTGGTGTTTGATCACTGCTGTGTTTTTTTTTTTTTTTTATAGTTTAAAAGAAAGAAAAAAAAAAAAAAAAGAAGAGCAGCATTTTGGAAAAAAATACTTTTTTTAAAGAAATAAATCTAATTTCTTCAGTAATTTGGGCCAATTTCTATTCCGCTACATGTTTTTTGGTAAGAAGAAAAAAAAAATCCCAATAAGTGTATACCGTATATACTCGAGTATAAGCTGAGTTTTTCAGCACATTTTTTTGTGCTGAAAATGCCCCCCTCGGCTTATACGCGAGTCATCGCTGCGCTGTCCTAATCTGCAGCCTTATCTCCCAGCGCTGTGATATATTCCGTCTACTCGGCAGCCGTGCAGTATACCAAAGCCCCGCCTCCTCCTCGTCCGTGATAGGCTGAACACGGACTCCCTGCTGGAAACAGAGTCAGTGTTCTGTCACGGACGAGGAGGCGGGGCTTTGGTACTCTGCATGGCCGCCGAGTAGACTTAGTATATCACAGCGCTGGGAGATAAGGCCACAGATGGGTACAACGGCAGACGCCGATCAGGTACTTGAGGGTGAGGCTGAGGCATGCAGATGGACACAGTGAGGCTGCAAATGGGCATTGTTGACCCTCTTTTCCACTTACAGTAGCTATGCTGCTGCATTCTCATCCTAGGCTTATACTTGAGTCAATACGTTTTTCAAGTTTTTTTGTGGTAAAATTAGGTGCCTCGGCTTATATTCGGGTCGGCTTATACTCGAGTATATACGGTATTTGCACAAAAAAGTTATAGCAGCTACAAACTATGTGATTTATTCATGGAATTTAAAAAAAAAAATGTTTTATACTAGTAATGGTGGTGATCAGCGACTTATAGCGCAGTTGTTCTCATTCCTGTCCTCAAGTACCCACAACAGGCCATGTTTTGCAGGTTTTCCATTATCTTGCACAGGTGCTTTAAATCTGAGTCAATGGCTTGGTATTATGGACAGCTATTTTATCTAAGACAGGGGTAGGCAACCTGGGGCCCCTCCAGCTGTTGTAGAACTACATTTCCCATGAGGCATTGCAAAGCTGGTAATTACAATTACTCCCAGAGGCATGATGGGACTTGTAGTTCTGCAACAGCTGGAGGGCCCCAGGTTGCCTACCCCTGTCTTAGATCAAATAGCTGTCCATAATACCAAGCCACTGACTCAGATTTTAAGCACCTGTGGAAGATAATGGAAAACCTGCAAACATGGCCTGTTGGGGGTACTTGAGGACAGAAATGAGAACCACTGTTATAGCGGGACTGTGATATTACAGCGAACACCGACACTTTTTGGGGACCAGTGACACCAATACAGTGATCAGTGCTAACAAATATGCACTGTCACTGTACTAATGACACTGACAGGGAAGGGGTTAACATCAGGGGGCGATCAAAGGGTTACCTGTGCGCCTAGGGAGTGCTTCCTAACTGTGTGTGTGTGTGTGGGGGGGGGATGGGGGAGGTGCTTGTACTGTGGAAAGGCAGAGATCTGTGTTTTTGCTTAGCAGAAACACAAGATCACTGCCTTCCCCTGTAACAGAACGGCGATCTGTCTTGTTTACATAGGGTAGATCGCCGTTCTGCCTGTGCCTTCAACGATCGATGGGGTCCAGGCGGACATTGCGTCCGCCGGACCCGATGATTGGCTCTCGCTGCATCCAATCACAGCGGGAGCGGGCCACCAGTGGCCCCAGACCCGAAAGTGCAGAATCACATACCTGTACGTGATTTGGCACAAAAGAGCCGCCGCCCCACAGTAAATGTATGTGGGGCGGTCAGTAACTGGTTAAATAAGGGCCACACGTTTTTTGTTTTTTTTTAAGACTTAATGACCTCACTAATTGAACTCCACCCTGCTATTATTTTGAACACGCCCCTTATTCAATTAATGATTCAATTACACAGAATCAGCACCATACATGTTGGGTCTGTTGGTTTTCTATTACTCTACTACACCTACTAGTAAATAATTTGCCATGTAGAAATGTAATTTATACCAAAAACAGTTATTGATCTGGTTAGTGACGCTGGACTGCGATTACTTTAAACACAACTGTATATCTGAAATACCAGCTCCAAGCACGCCCCCTCATATAATAAACCATCAAAAGGAAAGAATCAGAGACACACACAATGAACATTTCTACATTTTATTATTTAAAACTTTGTGAACAATTTCAGAGAAAAGAGAAAAATAAAAACGAATAAACTTGAGGCGGCAGGGGCGACATACACAAGGAACTCCCCGAATTCAGGGCGTGGAATGAATTCATTGGCTGGATCTGTAAACAGAGCGCTAACCGTCAAGAGTAAATCCCATGCATCACCGGGGGGAGGGGCCTCTGATGTGCGCACACCAGACATACACCCTTATCAGGCTGTCTACATACAACGGGGGACGTAATTGTGTAGACAAGAGAATGTTCAGCCTGTCCAATCACTGGGAACACCAAGTGACATCACCGGTTCCCAGGAAATCGATTGGCTACAGGCTCCTGAGTGTTGGTTTGGGATACAAGATGGCGGACTCCCCTTTGTGTTATAATCAGGCACGCTCTACCCTGGCCTATCAAAGTTCACACACGGGTGGAAACCCTCTTAAGGTCCCCAGTGTGGACTACGCTCCCTCCAGTAAGTGGTCACTTTCATGTACATCTACTTTGGTCCATTTCTCTATTCCCAACCTGCACTACAAACTAAGAAAACCATCCATGGACTCGCCCTGGCTTCCTCTTAGTTGATGCCTACATTGCTCCACCAGCTTAAAAACAAATTTTCTATACCTCGGATTTTGAAGAAAAAAAAAAAATTAAGTCACGATGGCCCGCCGTATCCTGGAGGGGACAGGAAGGAGCAAAGGATTCTGGGATCAGGACACAGAAAGACGCCAGGGTTGGAGGCACAGGACAGGCAGAGAATTTAGGATACGTTGAGTGATGGAGATAGAAGAGGAGGATGGAGGTTCTGGAGCCGAGGAACCTAAAAGGGAACCTTTCACAAAACCTTATTCCCAACCCATGGGACACACTCTAGTGTGAAGTCCCCAATCCAGAACCAGTACATGACCCAAAAGGATGGCTGCTTACATTACTGCATCCGAGAAAGTTAGGTCGCTCCATGACAACTTTGCTTTAAAGTTGCAAGATGTAATTCAGCAGAAACAAAAGGCTGACGTGTGACAGAAGATGGAGGAAGCCATGATAACAGATCTGCAGGATCTAGAGAGGAGAATAAATTAAATTTACAGGATCAGATCATAGCAGAAGGAATGTCTAAGGGGAAACCAAGGAGCAAATATCGTGCTGATCTGGAGATGAAAAGGAACATAAGGTGGCACATTCTGGAGATGGTAGGAAGATATTAATGCAGGATCTGGACATAGGAGGGAGGAAGAGAAGGTTGCAGAATTTTGGGACGGGAGGAAGCTAAGAATGAGAGAATGTCACCAGCACACCATGGATTTCCAGCTTTATTCAGCGATCACATCGTTACAGCAAACATCAACGTTTCAGAGCCTCACAGGACCCCTTCATCAGGCATGTGACCGCCTGTGAGACTCAGAAATGTTGCCATTTGCTGTAACGATGTGATCGCCGACTAAAGCTGGAGATCCATGGTGTGGTGGTGACATTCTCCAACTATTCACGGTTGCAACTGGTGCTCGCTTCAGCACCTACTTCTATGCACAGCTATTTTACAGGAACATGTGCTTTGGGATCTGGAGTTGGGGGTAAGAGAGGGCTGTGGGATCTGGAGTTGGGGGTAAGAGAGGGCTGTGGGATCTGGAGTTGGGAACAGCACAAGTTTGCACATTCTGGAGATGGTAGGAAGATAAGGATGCAGGTTTTGAAGAATGGAGGAAAAGTTTCAGGATCTGGAGAAAAGGCTGCAAGTTCTAGGGTTAAGGGGAAGGTAAGGTTCTCTTGTTAAAGTTGCAGGATCCAATTCAGCACAAACAAAGGCTGACATGTAACGAAAGAGGAAGGAAGCCAAGATGGCAGAGATCTGCAGGATCTAGAGCTGAACATAAAATTATATTTGCAGAATCAGATCATAGCAGAAGGAATGTCTGAATAGAAACCCAGGATCAAATATCATGCTGGATCTGGGAAGAAGATAAGGTTGCCCGATCTGGAGACGGGAGGAGGATAAGGTTGCCCGATCTGGAGACGGGAGGAGGATAAGGTTGCCCAATCTGGAGACGGGAGGAGGATAAGGTTGCCCAATCTGGAGACGGGAGGAGGATAAGGTTGCCCAATCTGGAGACGGGGGGAGGATAAGGTTGCCCGATCTGGAGATGGGAGGAGGATAAGGTTGCCCGATCTGGAGACGGGAGGAGGATAAGGTTGCCCGATCTGGAGACGGGAGGAGGATAAGGTTGCCCGATCTGGAGACGGGAGGAGGATAAGGTTGCCCGATCTGGAGACGGGAGGAGGATAAGGTTGCCCGATCTGGAGACGGGAGGAGGATAAGGTTGCCCGATCTGGAGATGGGAGGAGGATAAGGTTGCCCGATCTGGAGATGGGAGGAGGATAAGGTTGCCCGATCTGGAGACGGGAGGAGGATAAGGTTGCCCGACCTGGAGACGGGAGGAAGAGAAGGTTACAGGATCTGGAGATGGGAGAAATTTTAAAGTTGCAGATAAAAGAAAGAAGTTAGACGGGGTAGAGTTATCTGGTAACAGGTCAATTTGGAGTTTTCAGACAGGAAAGTTGATAAAAGTGAGAGACTCTAATATTATCCTGTTATGTGCTGAGCTAAAGTTACAATATTTATTAAGATAAAAAAAAAAAAAATATATAAAAAAAAAAAACCAAACACACACAGAGAACCGCTGAAGGCACAAAAGCTACTGTTTTCTATCACCTGGGGGGTCCTTCGCCCCAAACAGCAGAGTAGAACCTCCGCCCCGGGCCTACCGTCTACTCTTCATTCTCTTATTTAAAATTATTACATCTTTTCTTTGTTACAGGAATGTGAGATGGTGTGGCGAGGGTTAAACCTTCATCGAAGAAGTGCAACAAATAACTGGCTGTCAGCGCGGAGTGGGGGAAGGCAGACGTTGTGCTATAGGCCCCACCTGGCAGGGAAGAGGTTAATGTACACAGGGAATGTCTCTTAGGACAGAAATTCATTGCCGGGAGCTGGAAGTCTGCAGGCCCAGGCCGGAGGTAAAGAATGGGTTAAATCTGCCCTCAACTTCCTGGGCTTGCAGATTCCGGCCCGCTTTGTGATTTTTTCCTTGTAATCAAGGAGTTAATAACTTCCTTTTAACCCTTGCATGCACAGACGAAGCTTCTGGATCTGGATTTACAGAGATAAAAGACGAATATGAAAAAGTCTAACTCCTCGCGGAGAAAAGAGGCTGCATATCAGACACCCCGACCTCTGCCGTCCTCCATCCGCCAACCTGCCTCCGCCAGGAGTGCTGTATGGCCGTCTTCTAGGCAAATGAGGAGTCCCGTGGGTTCTTCCAGAGGCAGGGGGGCAGAATTCCAGGGGTGAGAGCCAGGGGGAGTGGGTAATATACCGGCGCAGCCCAGCAATACGCAGAGGACCGCTTCATGGCGGCAGTCTTCATCCAGCAAAGAAAAGGTTAATTACAAAATGAGACACTCGGGATAAAAACCGGAAAATCCACAGAGGGGGCAAAAGGGTCTCTGCTTCCCGATCTGGTCAACGTGGCTGGCAGCCCTGCGGAGAAGAAAAAAAGAATGTCAAGCCTGCAGGAAATCATTACGGACCCCTTCAGGAACGGAGATGTCTTACAAGATCATGCCTGGAGCCGTCTGTTTTGTGAAGCTCCCCCCGCCCCCTGGGATTTACATAATGTAGTCAAAGATATAGATAGAACTATGTGCTATTAAAGCCAAATCAACCCCCCCATTTATTTTTTCTAATTCCCAGAGCTGTCTTCAGTCTGTCATGACGTCCTGGGGTCCTCTTCCACCCGCATTGGGCGGAGCCTCTGATTCAGAAAAGGACTTTACCGTAGTGACTAGGGATGCACCAATACCGGTAAACTCCAGATACAGAAACCAATACTTTGCGGTGCAATTTGCATCAAAATGTAAAATAAATGGGTGCAGATCGCACTGCAAAGAATCACATGCGATTTCCCCCACTGCTTGTGTGCAGGGATGAGCCGAACACCCCCCTGTTCGGTTCGCACCAGAACCTGCGAACAGACAAAATGTTCGTGTAAACTTTAGAACCCTATTAAATACAATGGACTCGAACGTTCGAAATCTAAAGTGTTAATTATAAAGGCTAATATGCAAGTTATTGTCCTAAAAAGTGTTTGGGGACCTGGGTCCTGCCCCAGGGGACATGTATCAATGCAAAAAGAAGTTTTAAAAACGGCCGTTTTTTTGGGAGCAGTGATTTTAATAATGCTTAAAATGAAAAAATAAAAGTGAAATATTCCTTTAAATTTCGTACCTGGGGGGTGTGTATGATATGCATGTAAAGTGGCGCATGTTTCCCGTGCTTAGAACTGTCCCTGCAAAAAATGTCATTTTTGAAAGAAAAAAAATGCATTTAAAACTGACTCGCGGCTATTAATGAATTGTCGGCTCCCGGCAATACATACAAAAGTCATTGAGAAAAAAAAAAAAAAAAAGCGTGGGGGTTCCCCAGAATTCAATTACCAGGCCCTTCAGATCTGGCATGGATTTTAAGGGGAACTCCACCCCAAGTTTAAAAAAAAAATGGCGTGGAGTCCCCCTAAAAATCCATACCAGACCCCTTATCCGAGCACGCAACCTGGCCGGCCGCAGGGGAAAAGGGGGGGACGAGAGAGCGGCCCCCCCTCCCTCCTGAACCGTACCAAGCCACATGCCCTCAACATGGGGAGGATGTCCCCATGTTGATGGGGACAAGGGCCTCATCCCCACAACCCTTGCCCGGTGGTTGTGGGGGTCTGCGGGCGGGGGGCTTATCGGAATCTGGAAGACCCCTTTAACAAAGGGGACCCCCAGATCCCGCCCCCCCTATGTGAATTGGTAACGGGTACATTGTATCCCTACCATTTCACGAAGAAAGCGTAAAAAAAATGTTTAAAAAAACACACAAACACCTTGAAAAAGTCCTTTATTTAAAAAAATAAATAAACATTCCAGCGCTGAAATCCAGTGTCCCGCGGCGATCCCGATGTCCAGCGCTGTCCTTCATTGGTTGTGCCTGAGCGGACCTGATGGGGAACTCCCTCTCAGTATTTTAAATGTATAGACCCGCCCCTTCTAAAGTTCCCCATCAGGTCCGCTCCCTCGGTATGTCGGACCCGCCTACGTCATTGGCTTGAGCGGGGAACTTCCTTCACTATGTAAATTTAAATTACACAGTGAAGGAAGTTCCCCGCTCAAGCCAATGACGTAGGCGGGTCCGACATACCGAGGGGGCGGACCTGATGTGGAACTGCTCTCACTTTGGTAATACATGTATAGACCCGCCCCTTCTCATGTTCCGCATCTGGTCCGCTGAGCGGACCCGATGGGGAACTTTAGAAGGGGCGGGTCTATACATTTAAAATACTGAGAGGGAGTTCCCCATCAGGTCCGCTCAGGCACAACCAATGACGGACAGCGCTGGACATCGGGATCGCCGCGGGACACTGGATTTCACCGCTGGAATGGGTTTTTTTTTTTTTTTTTTTTAATAAAGGACTTTTTCAACGTGTTTGTGTGTTTTTTTAAACATTTTTTTACGCTTTCTTCGTGAAATGGTAGGGGTACAATGTACCCCTTACCAATTCACATGGGGGGGGGGGGGCGGGATCTGGGGGTCCTCTTTGTTAAAGGGGTCTTCCAGATTCCGATAAGCCCCCCGCCCGCAGACCCCCACAACCACCGGGCAAGGGTTGTGGGGATGAGGCCCTTGTCCCCATCAACATGGGGACATCCTCCCCATGTTGAGGGCATGTGGCTTGGTACGGTTCAGGAGGGAGGGGGGGCCGCTCTCTCGTCCCCCCCTTTTCCCCTGCGGCCGGCCAGGTTGCATGCTCGGATAAGGGGTCTGGTATGGATTTTTAGGGGGACTCCACGCCATTTTTTTTTTAATTTGGGGTGGAGTTCCCCTTAAAATCCATGCCAGATCTGAAGGGCCTGGAATGGATATTTGGGGGAACCCCACGTCAATTTTTTTTTTATTTGCGGCGGGGTTCCCCTTAATATCCATTCCAGACCTGAAGGGCCTGGTAATTGAATTCTGGGGAACCCCCACGCTTTTTTTTTTTTTTTTATCAAGGACTTTTGTATGTATTGCCGGGAGCCGACAATTCATTAATAGCCGCGAGTCAGTTTTAAATGCATTTTTTTCTTTCAAAAATGACACTTTTTGCAGGGACAGTTCTAAGCACGGGAAACATGCGCCACTTTACATGCATATCATACACACCCCCCAGGTACGAAATTTAAAGGAATATTTCACTTTTATTTTTTCATTTTAAGCATTATTAAAATCACTGCTCCCGAAAAAACGGCCGTTTTTAAAACTTCTTTTTGCATTGATACATGTCCCCTGGGGCAGGACCCCGGTCCCCAAACACTTTTTAGGACAATAACTTGCATATAAGCCTTTATAATTAGCACTTTAGATTTCTCCCATAGATTTTTCGAATTTGCCGCGAACACCCCAATTTGTTCGCTGTTCGAACGGGCGAACAGGCAATGTTCGAGTCGAACATGAGTTCGACTCGAACTCGAAGCTCATCCCTACTTGTGTGTATAGAAAAGGAAAAGCACCATTTAGTAGGCAGTTTATTAAAAATGTTAAGTCACATTTTGGTCAAATGCAAAATCTGCATAGGTGTCCCGGTCCTGCAAGTGATAGCGAATCACGGCTGCTGGAGGTGCTCACAGGGCTGGAGATGTAGAGGCGGCTCCGCCCCCACTTCGGCCCTATACCCAGAGGGGTCCCGGAACTTCTTTATCCCTGTGAGCACCTCCAGCGCCCGTGATATTCTATCATCGGCGGAACACCTATGCAGGTTTTGCATTTGAGCAGATATGTACTCAATATGCACTTACACCTCCCCCCCCCCCTTTTCTGCTGCCACATTTGGGCCCCCCTCCCGGGTGGCGGGGGAAGAGGGGGTACCTGCTCCCACTTCTGGCTGACTTTGCCATGGAGAACTCAGCTAGAAGTTTGGTCCCCCTTCTCCTTCCCCCGCCGGCGGGACATAAAAAAAGCGCAACGCGCTTCACAAATGCGCAGTAAGGAAACGGCCGAGGTGGCAGCAACATCCAAGAGCTGAAAAATTGGCTCAGGTGAAGATATCGCTGGATTCCAGGGACAGGTAAGTGTCTTTTTATATTAAAAGTCAGCAGCTACAATTTTTTTCTGAAGGAGCCTGGAGCTCCTCTTTAATGTGAGTCCTAACATTTTTAATAAACTGCCCACTAGATGGCGCCTTTCCATTATATATACACAGTGTGTGTGTGTATATGTGTATAACTCTCACACACACACTCTCACACACACACTCTCACACACACACTCTCACACACACACACTCTCACACTCTCACACACACTCACACTCTCACACACACTCACACTCTCACACACACTCACACTCTCACACACACTCACACTCTCACACACACTCACACTCTCACACACACACACTCACACTCTCACACACACTCACACTCTCACACACACACACACTCTCACACACACACACACTCTCACACACACACACACACACACACACTCTCACACACACACACACTCTCACACACACACACACTCTCACACACACACACTCTCACACACACACACTCTCACACACACACACTCTCACACACACACACTCTCACACACACACACTCTCACACACACACACTCTCACACACACACACTCTCACACACACACACTCTCACACACACACACTCTCACACACACACACTCACACACACACACTCACACACACACACTCTCACACACACACACTCTCACACACACACACTCTCACACACACACACTCTCACACACACACACTCTCACACACACACACTCTCACACACACACACTCTCACACACACACACTCTCACACACACACACTCACACACACACACACTCACACACACACACTCTCACACACACACACTCTCACGTAGCGGGGGGGGGGGGGGGTTAATCGCATACGATACGGACAGACATTGCGCTACATCCCTGTTCAAATCACATGCAATTCTTTGCAGAGGGATTCACGCCCATTTATTTTGCATTGACGAAAATGTCACCGCAAAGTATCGATATTCATACTAGTCGATAAAAAAAAAAAAAAAAAACGGTATTGGTGCAATCCTTGTAGTGACATGAGCGTGGATTTCTGTTGCACTCTCCTGAACAAAAAAAATAAAAAATGATGCGATTTGGGTATACTATCCACTGACAACCCCCCCCCCAATAAAAGGACAGTCCTAATATGGATACAATTTCTAATTAAAAAGTCCACATATTAAAAAAGGTACACAGAGTGTCCCATTCATTTTTTTAATGGGCTTCTGCTTTAAGTACAAGCTCTATGTACGCCCAGGGAGTGATGGGTGGCCACAGCAGAAGCCATGACCTTGTGTTGGTCGTCTTCAGATGACCTCCCCCCCCCCCCCCCATCGAAAATCGGTTTCATATAAAAGTACTAATAAGTATGTTTAATTCTATCAACTAATTATACTTTAATTCTTGAGAGTAGGTGCATAAATTGGGGAAGGATTGTAGGGGCCCCAGTGCAATACTTTGCCCAGGGACCTATGAGGCTATTAAGATGGCGCTGCTTAGGGGGGGGGGGGGGGGTCTAACAAACTTTAAAAGGAGGACCTGTCTCTTGCCCAATGTTATCATATAAGGGGCTTGTTAGCCTCCTTGCGACAGCAATAACGTTATATTAAAAAAATAATAATTATAATAAGATTGAATTTAAAACTTCATCTTTTATTATGAAAAAGAAAAAAAAAATAATTGGGGATTAAAGTATAACTGAAGGCAAAACCTTTTGTATAGAGTGGAGGAGAGGTATTAGAACCCCTGTCAGTTTTGTATTGCAGTCTATGTCCCCCTTTTGGGAGATTCAACCCATTTGTCCTGTTTAATTTTATTGAAAGTAAAAGAAATCAAAAATTTTGGGTTCTCCCCAGAAAAGTAATAGAGGGGGAAATCTTCAAATAGGGACACTAGTTCTGGTGACCTGGGGGGGGGGGGGTCCCCAGTGAATTACCTTAATTTGCAGGGATTTCCTCTCACTTCCTGCTTTGGCTATGGGACAGGAAGTGAAGGGAATTCTCTGCAATGGGACACAGATGGCAAACACAAGTTATAACCCTCCCTTACTCTATCCAAAATCAAAATAAAAGTTTTGCCTGTAGTTCTACTTTAAGATTTTATTGGACAATAAAATATAAATAACTTTAGAATAATATAAATAATACAATTCAATATTTAAATGTATTCCCCAACACCAAACCCCCCAACCCAAACCTATCCGAATATCACCGACACCCTACAGCCGGGCCCAGCTGACCCCACATGGACACGGACGGCTCCTCACCTCAGGTTAGAACAGGCCGCAGTCCTTCAGGTTATTTTTGATGATGACGTCTGTGACGGCGTCGAACACGAACTGGACGTTCTTTGTGTCAGTAGCGCAGGTGAAATGTGTGTAGATCTCCTTGGTGTCCCGCCTCTTGTTCAGATCCTCAAATTTACTCTGGATGTAACTGGCGGCCTCGTCGTACTGGTTGGCGCCTGTTCGGAGGAGACGAGAGAGAGAGAAAGAGAGAGAAAGATGGAGTGAATGTGAGAGCCAAGGACAGCAGAGGAGATCGACCTATTAACCTAAAGCAGACCTTGTATCGCATGCATGGTCCGCCGTTTACCTTTTGCCACCCCTCACCTTTCCTGAAAACACTAAATAAAGTAAAGAATAAATAAAATACCTGCATGGAAAAAAAAAAAAAAGCAGCTTCCATGTTTCTGAGGATGACAATCTTCCTCCAACGAGATCCCAAGGAATGGCAAATACTCCAAATCTAGTGTCCTCTTCTGGAGTACTCCACATTCCTCAGACCTTGTTGAAATGCGCCGCAGGTGTAAGAAAGGGAAAGGAGAGTATAGAACTTTTATTTCTCTTACAGGTGATTTTTAACATTTGCTTATGGCATTTTAGCAAGGTATTGGGTGAGTCCTCGAGGGTAAACGGCACACCTTACTTTTTGGGTGCAAGGTCTTCTACTATATATATATTTATTGGCACTCCCGCTGGTGGCTCCACCTGAGACAGCAACAGGTCCCTGAAAGCTCCAGAAAAGGAACACAAGGGGGCGCCAAGTATATATAAAATATAATTATTATTTTTAGACACCCTAGAGATAAAAATGACGATTGATGCAATACTTTATGTCACACCGTATTTGCGCAGTGGTCTTACAAGCGCAATTTTTGGGGAAAAAAATAAAATAATAATTGAATTAAAAAAATAAAAATAAAACAGTAAAGTTGGCCCAATTTTTTTCTATATTGTTTAAGATAATGTTACGCCGAGTAAATTGATACCCAACATGTCAGGCTTCAAAATTGCGCCTGCTCGTGGAATGGCGACAAACTTTGGCACTTAAAGCGGAGCTCCACCTTAAGAAAAAAAATATATTAAAAGCCAGCAGCTACAAATACTGCAGCTGCTGACTTTTAATAAATTGACACTTACCTGTCCAGGGTGCCCACGATGTCGGCAGCAGAAGACGAGCAATCGCTCGTCTCTCGGCTGCCCCCGCCGCCATCCTCGGTGAGGGAATCAGGAAGTGAAGCCTTGCGGCTTCACTGCCCGGTTCCCTACTGCACATGCGCGAGTCGCGCAGCGCGTCTTCACTGGGCCCTGCTGTGTTCTGGGAACTGTGCGTTTCCCAGAACAGTGGGGGGGGGGGGGGGGAGTGGCGTAGATACCCGCAGATTTTGAAAGGTGACAATTGTGGCACCGGAGGGGGGAGGAATCCGATGAGCGGAAGTTCCACTTTAGGGTGGAGCTCCGCTTTAAAAATTTCTCACAGGTTACCAGTTTTGAGATATAGAGCTAGAATTATTGCTCTCACTCCAACGATCGCGACAGTACCTCACAGGTGTGGTTTGAACATCGTTTTCATATGCGGGTGAAACCTGCTTCTGCGCGCGAGCTCGGTGGGACGGGGCGCTTTAAAAAAAAATATCTTATTTATAAAAAATATTTACACTGTCCTTTAAAAAAAGAAAAAAAAAAAAAATTGGGTCACTTTTATTTCTATTATGTGGAGTATAAACATCCCTTTTGTAATAGAAAAAAAAGCATGACAGGACCTCTTAAATATGAAATCTGGGGTCAAAGAGACCTCAGATCTCACATTTGCACTAAAATGCAATAAGCTACCGACGGCCCGGTAAGCGGCGGAGACGACCGGGAGTACGGCGGGGGGCACCACTCCTGTCGCAGATAAAAATGATCTTGCGGCGAATCCGCAGCAGAGACCACTTTTATCTGAAAACGGACCGCCCGCCGTGTAACCACTTAAGGACCGGCTCATGTAGATTTACGTTGGCAGAATGGCACGGACAGGCATAATCACGTACCTGTACGTCCCCTTTAAATGCCTGCCATGTGGTCACGCGCTCGCGACCCTGCCGTCTTCCCCGTGAGTCGGACCGCGGGTCCCGCGGACTCGATCGCCGCGGGAATCCCCGCGATCGTCTCACGGAGGTATAGAGCGGGGAGATGTTTATGTAAACCAGCTCTGCCTAGTGACAATGACACGGATCTCCGCTCCATGTACTCGGAGCGAAGATCAGTGTCATGTGACACAGCCCATCCCCCCTACAGTAAGAAACACTCACTAGGGAATACTTAACCCCTACAGCGCCACCTAGTGGTTAACCCCTTCACTGCCAGTGTCATTTTCACAGTAATCCGTGCATTTTTATAGCACTGATCGCTGTAAAAATGACAATGGTCCCAAAAATGTGCCAAAAGTGTCCGACGTGTCCGCCATAATGTCGCAGTCACAAAAAAAAAAAATCGCTGATCGCCACCATTACTAGTACAAAAAAAAAAAAAATTAATAAAAATGCCATAAAACCCCCTATTTTGTAAACGCTATAACTTTTGTGCAAACCAATCAATAAACACTTATTGCGATTTTTTTTACCAAAAATATGTAGATGAATACGTATCGGCCTAAACTGAGGGAAAAAAAAAACTTTTTTTATACATATTTTTGGGAGATATAGCAAAAAATAAAAAATTATTGAATTTTTTTTCAAAATTGTCACTCTTTTTGTTTATAGCGCAAAAAATAAAAGCCGCAGAGGTGATCAAATACCACCAAAAGAAAGCTCTATTTGTGGGGAAAAAAAGACGTCAATTTTGTTTGGGAGCCACGTCGCATGACCGCGCAATTGTCAGTTAAAGCGACGCAGTGCCGAATCGCAAAAAGTGGCCTGGTCTTTGACCAGCAAAATGGTCCGGGGCTGAAGTGGTTAAGAATAGGATACCGGGGTTATGGCAGCTATCTGCTGCCATAACAACAATATTCCACGTCAAAGTACCGACGTATAGCGACAAAGGCCGGTCCGTAAGTGGTTAAAGCGATTGTAAAGCTTTGTTTTTGTTTTTTTCATAAAACTAACAAAAACATGTTATACTTACCTGCTCTGTTTAATGGTTTTGCACAGAGCGGCCCTGATCCTCCTCTTCTCGGGTCTCTTTGGCTCTCCTGGCCCCTCCCCTCAGACATGGAGCCCCAGTTCAGGCCCACCTCCTCTCTCTACTGATTGGCTAACTTACTTTGATTGACAGCAGCAGAAGCCAATGGCGGCGCTGCTGTCTCTCAGCCAATCAGGAGGGAGAGTCCCGGACGGACGAGGCACTCGTGGACATCGCTGGACAGAAATGGGGCTCAGGTAAGTATTAGGAGGGCTGATGCACACAGAAGGCTTTTTATCTTAATGCATAGAATGCATTAAGATAAAAAAAAACCCTTCTGCCTTCAACCACTTTAAAGGAGAATTACGGGGAAAGCTCATTTGGCTGTACTTCCCCTATGGATCACAGGAGTGTAGTTCGTTCTGCACTCCTGTGAGCCATTTTCAGCAGACAGCATCCCACTGACAGCGGACATCACAGAGCCAGTCCAGGCTCTGGGGCAAGATCGTGAACCATGGTCAGGATCCACCCATAAACCTGGACCGCCACTTGGTTCAGCCTCTCGGCGATCTGCTGAGAGCCTGAGCCGGCCGCTCCCACCCGCCCCCCCACCACAGCCCAGCGCTCCAGCTCACGCAGCTCTGAGAACCAAGCGATCAGCGAGGGGGTTTTTAAATCGCTCGGTTCTCAGTCTTAAAGCCGGCGGGGGACCGATGCAGCATCCACCTTAGGCAAGTAGGATTCCTAAAATGGAAAAAAAAAATGCTCAACTTCTCTTTTAAGTGACAATATTCTAGTTCTTTAACAACTTAACCTGGAAGATTTACCGCCCTTCATGACCATGGCCATTTTTTTGCGATACGGCACTGCGTTACTTTACCCAACAATTGTACGGGCGTGCAACAATGTACCCAAATAAAATGTATGTAATTTTTTTCCCACAAATAAAGCTTTCCTTTGGCGGTATTTGATCACCTCTGCGTTTTTTTATTGTTTGCGCTATAAACAAAAAAAAGGGCGACAATTTTGGCAAAAAAAAAAAAAAATCTATATTTTTTACTTTCTGCTATAATTCATATCCAGTAAAAAAATGTAATTAAAAAAAATCTGCATACATTTAGGCGAATATATTCTGCTACATGTTCTTGGTATAAAAAATAAAAAACATCCAATAAGTGTATATTGATTGGTTTGTGTGAAAGTTATATTGTCTACAAACTATGGGATATATACTGGAATTATTTATTTATTAATTTTTTTATACTAGTAATGGCGTCGATCAGCGACTTCTAGCGGAGCTGCAACATTGCGGCAGGCAATTGGACACCTCACTGACACTTGACACTTTTTGGGGACCAGTGACACCAATACAGTGATTGGTGCTAAAAATATGTACTGTCACTGTACTAATAACACTGGCTGGGAAGGGGTTAACATCTCTGGGTAATCAATGGGTTAAATGTGTGCCTAGCCAGTGTTTGTGTGCGCTTTGCAGGGAAACAAAAAAAAAAAAAAAACTGGCACATCCCCCACTGACAGGACACAGCTCTGTATTGCTTACATTAGGCAGAGCTCCGCCGCGTTTTCCTTCTCGCCGATCAGCAGGTTCCGGCGGTCACCCGCTGATCGGCACACACTGTGACTAATCACAGCAGAAGCGGCGCCCCCTACCTGGCAGTGTTGGATCACGTTCTAGGTACGTGATCTGGCACAGGAGAGCCACTCTGCCGTCGTACTTATACACGAGGCGGTTGGCAAGTGCATAATTCCTACCACGGCATTCGTACAGCCCACTTCTATGGCTATAAGGAGGTACTGGTAAAAGCGCGGCTCAACCGTGGGGTTCTACCACCCTACAACTGCTAGTGTGAACGAGCCCTTAGATCGATCCGACGGCCGTGGCCTCCATGGATTGTTCATCTAGCACCGGCCTAGTCCTCTTTCTCCTGGCCACACCTGCACAGTAGAGCCCCATAGAAGGCTATGGGGGCCCCGTCTCCCAACCAGAGATGGAGGTAGACGGTCCCATAGACTTCTATGGGGCTCTACTGTGCAGGTGCCACCGGGAGACAAAGGACTTGCAATGCTGGATGTAAACAATCTCTGGTGGCCATGGCTGTCGATCGAGAGAAGTGAGCATCTCTACGGGATGGGTGGGATCTGTGAGCTCAGCTTGAAACGGTCAAAACAGGATAACTGGTCCCTCTCCCCCCATTAGGTCACTTTTTTTTAAAAAGGACAAACCAACCCTGACCCTATGAAGGGAGATACAAATAATTACTGATGCAGTTGTTGCATTAGAACACACAAGAGATAAGAGGACATTATTTCCATGCACACGGCTGACGTCCTCCCAGCCATCTCATGAAGGACATTGCTGGGTTGGTTCCTCAGCTGGGCCTTCAGGGTGTCAATCACAGACCGTCATACAATGTGCGGATTGTGTGATGATCTGTTTATGAATCGGGTGCCAGTGTTGGTATCGGGAAGGCACAGTTGGCACAAGTTGAATGGGCTGGATTGTCTTGTCTGATATTCATCTCTGCTAATAAGGCTGAACTCTCCATTACCACTTCCAACCATCAGATCCTGGAATGCCCGGGCCAGATCCAGCCTGCGATGACTGAAGACCCAAACCGCATAGAAAGAAAAAAAAAAAACGAGAAGAGACATCTTAAAGAACCTGATTGAAGCAAACCTGCACACTCAGGTAAAGCATCGGACTCAGCTGCCTGAGAAGGGTTTGGACCCGCCAACCTGAACCTAACATGGATTAAGGCCAACTAGAGAAGACACAGCCAGGCTTAGTCACATGGGGCTTCTGTGGTCATGCAGGATGCTATGCTAGGAGATGCAGATATTCAACTCGTTAAATCAGTAAAGTTCATTATAGTGACTGAGAACATTCCTCCAGCAAGCTTGTTGGATTTTTAGCTGGAGAAAAAAGTATGTCCAACATCTTTATTCTACTGCAAGATACACAAGATGGCAACTGCCACTAGAGGTTGAACCTCAATGCTAGACAGGTCTCCAGGGAGGTGACGAAGGATAGCATGAGGGGGGGGGGGACCCTCAGACATCGCCACTTAGGGTCTTTTCGGAAGCATGGCATCAATCTGTAAACTCAAGTGTGAAGTAGGTAGACCCCCCACCAAATGATGGAGTTTAGGTGTCTCCAGTGAAGGATACTAGTAATCCTCCATCATATAAAGACATTGGAGACAATTCTGCTCTTCCGACCTTGTGGTAACAGTTTGGTGAAGACCCTTTTCTGTTCCACCATGACTGTGCCCCGGTGTACAAAGCCAGCTCCATAAAGACATGGTGTGAGCAGTTTTGGACTGAAGGAACTCGAGTGTCCTGTTCCGAGTCCTAAACTCATCCCTCCTAAACAGCTTTGGGATGAACTCACCGATGGTGAGCCAGGTCTTCTCATCCAATATCAGTACCTGACCTTACAAATGGGTACAAATTCCTACAGACCCTCTAAAATCTTATAGAAAGCTTCCCTAGAAGAGTGGAGGATGTTACGTTAAAACGGTGGGAGGGGGCAACGCCACAACCATGGCCACGGTGCAGGGGGCAACGCCACAACCATGGCCACGGTGCAGGGGGCAACGCCACAACCATGGCCACGGTGCAGGGGGGCAACGCCACAACCATGGCCACGGTGCAGGGGGGCAACGCCACAACCATGGCCACGGTGCAGGGGGGCAACGCCACAACCATGGCCACGGTGCAGGGGGCAACGCCACAACCATGGCCACGGTGCAGGGGGGCAACGCCACAACCATGGCCACGGTGCAGGGGGGCAACGCCACAACCATGGCCACGGTGCAGGGGGGCAACGCCACAACCATGGCCACGGTGCAGGGGGGCAACGCCACAACCATGGCCACGGTGCAGGGGGGCAACGCCACAACCATGGCCACGGTGCAGGGGGGCAACGCCACAACCATGGCCACGGTGCAGGGGGGCAACGCCACAACCATGGCCACGGTGCAGGGGGGCAACGCCACAACCATGGCCACGGTGCAGGGGGGCAACGCCACAACCATGGCCACGGTGCAGGGGGGCAACGCCACAACCATGGCCACGGTGCAGGGGGCAACGCCACAACCATGGCCACGGTGCAGGGGGCAACGCCACAACCATGGCCACGGTGCAGGGGGCAACGCCACAACCATGGTCACGGTGCAGGGGGCAACGCCACAACCATGGTCACGGTGCAGGAGGCAACGCCACAACCATGGTCACGGTGCAGGGGGCAACGCCACAACCATGTGCAGGGGGCAACGCCACAACCATGGCCAACGGTGCAGGGAGCAACGCCACAACCATGGCCAACGGTGCAGGGGGCAACACCACAACCATGGTCACGGTGCAGGGGGCAACGCCACAACCATGTGCAGGGGGCAACGCCACAACCATGGCCACGGTGCAGGGAGCAACGCCACAACCATGGCCACAGTGCAGGGAGCAACGCCATAACCATGGCCACGGTGCAGGGAGCAACGCCACAACCATGGTCACGGTGCAGGGAGCAACGCCACAACCATGGCCATTGCTTTGGAATAGGAAGTCCAACAAGACAAAGGTGCGATGGTCACGAGTCCACAGACTTTTGGCCATATAATGTATCTATGTTAATGTTGAATTACAAATAAACACCTAATGGGCTGGAAGGTGTGAGCTAATTTTTCTTCTCAGTTCTGCATGACGCGGTTCTAGGGAACACAAGGCTGTCCCGGGGCACCGGGTAGGATAGTGGGTTAATGGATCGGTATGGGACAAGCGGCGGGCATCTTACCAGTGTACTCAGGGAAGCAGATGGTGAGGGGGCTCTGTGTGATCTTCTCCTCGAACAGATCCTTCTTGTTGAGGAAAAGGATGATGGAGGTCTCTGTGAACCATTTGTTGTTACAGATGCTGTCAAACAGTTTCATACTCTCGTGCATCCGATTCTGTACAAAGAAAACAACGCTCAGATATAAAATACAGCAACACACAAAGGCTTTTATTTTAGATAGAAGGTTGGGGGGGGGGGCTAGTCCTTTTCCATAGAAGGTTGGAGGGGTGGGGGCTAGTCCTTTTCCATAGAAGGTTGGGGGGGGGCTAGTCCTTTTCCATTCTATGGAAAAGGACTAGCCCCCACCCCTCCAACCTTCTATGGAAAAGGACTAGCCCCCCCCTCCAACCTTCTATGGAAAAGGACTAGCCCCCCCCTCCAACCTTCTATGGAAAAGGACTAGCCCCTCCCCCTCCAACCTTCTATGGAAAAAGGACTAGCCCCTCCCCCTCCAACCTTCTATGGAAAAAGGACTAGCCCACCCCCTCAACCCTCTATGGAAAAAGGACTAGCCCCCCCCTCAACCTTCTATGGAAAAAGGACTAGCCCCCCCCCTCAACCTTCTATGGAAAAAGGACTAGCCCCCCCTCAACCTTCTATGGAAAAAGGACTAGCCCCCCCTCAACCTTCTATGGAAAAAGGACTAGCCCCCCCTCAACCTTCTATGGAAAAAGGACTAGCCCCCCCTCAACCTTCTATGGAAAAAGGACTAGCCCCCCCTCAACCTTCTATGGAAAAAGGACTAGCCCCCCCTCAACCTTCTATGGAAAAAGGACTAGCCCCCCCTCAACCTTCTATGGAAAAAGGACTAGCCCCCCCTCAACCTTCTATGGAAAAAGGACTAGCCCCCCCTCAACCTTCTATGGAAAAAGGACTAGCCCCCCCTCCCCTCAACCTTCTATGGAAAAAAGGACTAACCCCCCCCAACCTTCTATGGAAAAGGACTAGCCCCCCCCCCCATTCTTCTATGGAAAAGGACTAGCCCCCCCCCAACCTTCTATGGAAAAGGACTAGCCCCCCCCCCCAACCTTCTATGGAAAAGGACTAGCCCCCCCCCAACCTTCTATGGAAAAGGACTAGCCCCCCCAACCTTCTATGGAAAAGGACTAGCCCCCCCCCCAACCTTCTATGGAAAAGGACTAGCCCCCCCCCCAACCTTCTATAGAAAAGGACTAGCCCCCCCCCAACCTTCTATAGAAAAGGATTAGCCCCCCCAACCTTCTATGGAAAAGGACTAGCCCCCCCCCAACCTTCTATGGAAAAGGACTAGCCCCCCCAACCTTCTATGGAAAAGGATTAGCCCCCCCAACCTTCTATGGAAAAAGGATTAGCCCCCCCAACCTTCTATGGAAAAAGGATTAGCCCCCCCAACCTTCTATGGAAAAGGATTAGCCCCCCAACCTTCTATGGAAAAGGATTAGCCCCCAACCTTCTATGGAAAAGGATTAGCCCCCCCAACCTTCTATGGAAAAGGATTAGCCCCCCCAACCTTCTATGGAAAAGGATTAGCCCCCCAACCTTCTATGGAAAAGGATTAGCCCCCCAACCTTCTATGGAAAAGGATTAGCCCCCCCAACCTTCTATGGAAAAGGATTAGCCCCCCCAACCTTCTATGGAAAAGGATTAGCCCCCCCAACCTTCTATGGAAAAGGATTAGCCCCCCCAAACTTCTATGGAAAAGGATTAGCCCCCCAAACTTCTATGGAAAAGGATTAGCCCCCCCCAACCTTCTATGGAAAAGGATTAGCCCCCCCAACCTTCTATGGAAAAGGATTAGCCCCCCCAACCTTCTATGGAAAAGAATTAGCCCCCCCAACCTTCTATGGAAAAGGATTAGCCCACCCCAGCCTTCTATGGAAAAGGATTAGCCCCCCAACCTTCTATTTAGGCAGAGGGGAAAATACCCAGGCCGTGGCCCACAGCCTGGTGGTTGAGAACGATTGATTTAGACATAGACAGGAGTAAATACAGCTTGAGCTAAATGCCCACCCATTGCTAATGCTAATGCCCCAAAGCAACATGGGGCTTGTAGTTTAATGGGGTGGCCAATTGGAAAAAGGAAGCGACGTCAGCTACCTCAATGTCCCCCCCTTCCAGCATGGTGACATCACATTGGACGATCTTTGTCACAAAGTAAGTTACAGGAAAATAAAAGCCTAGGTTTTTTTTCCTCTTGAGGTTGGGGTAAGGGAAGCGTAGGGGGAAATTACGAGAGTTCGGAGTTCAGCTATAATCCTTTTCCATCCTTAATATCACAGCCAGAGCAAAAGATCTCCTTGGGGGGGGGGGGTTAGAAGTTTTATTTGTTCACAACATCAAATACTGACACTATAAAGGGGCCCCCCCATCCCATCTGCTCACCATCTCCTCATCTTCTGCCAGGACGAGGTCGTAGGCGCTGAGAGCCACACAGAAAATTATGGCCGTCACTCCCTCAAAGCAATGAATCCACTTCTTACGCTCGGACCTCTGTCCACCGACATCAAACATCCTGCAAAAATCAGAATGGGGGCGGGGGTTACATCCTGTTTGAGGACTTTCACTGTACCGGATGACCAAATATGATATAAAAAGAGAACCTGTCACAGCCAGGTCACATATAGAAAACATTAAAGGGGGATGAAAGGGTTAAAAATGACTACCATTAATTATCTGCAAGATGACCCATTCACTCTCTTCGTATATTTACATTTGTGCCCAAATCACAGCGGTCATGTGGTATAGAGCCTAACGGATCGGCTCTGTACACGCTGAGCGCGTCTAATGATGGCCATTAATGGGCGCAATGACCGTTTGAGTGTTCTCTCCAATGCCACTTATAATCATTTGGAGGCTGTGAAGTGGTTAAACAACATTACAGTGTTACTAATAAGAACGGGGGCTGTCCAGCATTGCGAGGTCCTTCTCTTCCAAATGCACGATCCCGCCTCTCTGTTCCCCACATTGTCCCGGATTTCATAAGACCATCTATATCAGGGATATGCAATTAGCGGACCTCCAGCTGTTGCCAAACTACAAGTCCCATGAGGCAAAGCGAGACTCTGACAGCATCAAGCATGACACCCAGAGCCAGAGGCATGATGGGACTTGTAGTTTGACAACAGCTGGAGGTCCGCTAATTGCATATCCCTGCTCTATATCCTCCTCACCATCTCTCAACCAGTCCAAGGTAGGATCATACATTTTGAAGATAAAGTACGATCGATATTGGACATTCATGTATTGCAGCTCCCCCATTAGTAACACCCCCCCTTTTATTACTACCACACCCCCTATTTTTAGTAACACACCCCATTATTAACACATTCCATTAACCCCCCCTAATGAAATTACCACCCCCCCATTATTAATAACACCTTCCATTGTTATTAACACCCCCATTAATAATATAATACCCCCACATTACTAATAACATGCCCCCAATATTAATAGCACCCCCCCACATCACTAGAACCTCCCAAATAATAACAACCCCCCCATTATTAATAACACCCACCATTATAGGCAACACCCCCATTGATAGTAACACGGCCCCATATTAATATCATAAAAATAAACTTAAAAATTAATAACACACCCCCTATAAACACCTCCAATTTTTAGAACACGCCGCCCCCCCTATCAATAACACGCCGCCCCCCCTATCAATAACACGCCGCCCCCCCTATCAATAACACGCCGCCCCCCCTATCAATAACACGCCGCCCCCCCTATCAATAACACGCCGCCCCCCCTATCAATAACACGCCGCCCCCCCTATCAATAACACCAACCAAGTGATAACACCCCCCCCGCTCCCCATTCTTATTGTCAGACACCCCCCCCATTACTAAACACACCCACCATTATATGTAACACCCTCATTAATAGCAACACCCCCCCTCCATATTAACAACATACCCTCAAAATTAATAACACACCCCCTATCAATAACACCTCCAATATTTATAACACCCCCATTACTAATAACACCCTCAAAATTAATAACACACCCATATTATTATTACCACCCGTAATATTGGTAACACGCCTATATTACTAACACAGCCCCATAATAACAACACACTTCCATTACTAAGAACACCCTCCCCCATTATTAATAAACCCCCCCCCCCACACACACACACATCTTCAAAATTAATAACACCCCCATCACTAATAACACCCCCCAATATTTATAGCACCCGAGTACTAATACTATAATGGTAAACAAGGTGGAGATGAATGGATGTAAAAGTAAAGCACAGACAGAAAAGAAAAGGATTGTAAATTGTTGGAAGTTTTGGAATTTGGTGGGAAGATGTTCAGCGAATCCATTTCAGGAAATTTCTCCTTGTAACAAATCGCCTATAAAAGATCCAACTACAGAAGGAATGGAGCGGATTGGGGGATAAAGAACGATATGATGAATACAGGATGAAAATCATCCTCATCGTTCTGCAAAAACATAAAAATATTTTGGGTTATGAACTTCCCCGGGTCAGGAAGGGGTTAAATCAGATTGAAATGAATCTCTATTTATAGAAGGACATTGGGCGGCTCCCGTCATACATTTATACACAAAGTCTCTTCATTTTTGTTTTGTTTTTTATGCCGCCTTCCATAATGGTTTCCGATTGGCAGGCGATTCTGTAGAATTTATGGCGCGCTCGGGTATCACGGAGGGGAGTTATTTGTAATGATACAAATTATCTGGCAGATCATCCGATAAGAGCTAGAAAAGAAAAACCGCGATCGTCTTCTCAGCTCCACCCAGAAACTTCATCACATAAACAGGACGCAGGGCGACAATGAGCCGCAGGAAGCCGCAGATGGTGCAGTTCTCGGTGTGGTCACTGGGTGGCACTGCACAGACACCGGATGGAAAAAAAATCAAGCGTGACCGTCTCCATTTTGTCTTTAAGAAGCGTCGCCGAATCCGTTTATTTTCTTATTTATTTCAGTCGGATCCCAGGCAAGCCAACGCGATCCCAGAATGCAATGCGGCGTCTCTGAACAGGTCACTGAGGTGCTGGCATTGCATTGTGGGAGGTCGGAGGTGTGACTGAGCCTTGCCTCGGAATTATTATCCACTCACCAGGTGTACCCGGGGTTTGGGGGACCCAGAAAAGGACTCGATGTACAGTATATACTCTAGTGTCAGGTCCCCTTACAACGGGGAAACTATTTCCTGGGGCACAGATCACTTCCTGCCCAGGAATCCCACCTTACATTGTGCTTTCCGTTTACTACAATGTGAACTTATCGTTGCATACATCAGCATCGGCCCATCCATACATTGTTTTTGTTTTTTAGAAGCACGTGGATTAGAGCCTGAAGCTCCAAGAGGCTTCAAAAATAGGGTGGGCTCCCGAGCACTGCACCCTGAGCCCACCCAATTGTGTGACAATAGCAAGTTAATATTCGCTATGGTCTACCGGATTCTCCTCCCGGCAATCAGGAAGCGGGTCTTCACCTGATTGACCGAGTGGAGACGCAATACTATTGGCCGCTGAGGAAGAGGGAGGAGACGCAGAGTGAAGATGCCCGAGGAGACGACGCAGGGTGAAGATGCCCGAGGAGACGACGCAGGGTGAAGATGCCCGAGGAGACGACGCAGGGTGAAGATGCCCGAGGAGACGACGCAGGGTGAAGATGCCCGAGGAGACGACGCAGGGTGAAGAAGCCCGAGGAGACGACGCAGGGTGAAGAAGCCCGAGGAGACGACGCAGGGTGAAGAAGCCCGAGGAGACGACGCAGGGTGAAGATGCCCGAGGAGACGACGCAGGGTGAAGATGCCCGAGGAGACGACGCAGGGTGAAGAAGCCCGAGGAGACGACGCAGGGTGAAGAAGCCCGAGGAGACGACGCAGGGTGAAGAAGCCCGAGGAGACGACGCAGGGTGAAGAAGCCCGAGGAGACGACGCAGGGTGAAGAAGCCCGAGGAGACGACGCAGGGTGAAGAAGCCCGAGGAGACGACGCAGGGTGAAGAAGCCCGAGGAGACGACGCAGGGTGAAGAAGCCCGAGGAGACGACGCAGGGTGAAGAAGCCCGAGGAGACGACGCAGGGTGAAGAAGCCCGAGGAGACGACGCAGGGTGAAGAAGCCCGAGGAGACGACGCAGGGTGAAGAAGCCCGAGGAGACGACGCAGGGTGAAGAAGCCCGAGGAGACGACGCAGGGTGAAGAAGCCCGAGGAGACGACGCAGGGTGAAGAAGCCCGAGGAGACGACGCAGGGTGAAGAAGCCCGAGGAGACGACGCAGGGTGAAGATGCCCGAGGAGACGACGCAGGGTGAAGATGCCCGAGGAGACGACGCAGGGTGAAGATGCCCGAGGAGACGACGCAGGGTGAAGATGCCCGAGGAGACGACGCAGGGTGAAGAAGCCCGAGGAGACGACGCAGGGTGAAGAAGCCGAGGAGACGACGCAGGGTGAAGAAGCCGAGGAGACGACGCAGGGTGAAGAAGCCGAGGAGACGACGCAGGGTGAAGAAGCCGAGGAGACGACGCAGGGTGAAGAAGCCGAGGAGACGACGCAGGGTGAAGCCGCCCCCCCCCCCCCCCCAAAAAAAAATATACCACCACCCGCCACTGGCATACATATGCATTGTATTTCATTTTAAAGGGCAAGTTAACTTATGTAAAAAACAAGACAAAAAAAAAAAAACCTTCCCTCCCCAGCCCTTTAACCAGGCTGACCATACACCCTTACTTCCCCCCCCCCCCTCAACTAGGCCAAGCTGACCATACCCCCCCCACTACTCCTCTCTAGCCCCCCTTAACCAGGACAGGCTGACCACACACACCCAACATCAGCATGATCTACATTGCAGCCAGTATAAATCTAGTCCCGGGCTGACCATGCATCAACATCCCATAGACCCGCACTGCAGGAGGAACATCACAGCCCGGCCATCGGAGGAGGAACATAAAAACCCAGAAGGGGTTAATTTACCAGCTTAGTCTAGTAAAGGGGTCTGGGGAATCATAATAGTGAACTTGTCCTTTAAGGCTGCTTTTACACTGGGGCGCGGGCAGCGTCGGCGGCAAAGCGCTGCCATTTTTAGCGGTGCTTTACTGTCGTTTTTGCGGAGGTATTTGGCCGCTAGCGAGGTGCTTTTAACCCCCGCTAGCGGCCGAAAAAGGGTTAAAAACCACACGCAAAGCGCCGCTGCAATGGCGGTTTTCCTGGCTGTTCGGCCACGCTGCCCATTCATTTCAATGGGCAGGAGCGGTGGAGGAGCGCGGTATACACACCTCTCCTTCACCGCTCCAAAGATGCGGCTTGCAGGAGTTTTTTTTTAACGCCCTGCCAGCGCATCGCCTCAGTGTGAAAGCCCGAGGGCTCTCACACCGAGACTACAGGGGAGCCGCTTTACAGGCGCTATTTTTAGCCAGCGCCTGAAAAACGTGTCCAACTTAAAATCTAAATCACGCACGGTCCCCTAAATCACAAATACGTGCGGCCCTTCCGCAGGCACTCTGTGGTGCCTTTAATTCCTAATGGCACCCCCATGCATCTTGCTAATGTGCGCACATTTACCACGGACACCTGGTAAAAAATGTCCACGTGTTTTGGTGCGGCGCGACTTGTAAAATAGGATCAGGCATTCCATGTGTGCGCGATGGAAGGGAACGCACAGAAGCGGCGGCGCTCTGTTGCACCTTCATGGTGTGAATGGAGCCCAAGCCTTGGTTCACACTTAGGGAGGTGCGTTTTTGCGCATCGCATGCAGGGCAGCCATTCATTTCAATGGACTGCTCCATGTATGGGAAACGCATTTACGTAACTTCTCCAAAAATCGCGATCATTTGTGACTTTATATCTTTACATTTGTGGACGTTGCTATTCCCCCCCCCCCCCCCCCCCAACCAACAAGGAGCGTTCACACGTCGTCGGGCGCTCTGTACTCACTTGAAGTGAAGGTCTTTAAAGGTGAAATGCGTCTCCACGATCCCCGTGGTCTTCACTCTCGTCCGCAGGACGTCCTGCTGCGTCGGCACATAATCCGACCGTGCAATTCGCTCCAGGTCATTGAGATAACTGTGGGAGGAGATACACGTGTCAGCTATACTGTGATTGGATAAATCATTATATCATGAGAATAAAGAGTCAGTAACCCAACAAGTCCTCATGAATAAATCCCTGACGTGTTCCAATACATTATTAAAAAGCCGTCCTTGAGCTCCACTGAGTGCCTTTGCCTAGGCTGAGGTGATGTCACCAGTCTGCTGCAGGCAGGAGGAAGCATTGCCTCCCCTCCCCCAGTGATCAGACTGCAACATTGTTACATAGTTAGTCAGGTTGAAAAAAATAAAACACACACACCCATCTAGTTCGACCAAAAAAATTATAATCAATCCCATATTTCCTCAGTCTCCCCCAGTGATCAGACTGCAACATTGTAACTTTGCCTAGGCTTAGGGGAGGTCAGTCTGCTGCAGGCAAAATGAAGCATTTCCTCAGTCTCTCCTCCACCAGAGATCATACTGCAACATTGTTATATAGTTAGTGAGGTTGAAAAAAAGTCCATCAAAAAAAAGAAAAAAAAAAAAAAAACAACATTCCATATTTCCTCAGTCTCCCCTCCCCCAGTGATCAGACTGCAACATTGTAACTTTGTAGAGGGGAGCCCGGAGATCAGGCTGTAACATTGTAACTTTGTCTAGGCTGAGGAGATGTCATCAGTCTGCTACAGGCAGGAAGAAACATTTACTCGGTCCCCCCCTGCAACATTGTTACATTGCTAGTTAGGTTAAAGAGAGCGAGAGAGAGAGCGAGAGAGCGAGAGAGCGAGAGACAATCCTTCACCCACAGTTGATCCAGAGGAAGGTGAAAACCTCCCAGCAGAGCATGATTCAATTTATTACAGCAGGGGAAAAAATTCCTTCCTGATCCCCCCCCCCCGAGAGGCAATCGGATTTTACCCGGATCAACTTTGCCTATAAAGGGTTAAAAACTTTGCCTAGGCTGAGGTGATGTCAACAGTCTGCTGCGGGCAGGAAGAAGCATTTCCTCAGTCTCCCTCTCCCCCCCCCCCCCCCAGTGACCAGACTGCAACACTGAAAGAAGTTGCAGCAGGGGGCTGATCTGTGTCAGACATTTTTGACCATAGCCAAGAACTGAGCCGGCATCTCAGACCAGGAGGAGGCTCGTGACCCTGGATGATGCCTGAACAAAGATGGCGCTGTCCTTCGGGAGAGGAAAAAAAGCAGATGAGGCATTGCCAGGGGGAGTCCTGTATCCTGTATGTCAGAGCTATATGAATGTATCCTGTATCCTCTGTGAGAGGCAATAAATATCTGGAACTGTTATGGAAATCTATATTTAAATGACAGACCCTTTTTTAACAAATTCAGCCATTTAAAGGGGTTGTATAGGTTGTTTTTTTTTAATAACATGTCATACTTACCTCCACTGTGCAGTTCCTTTTGAACAGCGTGGCCCCGATCCTCCTCTTCTGGGGTCCCTTGGTGGCTGTCTCGGCTCCTCCCCGCAAGAGTTAACCCCCCTCTGGGAAGCGCTCTCCCAAGGGGGTTAGCTCGCGGGCGCGCTCCCGTGTGATACAGTCGGCGGCCATAGCCGACAAGTGCATCATCACTCGGCCCCGCCCCCCTGGAGGCTGCATCACTGATTTGATTGACAGCAGTGGGAGCCAATGGCTGCGCTGCCATCAATCATCCAATGAAGAGCCCACAGGAGCTGGGGGAAAGCAACACGGAATCGCGCACACGGAGATTCGGGGCTCAGGTAAGTAAAACGGGGGCTCGGGGGAGGGGGCGGAGAGTGCAAGGTGTTTTATCACTGCATAGGATGCATGAAGGTGAAAAAACACAAAGCTTTACAACCCCTTTAATATGGAGCTAAACAAGACAAATGAACTCACATGGAGTGTTCCTGTCCCCGGCCACAAGACACAAAGTGTAACGATCGCCATCAGTCACTAGGGGGCAGAATCCCCCGCACAGAACTCACAGGTACACTTGGAAGGCGTGCTCTTGCGTCTGGCAGTTCTTGCGGCTCAAGCCTCAACTTGTTGAGCGTCTCTCAGGAGACGGCGCCGCTTCCGAACAATAAAAACCCCAAGCGGGTCCCTCACTTCCCACCCCGCTAATTAATAAATGATTTGGCCTCGTTAAGATCTCTAATGAACCACTTACACAGCTGCACTGTACTGACTACCAAGGGAAAAAAAAAAAAAAGAACTTTATTATGTACACAGCCATTTACCACCAGAACCCCGCCGGGACGCCCCGCAAACAAGACTCCGAGGACGCCATCCATCCCACCCGGGAGATCCGAACAACCAGAGCGTGCAAGATGGCCGAACCGACGGCTGCTTGTGTGCCCAACGTTCAACCGACAAACATGGAAGACGCCAAAAACAGGGATCTACTGTACTGAGCCAATTACATCAGTCTGTGCCAGAGGAGCTCGCTCTCTAATCTCCCCCCACAGTCATACACTATTATTATTATTCATTTATATAGCGCTTGCATGTTCCACGGCGCTGTACAAAGCAGACTGAGCCAGTCACATCAGCCTCTGTACCGCAGGAGCTTACACTCTAATGTCCCCTCCCCCCCCCCCCCCCCCCACAGTCACACACTATTATTATTATCCCTTTTCTATAGCTCTGACATACACCGCAGTGCTGTACAGAGAGCACTGAGCCAGTCACATCAGTCTCTGCACCAGAGGAGCTTACACTCTAATGTCCCCCCCCCCCCACAGTCACACACCTATTATTAGAGTGTAAGCTCCTCTGGAGACTGATGTGATTGGCTCAGTGGTCACTGTACAGCGCTGCGGTATATGTCAGAGCTATATACATGTATAACATCCCTCAAGTCACACACTATTGGTATACATTATTATATAGCTCTGACATATACCGCAGCGCTGTACAGAGAACACTGATCCAGTCACATCAGTCTCTGTACCAGAGGAGCTTACACTCTAATAATTGTGTGTGACTGTGGGGGAGGGTACATTAGAGTGTAAGCTCCTCTGGTGCAGAGACTGATGTGACTAGCTCAGTGTTCTCTGTATAGCACTACAGTATATGTCAGAGCTATATAAATGTATACCAATAGTGTGTGACTCGGGGGATGTTATACATTTATATACCTCTGACATATACCGCAGTGCTGTACAGAGACCACTGAGCCAATCGCATCAGTCTCTGTACAGAGGAGCTTACACTCTAATATCCCCCCCCCCCACAGTCACACACCTATTATTAGAGTGTAAGCTCCTCTGGTGCAGAGACTGATGTGATTGGCTCAGTGTTCTCTGTACAGCGCTACGGTATATATCAGAGCTATTTAAATGTATAATAATAATAATAATAATATTATTATTATTATAAACAGTGTGTGACTGTGGAGGGGCATTTGAATAGCTCTGACATATACTGTAGTGCTGTACAGAGAACACTGAACCAGTCACATCAGTGTCTCTGTACCACAGGAGCTTACACTCTAATAATAAGTGTGAGACTGTGGGGGGACATTAGAGTGTAAGCTCCTCTGGTACAGAGACTGATGTGATTGGCTCAGTGTTCTCTGTACAGCGCTGCGGTATATGTCAGAGCTATATAATGTATATATAATAATAGTGTACGACTGAGGGGGACATTAGAGTGTAAGCTCCTCTGGTACAGAGACTGATGTGATTGGCTCAGTGTTCTCTGTACAGCGCTGCGGTATATGTCAGAGCTATATAATGTATATATAATAATAGTGTACGACTGAGGGGGGACATTAGAGTGTAAGCTCCTCTGGTACAGAGACTGATGTGATTGGCTCAGTGTTCTCTGTACAGCGCTGCGGTATATGTCAGAGCTATATAATGTATATATAATAATAGTGTACGACTGAGGGGGACATTAGAGTGTAAGCTCCTCTGGTACAGAGACTGATGTCATTGGCTCAGTGTCCACTGTACAGTGCTGCAGTATATGTCAGAGCTATAAAAATGTATAATGATCCACCCAGTCACACGATTATTATACATTTATATAGCTCTGACATATACCTGCAGCGTGTACAGAGGAGCACTGAAGCCAATGACATCAGTCTCTGTACCAGAGGAGCTTACACTCTAATGTACCCCCACGGTCAAACACTATTATTATACATTTAAAAAGCTCTGACATATACTGCAGCGCTGTACAGAGAACACTGTATTCAGACTGGTGGGAATGGACTTGATGTCTTGGTGTTACAATTTATTTATTGGATCTGAGATCTCGGACAGAACCGGAATCCTGTACCGGGGATCCATTACAGGCTGCCAGAGGCTGAACAGAGACGGCATTGCAGCACCTTCAAAGGGATCACTGTACAGGAAGTACTCTGTGCACAGGAAAACGTGTCCCCCCATTATCACATAGACCTGTCCATGGGGCGACGGATCTTTTGCGGAAAGCTGTATCAGATTTATATATTGAGCGTCTCCTTCATAAAATCAGGAGAAGATTTCACACCTGTGCCCAGGTAAATCCCGGCCGGCATTGCATATAATAAAATCACGGAGGAGAGTTTCCAGGCGGGGGATGGACGCACAAATTGCAGCCATATGTTTTTGCATGGAACACAGGCGGGACGGGGCAGGAAACCACTCCATGGGGGGGGGGGGGGGGGAGGATATTTTGCATATTTTATTTTTGTTTGGAGGACTCGTGTTGCTAGAAAACACGGGAGGATCCCCTTACATGGAGCTCCGCGCCGTTCATGCAAACTGCGCTTTGCATAATCCCATTAACCACCGTCTGCTTGGGGGGGGGGGGGGGCTGGGGGGACACCATGGGAAAAAGGAACACAGATTTAAAGGGGATCGGTGTCAGTAATGACGGCTTTCCAAATGCTACAGAAAACCTGGCGTCTCCGATATGAAAATTCTGCCACTTCCTAGCGGAGTCGACAGCCGACACGCCCCTCCAGCTTCCTAATGGCTGGGATAACTGCCTACCCATTGACATGCTGGCCAAAAGGAAGGTGCAGGAGGCAGGCCGATCGTGGTCAGTGGGCTGCTGACTTTTTAACCTTTTGCCACATTCAGAGAATTGTGATAAAATGTGACAAAACCTCCGGTGACACCAGTTCGAGAATCGCAGGCAAAAGGCTCAAATTCAAGATTTGCCGTCTTTCTTCTTCCTAATATTCTTCTCCAGCAAAAGAGCCATCATGGTAACAAGGGGTTACAGGAGCACAACGTGCCGGTAAATAAAAGATCTCACCGATTTGCATTTGGAAATATGTGACATGCAAATCGCTATTTTAACACCTGCGTGGCACTTTGCCTACCGCCGCCCCTACCCGCCAACGAGCCCTCCGGCGCCCCCTAACCGCCAACGAGCCCTCCGGCGCCCCCTACCCGCCAACGAGCCCTCCGCCGCCCCCTACCCTCCAACGAGCCCTCCGGCGCCCCCTACCCGCCAACGAGCCCTCCGCCGCCCCCTACCCTCCAACGAGCCCTCCGGCGCCCCCTACCCGCCAACGAGCCCTCCGGCGCCCCCTACCCGCCAACGAGCCCTCCTCCACGTACAACCGAGCCCACAGTGCCCCGCCACTGTACATACCGAGCCTTCCACCCTACTATATACCTGCAAAATTTCTGGCAGGAGTATCATGTATTTTTGCATTTATTAAACATATTTCACTAAATGCTTTTAATGGTAAAGTGAAGCAAATGCTGATTATTGGAGTTTATATATGCCTAAAAATTACAACTTCCAATCTGTGGGCTAACTATCTGAGTCGGATTCCTCCCATCCTGTATACAATATGAAGGGATGGTGGTACTCACTATGCTGCAGAGTCGTTCAGCTGGTACTCCCGGGAACGTTTGAAGCAGACCTGGACGCCCTGGTCTGCCCACAGCCTGCGAATCACTCCAGCCAAATCATCCGGCAATATCCCCTGCTCCTCCGCCGTGCAGGCCAGCGCAAACAGCTGCCGTGCATCATCCTGGAAAGACAGAAGAAGAGTGGGTCAGGGGAGAGAGGACACAAGCAGAGCGGGCGAGGTCAGGGGAGAGAGGACACAAGCAGAGCGAGAAAGCGCGAGAGCGAGGACACAAGCAGAGCGGGCAGGGGAGGGGGGGGGGGGGAAGAGTGAAGGAGAGCGGGCGAGGTCGGGGGGGGAGTGAAGGAGAGCGGGCGAGGTCAGGGGGGGGGGAAGAGTGAAGGAGAGCGGGCGAGGTCAGGGGGCGGGGGGGTGGCGGAAGAGTGAAGGAGAGCGGGCGAGGTCAGGGGGCGGGGGGGTGGCGGAAGAGTGAAGGAGAGCGGGCGAGGTCAGAGGGGGGGGGGGGGAAGAGTGAAGGAGAGCGGGCGAGGTCAGAGGGGGGGGGGGGGAGAGTGAAGGAGAGCGGGCGAGGTCAGGGGGGGGGGGGAGAGTGAAGGAGAGTGAAGAAGGAGAGCGGGCGAGGTCAGGGAGGGGGGGGGGGAGAGTGAAGGAGAGCGGGCGAGGTCAGGGGGGGGGAAAAGTGAAGGAGAGCGGGCGAGGTCGGGGGGGGGGGGGGGGAACGAGTGAAGGAGAGCGGGCGAGGTCGGGGGAAGAGAGTGAAGGAGAGCGGGCGAGGTCAGGGAAAGAGTGAAGGAGGAGAGCGGGCGAGGTCAGGGAAAGAGTGAAGGAGGAGAGCGGGCGAGGTCAGGGAGGGGGGGGGGGAGTGAAGGAGAGCGGGCGGAGGTCAGGGGGGGGGAAGTGAAGGAGAGCGGGCGAGGTTGGGGAAGAGAGTGAAGGAGAGCGGGCGAGGTCGGGGGGGGGAAAACGAGTGAAGGAGAGCGGGCGAGGTCGGGGGAAGAGAGTGAAGGAGAGCGGGCGAGGTCAGGGAAAGAGAGTGAAGGAGAGCGGGCGAGGTCGGGGGGGGGAAACGAGTGAAGGAGAGCGGGCGAGGTCAGGGAAAGAGAGTGAAGGAGAGCGGGCGAGGGTCGGGGGGGGAAACGAGTGAAGGAGAGCGGGCGAGGTCGGGGGAAGAGAGTGAAGGAGAGCGGGCGAGGTCAGGGAAAGAGAGTGAAGGAGAGCGGGCGAGGTCAGGGAAAGAGAGTGAAGGAGAGCGGGCGAGGTCAGGGAAAGAGAGTGAAGGAGAGCGGGTGAGGTGGGGGGGGGGGGGGAACCAGTTAAGGAGAGCGCACGAGGTCGGGGGGGACGAGTGAAGGAGAGTGGGTGAGGTGGGGGACGAGTAAAGGAGAGCGGGTGAGGTCAAGGGGGGGGGACGACGAGTGAAGGAGAGCGGTCGGCGGGGGGGGGGGGTCTGGGGAACGAGTGAAGGAGAGCGGGCGAGGTCAGGGGGTGAAGGAGACTTCCTTTGGTTTAGATACTTTATATCCGGTCTGGATACATTGTATGACATCTGTTGCTTTTTCGGGAACTTTATAACTTTTATACACAGGCAAAATACAGAGATCTCTTAGCATAATATATGATCTTCTGTGATTGGCCAACCTAAAATCCCTCAACAACAAGCGGTTGGAAATATGTTGTGTCAGCCGGGACTGGTAAAAATCGCGCAGATCCTGGAAGCCGACACAGGAAAGGGTTAACGCTGGTGCTGGGGAGAGAACGGTTACGAGATCAGAAAGACGCAGCGCTCCCTGCGGGGAGGAGTTTAATGAGGACTCAGCTTAACGAGGGCACCCGACTCCCAGGATCCGCGCTTAATTAGATTATCCAGGCCCCGGTGACTGCCTCTCCACCTGCTAATTATCTGCATGATACACACGGAGCTCAGAGCGCGGTTGTCAGGTGACTCCGGCACAGCGGTGAACGCGCTCCGACCTGCGTGCGAAGATTGGAAAACTTTGTTAGGATAGAAAAAAACAAATATTTGCGGCGAATTTCCCCCGTGACTGTTTCTCATTACCCAGTTTCCTGATGAGATAATATACAAATCTTATCGCAATAACGATCGATCTGCCTGCAGCTCACATCCCCCTCGAAGCTCCACCCTTTCATGTGCGAATGCGAAACACGAATAGGACATGCTGGGATTTGTAGTTCCACAACAGCTGGAGCGCTGGCAAGGCATGCTGGGATCTGGAATTCCACAGTAGCTGAAGTGTTGCCAGGGAATGCTGGGATCTGTAGTTCCACAACACCTGAAGAGCTGGCAGTGCATGCTAGGATTCACAGTAGTTGAAGCAATAGCATGCTGGGATTAGTAGTTCCACAACAGCTGGTGCGCTGGCAAGGCATGCTGGGATCTGGAATTCCACAGTAGCTGAAGTGTTGCCATGGCATCCTGGGATCTGTAGTCTCACAGCCCGGACACACTGGGATTTGTAATTTCACAGAAGCTGAAGAGCGGGCAGGCAGGGCACGCTGGGATCTGCAGTTCCACGGCAGCTGGAGTGCTGGCAAGGTATGCTGGGATCTGCAGTTCCACAGTTGGGGCTGAAGTACACAAGCAACTAAAGAGCTAGCAGGGAATGCTGGGATCTGTAGTTCGGCAAATATGTTAATATATGTGAAATAATCTATAAAAGTAATAATGATAGGTGTGGAAAATGCGAAGTCCATCTGTGAAAAGATATTGCAATACTGGAATGAACCAAATCCCCCCAAACCACTATTCGATGGTGAATTAAAAAGTGAAAAAATATGTGATAATGTCCAACATAAACAACGGGGGGGGGGGGGGGCGGGCTAGAACGTCCAACACCAGACGATGGGGAATCAAAGGAAGTGGAAATGGAACACTGTCCGGTGAAGAAACCTTGAAGATGTTACGTCATCAACAACGAGAAGAGATGTATATGCTCTTACCAGAACAGGTGGACTCAAATGTCAGTGACATAGTCATAAGGGCAGGATGCCGCAAACGGCAGATCTATGGAACTCACAATGGCTCAGAACCTCCGGAGTGGAATCCAGGGAATCCGTAGGGTAACCTCCAGGCAGACCTCCAATTAGAAGAGCATCAAAGCTGGATCTCGATGGTAGGTTTCAACTGGCCAGCAGAGTAACTCACCTCCGGATCGTATGTGGAGAAAGAAATTGCTTCCACATAGTGTAGGTCAAAAAATGATAAGCCTAGCCCAGGAGTGATCGGCTCATCACTCTTCACATTTTAGAAATAAATTACCATTTTTTGACCTACACTACGTGGAAGCAATTTCTTTCTCCGCATACGATCCGGAGGCGAGTTGCTCTGCTGGCCAGTTGAACCTACCATCGAGATCCAGCTTTGATGCTCTTCTGATTGGAGGTCTGCCTGGAGGTTACCCCACGGATTCCCTAGATTCCACTCCGGAGGTTCTGAGCCATTTTGAGTTCCATAGATCTGCCGTTTGCGGCATCCTGCCCTTATGACTATGTCACTGACATTTGTGTCCACCTGTTCTGGTAAGAGCATATACCGTATATACTCGAATAAGCCGAGGCACCTAATTTTACCACAAAAAAAAAAAAAAAAAAAACTGGGAAAACTTGTTGACTCGAGTATAAGCCTAGGGTGTCCATCTGCATGCTTCTCTGTGCCTCACTTTGCCTCACTGTGCCCAATCTCCCTACCTTATCTCCGGCGCTCTGTGACTAGACTGACGTTTAACATGGGAGTCTATGGAAGGGGTGCCCAGCTTTGAAAAATCGGTGCTCCCCGGCCGTAGGTCCCCCGGACAACAAACTTTGCACACTTGTAGATGGAGTGGGGCTACATGTGTGCCATGTTTGGGGTTTCGAGGGACCTAGGCCTGGCCAGTACTGGGTCCCCAAAATCACCAGAGAAATTACCGTTTAACATGGGAGTCTATGGAAGGGGTGCCCGGCTTTGAAAAAACGATGTTCCCCGGCCGTAGGACCCCCGGACAACATGGGTCCAGGGGACCTACGGCTGGCCGGGATGAGGCGCACAAATGTAAAGATGGACACAGACTCGAGTACAAGCCGAGAGGGGCATTTTCAGCACAAAAAAAATGTGCTGAAAAACTCCGCTTATACTCGAGTATATACGGTATGTAGCGGGTACCCCAAAATTGGGGGTGGCTATATTTTAAATTTAGGGGTAGTGTGAGCCATAGTTGGCTCAGGTTCTCTAATTTGTTAGGTTGGACTCTGCTCTGCCATGTTGTTGCCTGGTGTATGGTTCCCATTGTCCTGTGGGTGGTACTGTTGCCCAGGTCTCGGGTTGAACCACGGGTGGCGTTGTGGTGTGATTGGGTGTCCTCTCTCGGCTACCGTGTGGTGGGCGGGGTTTTCGCCTGCTGGGAGAGGGTACATAAAGGGCAGATGCCAGAGGAGCGTGAGAGTGCCCTATGGGTGTGGTGTGCCGGGGGGGATTCCAAGGAGGACCCCTGGTGGCGAAGTCGCGCCCTTAGGCCCTGCTGGCCGGGGGGGGTGTGTGAACTGGCCGACGAGTCTCAGGCACCTTTAGCTCGAGGCTACAATGTTCCAGGTAGGCCCGGTACCTTCAACTGGGTCTACAGCCAATACACTGAAGTCCCAGGGAGCCCGTGTGAGGGTGGCCAGCTCTGAAAGAGAGGAAACCGGGGGAGGACCTGTCCTATATATGGGTGACGGAGTTCACGATGAAGGAGTGGCCCAGTAACCTATCAGAGGGAGGATTCGTGAGTTGCAGTATAGCCCTGTAGTGTGTCCCACTGACACCTATGGTCTCTACTAATCTACAGGGTTTTGTTCAGAAGTCATAATTCAATCACTAGGGATTCTGTGGCAGAGGATCTCTAGGACTGGTCTGTGAAGGGGACTAAATTCAAGTAGCAACTGTTTGTGCTTCACTCTGGCTGCTAGAACTGTGAGAGGGATCTATCCGGGTGAGCAATTCATACTCAGGCTTGAGTGAAGAATAGGGTACCTGCGTGCCTGAACCTATCTCCCCACCTACTTTGTCACTATCTTCAACCTGTTCCCAAATCTGTTTGAGCAAGATAAAAATAAACTCGTCTGTTTGGAGTTTGAATACACAGTGTGGACATTGAGTTTCTTTAGGGAAAGAACACAGACTTTTCCCTACATTCTAGGGAAGAGAACCAATGGACAGGTGGTAATTCGCTGCAGGACCCAAAAATAAAGAACACCGCTCACCCTTCTATACCAGGAGGATCCAGGCAAGTGGCACGGTGTGCCTTTATCCCTGCAAGGAGAAGGTAGGCAGGAGAAAAGGGTCCGTGCCCTTATGACTCTATGTCACTGACATTTGAGTCCACCTGTTCTGGTAAGAGCATATACATCTCTTCTCGTTGTTGATGACGTAACATCTTCAATGTTTCTTCACCGGACATTGTTCTATTTCCACTTCCTTTGATTCCCCATCATCTGGTGTCCCCCTTTTTCACAGCGTTGTTTAAGTTGGACATTATCACATATTGTGGTTTGGGGGGGGGGGGGGGGATTTGGTTCATTCCAGTATTATAATCTCTCTTCACAGATGGACTTTGCATTTTCCACACCTATCATTATTACTGATTAGTGATGAGCCGAACACCCCCGGGTTCGGTTCGCACCAGAACCCGCGAACGGACCGAAAGTTCGAACGAACATTAGAACCCTATTAAATACAATGGATGCGAACGTTCGAATTCTAAAGTGCTAATTATAAAACTATTATGCATGTTATTGTCCTAAAAAGGGTTTGGGAACCCGGGTTCTGCACCAGGGGACATGTATCAATGCAAAAATAAGTTTTAAAAACGGTCGTTTTCCGGGAGCAGTCATTTTAATGATGCATAAAGTGAAAAAAAAAAAGTCAAATATTCCTTTAAATATCGTACCTGGGGGGTGTCTAAAGTATGCCTGTGAAGTGCCACGTGTTTCCCGTGTTTAGAACTGTCCCTGCACAAAATGACACTTCTAAAGGAAAAAAAAGCCATTTAAAACTGCTTGCGGCTTTAATGTCAATGTCTGGTCCCGGTAATATGGATGAAAATCTTTAAGAAAAATGGCATAGCTACCCCATGACCCCCCCCCTACCCCAGCCCATTACCAGCCCCTTTGGGTCTTGTATGGATATTAAGGGGAACCCCGCACATAAAATAAAAAAGGCCCTATATACTCTGAACAGCCGTATACAGGCGGTGCATACAAGACAGGGACTGTAGGTTTGTTCTTATGTAGAATCTGTTTGTAATTTTGAACAGGTACATTGTTGAAGTGTAGCTCCAGACCAAAAATCTATTTTTAAACTTTTTGGAAAACATAGGTAAGGGTTATCACCCCTGTAACATTTGTTTTGCTGTCTGTGCCCCTGTTCAGAACATTTCACCTCACTTTCCGTCCTAATGACAACTGTTTTTGAAATGTGGTGTTTTTCTTGAAACAAGGATTGCTGATAAAGCATCAGTACAGAGGAGACACCTTTCTCCCATATTTATTCTTACAGGAGAGAATTTTCCTTCCTAGTGGTAGATTTCCTCTCACTTCCTGTTGTCTTCTTGCGTTTGCAAGTAGGAGTCGTTTGTAAGTTGGATGTTTGAAAGTAGGGACCTGCCGTATATACTCTGCAGAAATAGGCCCCTTAGTTGTTGGTGTTGGCACAACACTGTAAGCACTCACAGTTACTCTTGGTTGGTGCTGGAACGCCCTGCTGTCAACTATTATATCAGGAATTTTAATTACATATAATTGTTGAACAGTGGTAGTAAAAATTGGGCCTTTGATGGTGGTGCTGGTGCCACAACACTGTAAGCCCTGACAGTTACTCTTGGTGGGTGCAGCAATGGGCCCTGCTGTGAATTATTAGATCAAGAATTGTAATTACATGCCCCTGTTGAACAGGGGCTGAAAAATTGGGCCTTAGGCACTGGTGGCACAACACTGCAACCCTTCACAGATACTGTACTTGGAGCACAGCAATGAGCCCTGTTGCAAAGTATTGCTTCAAAAATTGTAATGACACGCCCCTGTTAAACAGGGCTGAAAAATTGGGCCTTAGGCACTGGTGGCACAACACTGCAACTCCTCACAGATACTGTACTTGGAGCACAGCAATGAGCCCTGTTGCAAAGTATTGCTTCAAAATTGTAATTACACGCCCCTGTTAAACAGGGGCTGAAAAATTGGGCGTTAGGCACTGGTGGCGGCACCCATAAACAAAAATGATCTTCCAAGCTATCATCATCAATCGTATCATTGAGGACTCGGAGGAGGAGGATAGCCAGTCAACATAACAGCACAGGCACTCAGCATCAGCATCAGTCTTGAAGGGATGTGACATTTTAAAATCAATTAGTCTGTTATATCAGCATCAGGTGTGTGGTAGCTGGTGGTGATCCAAGACTGGTTCATCTTGATGAAAGTCAGTCGATCAACCGAGTCGGTGGACAGGCGCACCCTGTGATCCGTGACAAATCCTCCAGCAGCACTGAATGTGCGTTCCGAAAGAACGCTGGATGCAGGACAGGCCAGTAGCTCAATTGCATACTGTGCAAGCTCTGGCCAGTGATCCATCCTCAAGACCCAGTAAGCCAGAGGATTTTCGGTGGGGAAGGTGTCCAAGTCTGACCTTGCCCCTAGATATTCCTGCACCATGTTTATCAGACGCTGGCGATGGTTGCTGGAACCGATCATACTTTGGGGCTGCGGACTAAAGAATTGTCTGAACGCATCGGTCAGACGGCCACCTTCCCCACCGCTCCTTCTTTGACTGGCCGAAGCCTCAGCAACTCGTTGTCCAGGACCAGGAGTTTGCAACCTCCCAGTCTCTGGGAACGCGTTGCACAGACCTTTCTGCAAGGCCTCCCGGAGTTGTCTCATCCTCTGCTCCCTCTGCGACGGTAACATAAGGTCCGCAACCTTACCCTTGTACCGTGGATCAAGGAGAGTGGCCAGCCAGTAATGGTCCCTCTCCTTGATCCGAAGAATACGAGGATCCTTCCGCAGACTTTGCAGGATCAGGGAGGCCATGCAGCGTAGGTTTGCTGAGGCATTCGCTCCGGAGTCCTCTGGGTCACTAAGGACGACATGATCCGCAGCCACCTCCTCCCAGCCACGTACAAGTCCACTGGTTTCTTGGGACTGTAAATCATCCCTAAAAGACTGCTGCTGATGATGCTGAGTGCCAGCCTCCACCTCCATGCTGACACAATCCTCCTCCTCCTCCTCCTCCTCCTCCTCCTCCTCCTCCTCTTCCTGTGCGATGGGTGGGACAGAAGGAACACTGTCTGGGTAAAGGGGGCCTTGAGAGGCAAGGAAGTCCTCCTCTTCCTGCCTCTGTTCTGCCTCAAGTGCCCTGTCCATTATTCCACGCAGCGTGTGCTCCAACAGGTGGACAAGAGGTACAGTGTCACTGATGCATGCACTGTCACTGCTCACCATCCTCGTGGCCTCCTCAAATGGTGCCAGGACAGTGCATGCATCCCTGATCATGCCCCACTGGCGTGGAGAAAAAAAACCAAGCTCCCCTGACCCTGTCCTGGTGCCGTAGTCGCACAGGTACTCATTGATGGCCCTCTGCTGCGTGTGCAGCCGCTGCAGCATGGCCAACGTTGAGTTCCACCTGGTGGGCATGTCACATATAAGGCGGTTCTTGGGCAGGTTCAACTCCTTTTGCAGCTCAGCCAGGCGAGCACTGGCATTATAAGATCTGCGGAAATGCACACAGACTTTCCTGGCCTGCCTCAGGACATCCTGTAAGCCCGGGTACCTGCCCAAGAAGCGCTGCACCACCAGGTTAAGGACGTGAGCCACACAGGGCACATGGGTCAGTTTGTCCCTGTCGGAGGGCGGAGAGGAGGTTGGTGCCATTGTCGCAAACCACCATTCCTGGCTTAAGCTGGCGTGGCGTCAACCACCTCTCGGCCTGGCCCTGCAGAGCAGACAGGACCTCTGCCCCAGTGTGGCTTCTGTCCCCCAAACACACCAGCGCAAGCACGGCATGGCATCTTTTTGCCTGCGTACTTGCGTAGCCCCGTGAACGGCTACGGAGCACCGCTGGTTCATAGGACAAACCACAGGAAGAGGCCATGGAGGAAGAAGAAGAGGAGGGGGTGGAGGAGAGAGGTGTGTCACAACCAGTAGTAGCATTTTGGAGGCGTGGCGGTGGGACAACCTCCAACACTACTGCACCTTGTCCTGAATCCTTCCCAGCTGCCAAAAGAGTGACCCAATGGGCCGTGAAAGAAAGGTAACGTCCCTGTCCATGCCTGCTGGACCATGAGTCAGCGGTAATATGCACCTTACCGCTGACCGCCCTGTCCAGCGAGGCCAAGACATTGCCTTCCACATGCCGGTAGAGAGCCGGAATAGCCTTCCGTGAGAAAAAGTGGCGTTTGGGAACCTGCCACTGAGGAACCGCACATTGCACAAACTCACGGAAGGGGGCCGAGTCTACCAACTGAAAAGGCAGCAGTTGAAGCGCTAGCAATTTAGCCAAGCTAGCATTCAACCGCTGGGCATGTGGATGGCTGGGAGTGAACTTCTTTCGACGGTCCAGCAGCTGGGGCAGGGAAATTTGCCTGCTAGAATCGGACGTCGGTGTACTGCTAGCAGAGTGGGCGCAAGTACTTGGCTGTGACACACCTAATTCTACACCTTCATTCCTCTCAGTGCATGTTTCAGAGAGGACTGAAGTTATAGTGGGGTTGGAGATCCCAGCTGATGCGGTGCAAGGAGAGGTCCGCTTGGTTCTTTGGTGTGGGTCTTTGAGGTAGGCTTGCCAACGAGCTGCATGGCAGGTCAACATATGTCTGGTCAGGCATGTGGTACCCAAGCGGCTGATGTTTTGGCCACGCGATATACGCTTGAGACATATGTTGCAAACAGCAGCTGTGCGATCTGATGCACTAGCCTCAAAAAAGGCCCACACCAAAGAACTTTTTGAATGACGGGCAGAGGCAGCGCCCTGCACAGGCGGAGCTCTGCGGTGTGATTCCGTCGGTGTACTGCCCTTACGCTGGCCACCAAAGGGCATCCTGCCTCGTTGGAGATGTGCCTCCTCCTCATCCTCCTCCTCCTCCTCTCTCCTATTAGGCACCCACGTGGAGTCATTGACCTCATCATCCCCTCCCTCCTCATCACTGGAGCCAATCTGGCAGTATGCTGCAGCTGCTGGAACATGACTGCCAGATTGGTGTCCTTCTTGAGCATCCCCTCTGTCTGCTCTCACGCTACTGCCTTCCTCTAGCTGGGTTTCATCATCAGACCCTTCGAAACGCTGGGCATCCTCCTGGAGCATGTACCCAACACTGTGCTGAAACAGTTCGGGGGACTCCTCAGGAGGAGGACATGGTGGGTCTAGGGAAGGAGTGACTGATGATTTGTCTGACATTAATACCAGGGAAGACGACGCTTTGGCAGCTGCTTTTCCAGTACCCTGAGCCTGGGTGAGAGAGGATGAGGAGGAGGAGGAGGGCTTGGTCATCCACTCTACCAAGTCTTCGGCATGATGTGGCTCAACATGTCCAGCTGCCGAAAAGAAGGACAAGCGTGTCCCATGGCCATGTGCTGATGACAATGCACCGCGTCCACGACCAGCACTGTTGCCCCCAGACACAGAGCCTGCTTGCCCTCTTTTATTGCCTCCTGACTGTCTGCCTCTCCTTGTTTGCCTTCCAGACATTCTAATAGATGGCCTGCAGGGAGATGGGAAAAAAGCAATAAGGGCTACCTTCAGGTGTCCTTCTCTGTCCCTTGAAACAAGGACTTTCACAGTGAAAGAAACTGACACTGTCCCTACCTAGAGTTTTCTGTCCCTAGAATAAATGTTTTTTTTAATCACAATATAGCACAAGGGACAATTCACTCAATGTCTCTCCAGGTCCCTGGAAACAAGGACTTGCAGAGTGAAAGAAACTGACACTGTCCCTACCTAGAGTTTTCTGTCCCTAGAAAAAAAGTTTTTTTTAAGCACAATATAGCACAAGGACAATTAACTCACTGTCCTTACAGGTCCCTGGAAACAAGGACTTGCAGAGTGAAAGAAAAAAAACACTCTCCCTACCTACAGTTTTCTGTCCCTAGAAAAAATGTTTTTTTTAATCACAATATAGCACAAGGAAAATTAACTCACTGTCCTTACAGGTCCTGGAAACAAGGACTTGCAGAGTGAAAGAAACTGACACTGTCCCTACCTAGAGTTTTCTGTCCCTAGAATAAATGTTTTTTTTAATCACAATATAGCACAAGGAAAATTAACTCACTGTCCTTACAGGTCCCTGGAAACAAGGACTTGCAGAGTGAAAGAAAAAAAAACACTCTCCCTACCTACAGTTTTCTGTCCCTAGAAAAAATGTTTTTTTTAATCACAATATAGCACAAGGAAAATTAACTCACTGTCCTTACAGGTCCCTGGAAACAAGGACTTGCAGAGTGAAAGAAACTGACACTGTCCCTACCTAGAGTTTTCTGTCCCTAGAATAAATGTTTTTTTTAATCACAATATAGCACAAGGAAAATTAACTCACTGTCCTTACAGGTCCCTGGAAACAAGGACTTGCAGAGTGAAAGAAACTGACACTGTCCCTACCTAGAGTTTTCTGTCCCTAGAATAAATGTTTTTTTTAAGCACAATATAGCACAAGGACAATTAACTCACTGTCCTTACAGGTCCCTGGAAACAAGGACTTGCAGAGTGAAAGAAACTGACACTGTCCCTACCTATCCTTCTCTTTCCCTAAACTAAAGGAATCCAGGTTAAGCAAGAAAGAAATAACAGTCACTGTCCCTGCCTATGCTACTCTATCCCTGCTCCGGAACACACTACACTAGGCCGCCGTGCTGGCGGCCTTTTATAGTGTGGGGCGTGTACTAAACACCCTCAGCAATAATTGGCCACAGGCATCCTGCCTGTGGCCAATCATTGCTCTCCTCGCTGCCGGCGCTGTGATTGGCCAAGCATGCGGGGGTCACAGTGCATGCTTGGCCAATCACAGCGCCTGGATGACACTGCGATGGCGTAGTGCATTGTGGGCCGTTCGCGTCACTCGAATTTGGCGCGAACGGCCCAAATCGTTCGATCTTCGTCGAACGATCGAACAGCCAATGTTCGAGTCGAACGTATGTTCGACTCGAACACGAAGCTCATCCCTATTACTGATATAGATTATTTCACATATATTAACATATTTGTGTTACTAGTTAGCGCGGCATTATTTACCACCCAGATCTTTATACGTTGGTCACATTTTTATGTAGCCGCTTGTCTTTAGTTTTTTTGGGGGGGTTTGCGCAGTAATTACCGCACTTCCACTATCTGTAGTTCGGCAGCCGCAGGTTGTCCATGACAAAAGGTATGTAGTGGTGCGATCACTTACCGCTCGGGCCGACTCTCCGAAGTCTATCTTCAGGTTGCCCATGGCTTTGATGATGGCCATGATGGACTGAATGGTGTTGCTGTATACCACGGCGCGGTACTGCCGGCACTCCTCCTCTGAATATCCGTCCTCATGGATAATTCTGGGGGGAAAAGAACATGGAGAGGACTGTCGGTATCACAAATATTCACAGATCAGAACAAACAAACATCACAGAGGATCCGAGACGCTGAGCTCAGTTCACTGCTGGGTGACGGGTGATCCGCGATCAATGGGGGGGGGAATCCGCAATCAATGGGGGGGGGAATCCGCAATCAATGGGGGGGGGAATCCGCAATCAATGGGGGGGGATCCGCATCAATGGGGGGGGATCCGCAATCAATGGGGGGGGATCCGCAATCAATGGGGGGGGGATCCGCAATCAATGGGGGGGGATCCGCAATCAATGGGGGGGGGAATCCGCAATCAATGGGGGGGGGGAATCCGCAATCAATGGGGGGGGAATCCGCAATCAATGGGGGGGGGAATCCGCAATCAATGGGGGGGGAATCCGCAATCAATGGGGGGGGAATCCGCAATCAATGGGGGGGGAATCCGCAATCAATGGGGGGGGAATCCGCAATCAATGGGGGGGGGGGAATCCGCAATCAATGGGGGGGGGGAATCCGCAATCAATGGGGGGGGGGAATCCGCAATCAATGGGGGGGGAATCCGCAATCAATGGGGGGGGGAATCCGCAATCAATGGGGGGGAATCCGCAATCAATGGGGGGGGGGAATCCGCAATCAATGGGTGGGGGGAATCCGCAATCAATGGGTGGGGGGGATCCGCAATCAATGGGGGGGGGGGATCCGCAATCAATGGGGGGGGGGGATCCGCAATCAATGGGTGGGGGGGATCCGCAATCAATGGGTGGGGGGGATCCGCAATCAATGGGTGGGGGGGATCCGCAATCAATGGGTGGGGGGGATCCGCAATCAATGGGTGGGTGGGATCCGCAATCAATGGGGGGGGATCCGCAATCAATGGGGGGGGATCCGCAATCAATGGGGGGGGATCCGCAATCAATGGGGGGGGATCCGCAATCAATGGGGGGGGATCCGCAATCAATGGGGGGGGATCCGCAATCAATGGGGGGGGATCCGCAATCAATGGGGGGGGATCCGCAATCAATGGGGGGGGATCCGCAATCAATGGGGGGGGGATCCGCAATCAATGGGGGGGGGATCCGCAATCAATGGGGGGGGATCCGCAATCAATGGGGGGGGATCCGCAATCAATGGGGGGGGGGATCCGCAATCAATGGGGGGGGGATCGCAATCAATGGGGGGGGGATCCGCAATCAATGGGGGGGATCCGCAATCAATGGGGGGGATCCGCAATCAATGGGGATCCGCAATCAATGGGGGAGGGGGGGAATCCGCAATCAATGGGGGGGGGGGATCCGCAATCAATGGGTGGGGGGGATCCGCAATCAATGGGGGGGGGGATCCGCAATCAATGGGGGGGGGGGGGATCCGCAATCAATGGGTGGGGGGGATCCGCAATCAATGGGTGGGGGGATCCGCAATCAATGGGTGGGGGGGGGATCCGCAATCAATGGGTGGGATCCGCAATCAATGGGTGGGATCCGCAATCAATGGGGGGGGGATCCGCAATCAATGGGGGGGGATCCGCAATCAATGGGGGGGGGATCCGCAATCAATGGGGGGGGATCCGCAATCAATGGGGGGATCCGCAATCAATGGGGGGGATCCGCAATCAATGGGGGGGATCCGCAATCAATGGGGGGGGATCCGCAATCAATGGGGGGGGATCCGCAATCAATGGGGGGGGATCCGCAATCAATGGGGGGGGGATCCGCAATCAATGGGGGGGGGATCCGCAATCAATGGGGGGGGATCCGCAATCAATGGGGGGGGATCCGCAATCAATGGGGGGGGATCCGCAATCAATGGGGGGGGATCCGCAATCAATGGGGGGGATCCGCAATCAATGGGGGGGGGATCCGCAATCAATGGGGGGGATCCGCAATCAATGGGGGGGGATCCGCAATCAATGGGGGATCCGCAATCAATGGGGGAGGGGGAATCACCGCAATCAATGGGGGGGGGGATCCGCAATCAATGGGTGGGGGGGATCCGCAATCAATGGGGGGGGGGATCCGCAATCAATGGGGGGGGGGGGATCCGCAATCAATGGGTGGGGGGGATCCGCAATCAATGGGGGGGGATCCGCAATCAATGGGGGGGGATCCGCAATCAATGGGGGGGGATCCGCAATCAATGGGGGGATCCGCAATCAATGGGGGGGGATCCGCAATCAATGGGGGGGGATCCGCAATCAATGGGGGGGGATCCGCAATCAATGGGGGGGGGATCCGCAATCAATGGGGGGGGATCCGCAATCAATGGGGGGATCCGCAATCAATGGGGGGGGGATCCGCAATCAATGGGGGGATCCGCAATCAATGGGGGGGGATCCGCAATCAATGGGGGGGGGGATCCGCAATCAATGGGGGATCCGCAATCCGCAATCAATGGGGGGGGGATCCGCAATCAATGGGGAGGGGGGGATCCGCAATCAATGGGGGAGGGGGGGATCCGCAATCAATGGGGGAGGGGGGATCCGCAATCAATGGGGGAGGGGGATCCGCAATCAATGGGGGAGGGGGGATCCGCAATCAATGGGGGAGGGGGGATCCGCAATCAATGGGGGAGGGGGGGATCCGCAATCAATGGGGGAGGGGGGATCCGCAATCAATGGGGGAGGGGGGGATCCGCAATCAATGGGGGAGGGGGGGATCCGCAATCAATGGGGGAGGGGGGGATCCGCAATCAATGGGGGAGGGGGGGATCCGCAATCAATGGGGGAGGGGGGGGATCCGCAATCAATGGGGGAGGGGGGGGATCCGCAATCAATGGGGGGGGGGGAGGGATCCGCAATCAATGGGGGGGGGGGATCCGCAATCAATGGGGGGGATCCGCAATCAATGGGGGAGGGGGGGATCCGCAATCAATGGGGGAGGGGGGGATCCGCAATCAATGGGGGAGGTGGGGGATCCGCAATCAATGGGGGAGGGGGGGGATCCGCAATCAATGGGGGAGGGGGGGGATCCGCAATCAATGGGGGAGGGGGGGGATCCGCAATCAATGGGGGAGGGGGGGGATCCGCAATCAATGGGGGAGGGGGGGGATCCGCAATCAATGGGGGAGGGGGGGGATCCGCAATCAATGGGGGAGGGGGGGGGATCCGCAATCAATGGGGGAGGGGGGGGATCCGCAATCAATGGGGGAGGGGGGGGATCCGCAATCAATGGGGGAGGGGGGGGGATCCGCAATCAATGGGGGAGGGGGGGGATCCGCAATCAATGGGGGAGGGATCCTCAATCAATGGGGGAGGGGGGGGAGGGATCCGCAATCAATGGGGGGAGGGATCCGCAATCAATGGGGGGGGAGGGATCCGCAATCAATGGGGGGGAGGGATCCGCAATCAATGGGGGGGAGGGATCCGCAATCAATGGGGGGGGAGGGATCCGCAATCAATGGGGGGGGAGGGATCCGCAATCAATGGGGGGGGAGGGATCCGCAATCAATGGGGGGGGAGGGATCCGCAATCAATGGGGGGGGAGGGATCCGCAATCAATGGGGGGGGAGGGATCCGCAATCAATGGGGGGGGGAGGGGATCCGCAATCAATGGGGGGGGAGGGATCCGCAATCAATGGGGGGGAGGGATCCGCAATCAATGGGGGGGATCCGCAATCAATGGGGGGGATCCGCGATCAATGAGGGGAAATTTAAAGGGGAACCTACAGGTTTGCCAATCTATAAATTGTAACTTGTAATATAATTGATGGTGAATTTGTTACATTTTGGAGACCTGGATGTCAGGTTTGCTTTTCTGGGCTCTATAAACATATTTTATAATTCGGAGTCAGAAATTGGCAGTTAATGATTGCGGGTGAAGGTCACATGGTCTCCCGTTTTGCGGCATTTCTTTCTCTTTTGTGATTGGATGCCGCCGATCATCCGCCGCCAACAGAGCGCAGCGCCAAGAAAACGACTTCTGTGAGATTACGGATCATAAAGTGATTACTTCATCTGTTTGACGATTGTACTCTTGCCAGACTCGCCCGCACCTGAGAGAGAAGAGAGAGAAGTGCGATTAGAAGCCGAACACCCCGACTTACCCCCTTCTATGGAGGGCCGCCGGGAAATGGTCACCCCCCTCGCCCAGACAATACATAGGAAATAATTGGGTCACCGATAACCCACCCGGCTCATAGATGTCTCCAGAAACCAGCTGACAGTACAGCGACACCAGGACTGAACGCCAGAAACGCTCATTTAAAGGCTCCTCCTCCCTGAGCTCATAGTGGAGCCTGGTGGGAGGAGTCATCCAACTAGTTTTGGAGCTCAGTGAGTCGTCTCCAAACTGCGGCTTGTGGGCCACATGTGGCCTTTTGTTTGTCTTTATCTGGCCCTTGGGGCACCATTCCTCCCACCAGCACCAATGATGGGGCACTATTCCTCCCACCGATACCAATGACGGGGCACTATTCCTCCCACCGATACCAATGACGGGGGCACTATTCCTCCCACCGATACCAATGATGGGGCACTATTCCTCCCACCGACACCAATGACGGGGCACCATTCCTCCCACCAACACCAATGATGGGGCACCATTCCTCCCACCGACACCAATAATGGGGCACCATTCCTCCCACCGACACCAATGATGGGGCACCATTCCTCCCACTGACACCAATGATGGTGCACCATTCCTCCCACTGACACCAATGATGGGGCACCATTCCTCCCACTGACACCAATGATGGGGCACTATTCCTCCCACTGATACCAATGATGGGGCACTATTCCTCCCACTGACACCAATGATGGGGCACTATTCCTCCCACCGACACCAATGATGGGGCACTATTCCTCCCACTGACACCAATGATGGGGCACTATTCCTCTCACTGACACCAATGATGGGACACTATTCCTCCCACCAACACCAATGATGGGGCACTATTCCTCCCACCGACACCAATGATGGGGCACTATTCCTCCCACTGACACCAATGATGGGGCACTATTCCTCTCACTGACACCAATGATGGGACACTATTCCTCCCACCAACACCAATGATGGGGCACTATTCCTCCCACCAACACCAATGATGGGGCACTATTCCTTCCACTGACACCATGTAGAGCACCTTATAGAACATAATCCTCAGATTGGGAGGGAGATGCACTTCACACACAAGCAAAGCCCCTTCCCCTCCCCCATATATGACACTTTAACCTCAATATGAACCCAATTACCAAAATCTGCCAAAACCGTTATAACGGCGAATATTTGAAAAGTCCTTTATAAAAAGGCTTAAAGCAGTTTTCATTAAATAATCTCCGGTGATCCTGCCATGGGAGGTCCCTGTTCAGGCACTTCCTGTTTCGGGGTGACATCGCTCTGCCCCTCCCCCCAATTGTGCCCCTGCGATGTCACCCTGTCACACGGACTTCTAATGGAGGCTACAAGTGGCCACTCCACAATTATTGTCACCATCAGGAAACGTGGCCATCGCAGGAGTGCATGTAGGCAGGAAGTGGCTTCAAACAGGGCGCAGGGGACCAGCAGCACCGAGATGTAACAAAGGATGAAAAAAAAAAAAAAATGGAAGAATATAGTAATAGAAATGACAATTGTTGAGGGAAAACAGAGAAATATAAATCATCATCCCGTCAGGTGCACAGTTACTGCAAGGCTGGAAAACTGCCCCTCCCAGCCCCCACCTGCCCGCTCCACGGGGTGCCTCAGTGCCCGCCCTGTGCCAGGGGGGGGCAGCCAAGTGTGAAGATATCAAAGGATTGGAGACAAGTATGTGATGAGACGTGGGGAGCGAAGGCCCCGCTTCTCCTCCAGAGGGGGGAGGGGAGATGGATGGCGGAATAATCAGAGTCAGCTGACTGTCCAAAACATCAGATTTAGCGGTAAAGACCAGAGAAGCCGCTCTGATCCGCCACACGAGGGAGCAGATCTGCAGCCAAATCATACAACAAAACCCCAGCTACCGCTGCAATAATCACCTTCAATCCAGAGATCCCCCCCGCACTACTAACTTCTGCCACTAGATGGCCAAAATGTATTAACTCGATTCCGCTAAGCACAAGTCCCCGCCCCTCAGCCTGCCATAGGAGAAGCAGTACAGTGATGAGCTCCTCTCTCTGCGCTCTCCTCCTATCAGCACGCTTCTGGTCAGCACATAAACCGATTGGCTCCTCGTGCCGCTTCTTGTGCTCACAGTCTGAGCTCTGCTGTTCAGGACTACAAGGAGGTGGATATACGCAGGTCACATGGCTTGTAATAAAAATATACATTTAAATGATGACAGAGCGGCATTGATTTGTGTCTTTTCAATCTGCCCGGAGTTCAGCTTTAAAAAGAAGGCGGGGTCAGACCCGCGACCCCCCCCCAGAATAAAACGAGACACGCCCCCCCCCCCCGTTATCCCATCTCTGTACAGCGACAGCTCCTGTCCCCAGTACAATGGCGCCCTCTGTCCTCCTACATTGTACCGCCAGAACCGTCCAATTCCAACACAGCGCCCCCCCCCGCACCCCAACACAGCGCCCCCCCCCGCACCCCAACACAGCGCCCCCCGCATCCCATAACACCGCCCCCCGCATCCCAACACAGCGCCCCCCCCCGCATCCCAACACAGCGCCCCCGCACCCCAACAGCGCCCCCCCGCACCCCCCCGCATCCCAACACAGCGCCCCCCAACACAGTGTCCCCCAACACAGCGCCCCCCGCCCCCCAAAACACACCGCCCCCCAACACAGCGCCCCCCCCACACCCCAACACAGCGCCCCCCCACCCCAACACAGCGCCCCCCCGCACCCCAACACAGCGCCCCCCAACACAGGGTCCCCCCGCATCCCAAAACACCGCCCCCCCAACACAGCGCCCCCCCACACCCCAACACAGCGCCCCCCCACCCCCCAACACAGCGCCCCCGCCCCCCAAAACACCGCCCCCCAACACAGCGCCCCCCCACACCCCAACACAGCGCCCCCCCACCCCAACACAGCGCCCCCCCGCACCCCAACACAGCGCCCCCCAACACAGGGTCCCCCGCATCCCAAAACACCGCCCCCCAACACAGCGCCCCCCCACACCCCAACACAGCGCCCCCCCCACCCCAACACAGCGCCCCCCCCCCGCACCCCAACACAGCGCCCCCCCCGCACCCCAACACAGCGCCCCCCAACACAGGGTCCCCCGCATCCCAACACAGCGCCCCCGCCCCCCAAAACACCGCCCCCCCCACACCCCAACACAGCGCCCCCCCCACCCCAACACAGCGCCCCCACCCCAACACAGCGCCCCCCACACCCCAACACAGCGCCCCACATCCTTAAAGAGGATGCTTAATCTGCTTCTATTGTGCCTTTCCTGGCTCCTCCCCTCCCCCCCTCATTAACATAATGACATTTTAAAATACAACCTTTTCATTTTTAATTTATGTCTCACTGGAGTCCCAATGACATCACTGCGTTGTGTTGGGATGTGGGCGCTTCTCTATGCACTGCAGGCAGATCATGGCTGGTGGGAGGGGCATAGCTTCCCAATACCATCCCAGCACCCCGCCCAGTACTCCTCTCTCCAGGGCCCTGATGCAAGCAGTGGGAGGAGTTATGCAAATATCAAAATGCCTTGATGGGCGGGTGTCAGTCTGGAGGAGTGGGCGTTCCTAGGCAGGCCGTATTTGCATAGGTAACGCCCACATGTGATGCTGAGCCTCTGTGATGGACACTCAGGCTGGGGAGGAAAAGGAGCTCAACCTGCGGCCCTCCAGCTGTTGCAGAACTACAAGTCCCATGATGCTATGCAAGGCTGACAGTCCCAAGCATGACTCCCGCAGGCAGAGGCATGATGGGACTTGTAGTTCTGCAACAGCTGGAGGGACACAGGTTGATACCCAGCCAGGAAATGGGGGCGGGGCTCTATCAGACTTGCTGCAGCTTCTAATGCACATTGTGATCAACCCGTCATGCAGGGTCACCGGCTACTTCCTGGACTGAGACGGGTCAATGACTTCTTGTGCCTGTTCACAAGTGTCTGACACAGATCAGCCTCCTACTTTGTGACTTGATACAAAGTTACAATGTACAGTCTGATCACTGGGGGAGGGGAGACTAAGGAAATGTCTCCCTCCTCCTCCTCCTCCTTCTACAAAGTTACACTGTACAGTCTGATCACTGGGGGAGGGGAGACTGAGGAAATGCCTCCTCCTCCTCCTTCTACAAAGTTACAATATACAGTCTGATCACTGGGGGGAGGGGAGACTGAGGAAATGCCTCCTCCTCCTTCTACAAAGTTACAATGTACAGTCTGATCACTGGGGGGGGGGGGAGGGGAGACTGAGGAAATGCCTCCTCCCCCTTCTTCCAAGTTACAATGTACAGTCTGATCACTGGGGGGGTGGGGGGGGGGGAGACTGAGGAAATGCCTCCTCCTCCTTCTACAAAGTTACAATGTACAGTCTGATCACTGGGGGGTGGGGGGGGGGGGGGAGACTGAGGAAATGCCTCCTCCTCCTTCTACAAAGTTACAATGTACCAGTCTGATCACTGGGGGGTGGGGGGGGGGGAGACTGAGGAAATGCCTCCTCCTCCTTCTACAAAGTTACAAAGTACAGTCTGATCACTGGGTGGGGAAGAGACTGAGGAAATGGCTCCTCCATTAGAATGATGACGTCACCTCTGCCTAGGCAAAGTCACTGATTGGAGCTCAGGGACGGCTTTTTAATGATAGAAGGTGGAGAATGTCCGGAATGATGGAGTCGGGTGAAGTCTTTCGGTGAAGCCGATTGGTTGGATTTTATTCTGGGCTCTCCGATGCTGCGACGGCCCGTCTCAGTAGCAGATAAAACGCGTTAATCTGATCTCCTCTAAACGTCTCAGCGGGTTATCCTCGGCTGTGATCTCTTCTCATCCAATAAGCGGATTGGCGCGGAGGCCGCAGGTGACGGCGGGAGGCTACATGCCAGCTCATGCTGATCGGAGGCGGGGCGCCCCTTTAATGTGCCGTCACAGACACGAGGTCCTAAGACCAGAACTCCCCCCATTGCAGTGCAGCTCATGGCGCTCTCATGTAGGACGGGAGGTCTCCTGAGTACGCTGTGAGCTGCACTGTGCACATCACTGGCTGGCAGGACGCAGATCCCCCCAATCCCAGCTTCTCTCCACACCGTGTACACTGCCATCACCTGGAACATGGGGCCCCCCACCCCCCCGGGCCCCGCACTCCTACTGGGTATTATGTAACCGATTCTCACACTGGGATATCCCGACGCCCTGACCTGCGAAGGTTGTGTAAGGAGCAGGAGAGGATGATGAGCTGGCAGTGCGGGTGAGAAAGGAATGATAATATTTATGAAGTTGGAAGTTCTGTCTATAGAAAT
>CM055120.1:291497344-291622356 GCA_029206835.1 Rana muscosa
CAAACCCCCCCCCCTCATTACTACGTAGTGCAACCCCCCAATCCATTACATAAGTGCATCCCCCCCCCCCCCATTACTACGTAGTGCAACCCCCCCCCCCAATCCATTACTACGTAGCGCAACCCCCCACCCCCTATCCATTACGTAGTGCACCCCCACCCCTCCCCCACCAACTACTATGCTGTGCAATACTTAGAGATACTCCCATCCTCCGGTCCCTTAGGGCCACGCCACCCCCCCCCCCCCCAATTCAGTCAGTCCACTCCACAGTCATACACATATTATTATACATTTATATAGCTCTGACATATACCGCAGCACTGTACAGAGAACATTGAGCCAATCACATCAGTCTCTGTACAGGGGAGCTTACACTCTAATGTCCCCTCCCCCACACTATTATACAGCCCCTATCATTCTTTCATTAACATTGGTGCCATCACACCCCCCCCATTCAATCAATCCATTACATAGTGCCCCCCCCACCCAATCATTCTGTCCAGTGTCCACTACCCAGTGCTCCCCCCCCAGTCCCATCAGTCCATTACATAGTGCCCCCCCACCCAATCATTCTGTCCAGTGTCCACTACCCAGTGCTCCCCCCCCAGTCCCATCAGTCCATTACATAGTGCCCCCCCCCCCACCCAATCATTCTGTCCAGTGTCCACTACCCAGCTGCTCCCCCCCCAGTCCCATCAGTCCATTACATAGTGCCCCCCCACCCAATCATTCTGTCTAGTGTCCACTACCCAGTGCTACACCCCCAATCCCATCAGTCCATTACATAGTGCCCCCCCACACCAATCATTCTGTCCAGTGTCCACTGCCCAGTGCTCCCCCCCCCCAGTCCCATCAGTCCATTACATAGTGCCCCCCCACCCAATCATTCTGTCTAGTGTCCTCTATCCAGTGCTACCCCCCCAATCCCATCAGTCCATTACATAGTGCCCCCCCACCCAATCATTCTGTCCAGTGTCCACTACCCAGTGCTCCCCCCCAGTCCCATCAGTCCATTACATAGTGCCCCCCCACCCAATCATTCTGTCCAGTGTCCACTACCCAGTGCTACCCCCCCAATCCCATCAGTCCATTACATAGTGCCCCCCCCCCCACCCAATCATTCTGTCCAGTGTCCACTGCCCAGTGCTCCCCCCCCAGTCCCATCAGTCCATTACATAGTGCCCCCCCACCCAATCATTCTGTCCAGTGTCCACTACCCAGTGCTACCCCCCCAATCCCATCAGTCCATTACATAGTGCCCCCCCCCCCCCACCCAATCATTCTGTCCAGTGTCCACTGCCCAGTGCTCCCCCCCCAATCCCATCAGTCCATTACATAGTGCCCCCCCACCCAATCATTCTGTCCAGTGTCCACTACCCAGTGCTACCCCCCAATCCCATCAGTCCATTACATAGTGCCCCCCCACCCAATCATTCTGTCCAGTGTCCACTGCCCAGTGCTCCCCCCCCAGTCCATCAGTCCATTACATAGTGCCCCCCCACCCAATCATTCTGTCCAGTGTCCACTACCCAGTGCTACCCCCCCAATCCCATCAGTCCATTACATAGTGCCCCCCCCCCACCCAATCATTCTGTCCAGTGTCCACTGCCCAGTGCTCCCCCCCCAGTCCCATCAGTCCATTACATAGTGCCCCCCCACCCAATCATTCTGTCCAGTGTCCACTACCCAGTGCTACCCCCCAATCCCATCAGTCCATTACATAGTGCCCCCCCACCCAATCATTCTGTCCAGTGTCCACTGCCCAGTGCTCCCCCCCCCTAGTCCCATCAGTCCATTACATAGTGCCCCCCCACCCAATCATTCTGTCCAGTGTCACTACCCAGTGCTACCCCCCCAATCCCATCAGTCCATTACATAGTGCCCCCCCCCCACCCAATCATTCTGTCCAGTGTCCACTACCCAGTGCTCCCCCCCCCAAATTCCCCATCAGTCCATTACATAGTGCCCCCCCCACACACACCCCTAGTTTCCCATCAACTGGTCCATTACTCAGTGCTACTCTCCCTCCTTCCACCTCCACTAAATTACTAAGAGCTACCCTCCCATCATCCTTTCCATTATGTGGGGCTATCACCCCCCCCCCCCATTTAATCAGTCCACTACATAGTGACATAATGCTACCCCCCCCCCCCCCGATTATTCTGTCCAGAACTTGGTGCTATTCCCCCCATCCCATCAGTCCATTACATAATGCTACCCCCCCCCCATCATTCTGTCCAGTACTTGGTCCTATTCACACCCCCCCCCCCCCATCCCATCAGTCCACTACATAATGCTACTCCCCCCCTAATTATTCTGTCCAGCACTTAGTGCTATTACTCTCCCACCCCACCCCCCTCAATTAGTCCATTACTTAGTGTTACACCCCCCCCCCCCTCCACACCATCCACTGGATTACTGAGGGAACCCCCCACCACTCTCATCATTCTTTGCATTACTCTGTGCTGTTACACCCCCCCCCCTCCCCCCCATACACATTCCTATCATACACACTACCCAACACAGATGTGATTGGCTCAGTGTTCCCTGTACAACACTGCAGTATATGTCAGAGCTATAGAAATGTATAATAATAGTGTGTGACTGTGGGGGGGAGGGGACATTAGAGTGTAAGCTCCTCTGGTACAGAGACTGATGCAAGTGGCTCAGTGGGGGGGGGGGGTTGTTGCACACTTAGGAGGAAAATTGACTGTTAGATTGGAGCAAAACCAAAAACAATGTGACACCCGGGTGAGATAATCAGAACAACGTCGGAGATCAGATATCAGAGAGAAGCCGGAGATTGTGGGAAGACACGTCACCGATCACCGGGACAAGAATGTGGACGGGCGGAGCGGGCGGACGGACCCGTGTCGGGCATAAAGAGACCCGGTCATCGGACCTTCCATTTCTGCCACTATCTTCCCAGAACATCCGATGTGAATACAATTTGTTTCATTCATATTATTTCCCAGTAAAATCTTCCCTTCTGGAGACATCCAAAAGCCTTAAAACTTCTGCTGGGTGCCGCCATCTTGGAAGAGATGTCAGCAGACCCAGAGCCGTCACTCATGTACATTCCATAGTATTCCCCCTTCCCTTTCAGAAGAGGAGAGGGCTGTGACATACAAGGGAGGAGCTGGGCCAGCATAGACAGTAGTAAGATTCTACCAGAGAAGGAGAAAGCTATGACATGCAAGGAGGGAGGAGCTGGGCCACGCATAGACTATTTAGACCAGGGGGTCTCAAACTGGCGGCCCTCCAGCTGTTGCGAAACTACAAGTCCCGTGAGGCATTGCAAGGCTGACAGTTACAATCATGACTCCCACAGGCAGAGGTGTGATGGGACTTAAGCGAGGGACAAGCTAGGCCAACAGTAATTAGACCCTCCCAGAAGAGGAGAGGGCTATGACATGCAAGGAGGAAGGAGCTGGGCCAGCACTGACAGTATTTAAAAACCATCCTAGTAGAGGAGAGGGCTATGGCATGCCAGGGAGGGAGGAGCTGGGCCAGCACAGACAGTAAATTATACCATTCCAGAAAAGGAGAGGTCTAGGATGTGCAAGGAGGGGGGAGCTGGGTCAGCACAGACAGTAATTATACCATTCCAGAAAAGGAGAGGTCTAGGATGTGCAAGTAGGAAGGAGCTGGGCCAGCACAGACAGTAATTATACCATTCCAGAAAAGGAGAGGTCTATGATGTGCAAGGAGGGAGGAGCTGGCCAGCACAGACAGTAATTGGAAGAGGAGAACCTAAGTTGTGCAAGAAAGGAGGGGGAAAAAAAAAAAAAAAAATCAACTTCTGCACACACCACAGCAAAGATTTCCCTTCCGCAAAACACACTTTACAGTTTATGCGTTTATAGCCTGATGATGGGGGGGGGGGGTTGAGGGGGGAGTGTTCAGACCCCGAAACGTGTTGATGATCCTGAAGTTTAGCTTTATGAAAGAAAATCTAATTTAATGTTCACAGGATTGCAATAACACCATTTCCTACCTAAACAATAATTGATACACATAATAAAGGATCTGTTACACAAAACTACAGTGCCTTGAAAAAGTATTCATACCCCTTGAAATTTCCCACATTTTGTCATGTTACAACCAAAACCGTAAAATGTATTTTATTGGGATTTTATGTGATAGACCAACACAAAGTGGCACAAAATTGTGGAAGGAAAATGATAAATGGTTTTTCAACTTTCTTTACAAATGAATATGTGAAAAGTGGGGGGGTGTTTGTATTCAGCCCCCTTTACTCTGATACCCCTTTTGTATTCAGCCCCCTTTACCTCCCTCTGATACCCCTAACTAAAATCTAGTGGAACTAATTGCCTTCAGAAGTCACCTAATTAGTAAATAGAGTCCACCTGTGTGTCATTTATTCTCAGTATAAATACAGCTGTGCTGTGAAGCCCTCAGAGGTTTGTTAGAGAACCTTAGTGAACAAACAGCATCATGAAGGCCAAGGAACACACCAGACAGGTCAGGGATAACGTTGTGGAGAAGTGTAAAGCAGGGTTAGGTTATAATAAAATCTCCCAAGCTTTAAACATCTCACGGAGCTCTGTTCAATCCATCATCGGAAAATGGAAAGAGTATGGCACAACTGCAAACCTACTGAGGCATGGCCGTCCACCTAAACTGACCGGGCCGGGCAAGGAGAGCATTCATCAGAGAAGCAGCCAAGAGGCCCCATGGTAACTCTGGAGGAGCTGCAGAGATCCACAGCTCAGGGGGGAGAATCTGTCCACAGGACAACTATTAGTCGTGCTTCTCCACAAATCTGCCCTTTATGGAAGAGTGACAAGAAAGACATTGGTGAAAGAAAGTCATAAGAAGTCCTGTTTGTGAGAAGCCATGTGGGGGACACAGCAAACATGTGGGGGGACACAGCAATCATGTGGGGGGGACACAGCAATCATGTGGGGGGACACAGCAATCATGTGGGGGGACACAGCAATCATGTGGGGGGACACAGCAATCATGTGGGGGGACACAGCAATCATGTGGGGGGACACAGCAATCATGTGGGGGGACACAGCAATCATGTGGGGGGACACAGCAATCATGTGGAAGAAGGTGCTCTGGTCAGATGAGACCAAAATTCAACTTTTTGGCCTAAAAGCAAAACGCTATGTGTGGGGAAAACGAACACTGCACATCACCCTGAACACACCATCCCCACCGTGAAACATGGTGGTGGCAGCATCATGTGGTGGGGATGCTTTTCTTCAGCAGGGACAGGGAAGATGGTCAGAGTTGATGGGAAGATGGATGGAGCCAAATACAGGACAATCTTAGAAGAAAACCTGTAATGCCTCGTACACACGACTGGTTTTCCCCAACGAGAAAACTGCCATTTTTTAGATTGGTCGGGAAAACTGGTCGTGTGTATGCTCCATAGCAGTTTTCCCGAAAACTGCCCGCAAAAAAAAATTAGAACCTGCTCTCTTTTTTCCCCATCGTGTTTACCGTCGGTCTTTTTCTCGTCGCCAAAACCGCTCGTGTGTACGCTTTTCCGAGGGGGAAAAGAAAAACGCGTATGCTCAGAATCAGATATCACATTCGTCACGCTGTAACGGACTGAAAAGCACGAGGCTGAAAAGCGCAAATCGTCTCTCACCAAACTTTTACTAATACAAGATCAGCAAAAAGTAGCCCAAAGGGTGGCGCCATTTGAATGGAACTTCCCCCTTTATAGTGCCGTCGCACGTGTTGGACGTCACCGCGCTTTGGTCGAGCGTTTTTTTTGCCTGAACATGTGTATGCAAGGCAGGCTTGACAGGAATCACGTTGGGAAAAACATCGGTTTTTGGCATGTCAGGAAAACCAGTCGTGTGTATGCGGCATTAGAGTCTGCGAAAGACTTAAGACTGGGGGGGGAGGTTCACCTTCCAGCAGGACAACGACCCGAAATATACAGCCAGAGCTACAATGGAATGGTTTAGATCAAAGCATATTCATGTGTTAGAATGGCCCAGTCACAGTCCAGACTTAAATCCCATTGAGAATCTGTGGTAAGACATGAAAAATTGCTGATCACAGACGCTCTCCATCCAATCTGACAGAACTTGAGATATTTTACAGAGAAGAATGGGCAGAAATGTCCCTCTCTAGATGTGCAAAGCTGGTAGAGACATCCCCAAAAAGACTTGCAGCTGTAATTGCAGAGAAAGGCGGTTCTACAAAGTATTGACCCCGGGGGGCGCCATACAAATCCCCCCCCACACTTTTCACATATTTGTAAAACCATTTATCATTTTCCTTCCACTTCACAATTATGTGCCACTTTGTGTTGGTCTATCACATAAAATCCCAATAAAATACATTTACGTTTTTGGTTGTAACATAACAAAATGTGGAAAATTTCAAGGGGTATGAATACTTTTTTAGGGCACTGTATCAAAGTATAAATCTAAGGCACGGTATACGATGATGAAACAAATTATCTAAAAATAGAATAAAACAAAAAACAAAGACGAAGAATACAAATGAAACAATTCAATCCAGAAAAACATCCTCCATTTCCACCATCGTATCTCCAGGGAGGTTTTTCGTGATTTTTAATTTTATAGTCTGTCTCTCTTATGTCATCTTTTTTCTTGGTGTAGGAAGTTGGCACTCTGGCACCGTCACCCAGCAGGAAGGACTGGAAGTGGTTGTTGAGGGGGTGGGGGCGGGGTGATGTGTAACGAGGACGGCTGGCACCTCTACCGTACGAGTTGCGTCACGTCTGTGTTGTTGTGGAAGGCACTGCCACATCTCGCTCTATACAGGCAACCGGCCCGGTATAATTGCAACCCTCGCTGACCTCCCAGGCGCACGCAGGGAAGATCAAACCCCGCCTTCACAGACGCCACGAGCCTCATTTACCCTTCATCTGTCACAGGGAGGCTCCATAGTACATCCAAATCCAGCCTGATGGAAATGTTAAACATTTCATGTCATTTTAAATCTTTAAAATATTTTAAATATTGGGTGACCCTGCCCTAACGGCCACTTCTTGTTAAAACAAGTCTCGACAAATCCCAGGCGCCGGGTCGCCATGGCGACAAGAATTTGCGTCCTGGCGCCTGGGCTGCTACCTGAATTCTTCCACACACCCCGAACGCGGCACCCCCGCTATAGATCCCGGGCTCCACTTGCCCATCTGCAGCTCCGGGACTGGCATAGCGGGTGACAACGCGTAGAGTGGGAGGGCAGACACACGTCAGTCCACTCTCCTCCCCTTTTTTTGCTGCTGACCCGGAAGTGATGTATACGACGTCACTTCCACGTCCCCGGCGTGCCACCTTACTTCCACGTCCCCGGCGTACCACCTCACTTCCACGTCCCACCTCACTTCCGCATCCCCGGCGTACACCTCACTATCAAGGCCAGGAAGAATGAAATGCAGGGTGATGTGCATTGCACTCCATTCAGTAGAGCACAGGGGGGACCATTGGGGGTATTTTAGACCAGTGGCGGCTGGTGCTCAAAATTTTTTGGGGGGGCGCAAACAAACTGAAGAAAAAAAAAAAAAATCAATTGCCGCCACTTGTGCCCATTAAAACGCAGCCACTGTGCCCATACTCCACCAGTTTGCCCCCCAAAATGCAGCCAGTTTCCCCCCACCCCAACCTGCACTTGCCTTCCTCGGGTTAGCGCCGTCCTTTTTCCGTCCTCGATGTCGCTTCAGCCAATCAGGTTACCGGTAAACAGACCCGGTGAACCTGATTGGCTGAGACACGTGTCAGCGTTAACCAAGGAACGCACAGCTCGTGCGTCCCCTGGTTAACTATTTGGAAGCCGGTTACAGCCCTCAGGCTGTAATCGGGAAGCCTATCAGAGCCGCTGGCTCAGATAGACACTTCCAAACACCAACTGCTGTTATTCAGATGGCCGGCGTTCAACAGGGGGCCGGCCATCTGAATAGTGGGGCAGCGGCGGCGACAATACATAGGTTCATGTATTGCATGAACCTATGTATTGTTATTGTGAGTGGGCGCAGGAGCGAGAGGGGGCGGGGCTCCTGCGCCCACTATGGATGCACAGCACTGTTTTAGACCCGGGCCTGGAGGTCTCATTAAAGAGAACCTGTGACCAAAAAATAAAATGATTCATCACATAAGGGACTTATGTGATATATATATTTTTTTTTTTAACATTGTAAAAAATTAAAGTTACACCCAAGCACTTAAAAACAGACCCCCCACCCCCACGTATACACATGTAAAAATGTAAACGCATGCATGGGGGGGCACTTACGCCTGAAAACTTAAATTGCGATACGTTACATAATCGCCGCGCATGCCGGAACGAGAGCGATCATTCTCGCACCAGACCTCCTTCACAACGCTAAATTGATGACCTCTAGAGGGCTTTTAACGCATCGCCTATGGAAAATATCGGGTACTGGAGTTTGTCACCATTTCACATTCGCACGCAAATTTAAAGGTTGGACATGTTGGGTATCTATTTACTCAGCGCAACCTGGTCTTTTATAATTTTGTCCAAAAAAAAAAAAAGTGGGCAATTTATTGCGTTTTTATGCCCCTAAATCTAAACGCTTATGCCGCGTACTCACGATCATTATTCACGGCGGTTAAAAAAACGCCGTGAATAATGACATTAAAAACGAGGGAACAGCTTGTTCCCCCACACACGGTTGTTTTTCACGTCATTTTTTCTCTCGTCGAGAAAAACGACCGTCTGTGGGCTCCGCGGCAGTGTTTCCCTATGGGAAAAACTGCCGCGGAAAAAAAGGCGAGAAAAACGACGAGAAAAATTAGAGCATGTTCTAATTTTTCTTGTCGTTTTTTAATTCCGTTTTTCCCGTCGGGAAAAATGGCAAAATGCCCACAGACGATCTTTTTTCTCGTCAAAAGGAAAAAATGTAAATTTTTCTCGACGAGAAAAACGGTCGTGTGTACGCGGCATTAGTGTGTTTTATACTGAAATTTTGTGTTACCAAGACCTAAAACATTGGACCTACCACTATTTAGGGTGTCTGCTTTCAGAAAATATAGAACAACTTGAGGGTTTTATTTATTCTTCAGGCCTAAAATAAAATTTTTAAGCATGTGTGCAAAAAAAAAAAATTAAAATAAAATAAAAAACACCCCCCCGCAAAAACAGCTCTGTCAGCGAAAATGTTTAAAAGTTTACCTTCGGGAACATGTCACATGTCCCACCCATAAACTATTTTTGCTGGTTAGTAGATTCAAAACAAAATTTGTCAAGCCCGGCGTTAGAGGGTGACAACGCTCTGTCCCTGCCTCCCAATCGCATTGCTGCGTTGTCATCGTCACATGGGCTTCTGATGGAGGCGACAAGGTGGTCGCTTCAACACACAGAATCACCATTGGGAAACCTTCCCTTAGAAATGCTATGCAGCCATCACTGGGGTGCATGAAGACAAGAAGTAGCTGCAAAGAGGCTCTAGGAGATCAGCAGCAATGAATTGTAACAAAGGATGAACAAAAAAATATATTTTTTTTTAATGTCAGCTGTTTATAACAAAAACAATGCACCAGTAGGTAACGTGGCAGTCGCTAAGCGATAATGGAGGATTGCCTCATTTTCGTGGTACACACACACACACACACACACACACACACACACACACACACACACACACACACACACCCCCCAAGTGTTCACAAGACATTTTGGAACAGATTTGATGGCTGAACGTCAGCTGACATGACCGAGTATTGTATTCTAGGTTTATGGTGGGATAGGGTGCAGTCTATACAGGCGAGGGGGGGGCCCCCCGTCCAATACAGGCGAGGGGGGGGCCCCCCCGTCCATACAGGCGAGGGCCCCATCCATACAGGCGAGGGGGGGCCCCCAGTCCATACAGGCGAGGGGGGCCCCCAGTCCATACAGGCGAGGGGGGCCCCCAGTCCATACAGGCGAGGGGGGCCCCCAGTCCATACAGGCGAGGGGGGCCCCCAGTCCATACAGGCGAGGGGGGCCCACCCCGCCCCCGTCATGGTTGGCGCCCCTCTGCAGCAGGTGCAATGCCTGAAAGGCCACCAAACTTTGTTCTCACGATGTGAGAGTGACAGCCAGAGACGAGAAGATCCATTTACAAATCTGAGACCTTCATGTGAAGCCCATAAAACGCTCGGCGGCGGAGGGATGGGCACCGGCACAAAGCGGAACTAACAATAGAAGAGAGGTGGGAGCGTCCCATAAAAATCTGAGAAAAAACATAAACACCTCACCGGCCAAGGACTCTGAACTTCCCAACACGGGAAAGATGGACAACTTTAGACAGAAGATACGCCCCTGACGCACTTCGCATTCCCAGAAAACAATGTACAAGCTACATCATCATGTATTAAATACCTGCCCCCCTCCCCCCATATCCATAAAATGGGTTTTTATATGCTGAAAAAAAGAACTGCATATGGCACCTGCTTTAAGTGAGTTTTCTATTCCCACAGACATATATGGGGTATAATTAGGGGTACAGAAGGAGGATTGGGGTACAATGGGGATGGGGGCAATTATAGTAAAATAGAGCGCTTAGGGTTGCATAGAGGGATTGGGGTACAATAGAGGGACAGAGGGGGATTAGGGTGTGAGAGGGGGATTGGGTTACAATAGAGAGACAGAGGGGGAATTGGAGTACAACTTTAGGGGAGACTGGGGTACAATAGGAGGGAATGGGGGGGGGATTGCGGTGCGTGAGGGAACAGAAGAGGGACTGGGACATAATAGAGGTACAGATGGGAATCGGGGAACAATAGGAGGGACAGAGGGGGGGGATTGAAATATATATTAAAAAAAAAGGGGGGGGAGAGGAGGGATAGGTGTATAATAGGGGGAAATAATGGAAGTCGAGTTAGAATAAGGGGGGGGCAGAGGGGGGATTGGGATGCAAGAGAAAGACATTAGGGTCCAACGGAGGGAATGAGGGGGAATTGGGGTACACTAGAGGTACAGATGGGAATCGGGGTACACTAGAGGGTGATTGGGTTTTAAAAAAGGGACAGAGGAAGGATAGGGGTATAATAGGGGGATAGGAAGTAAGTGGAGTTAAAATAAGGTGGACAGAGGAGGATTGGGGTGTAAGAGGAACAGAAGAGGGATTTTGGTGTAATAAAAAGGGACAGTGGGAGATTGGGGAACAATAGGAGGTACAGAAGGGGATTGGGATAAAAAAAAAAGAAAGAAGAAGAAGGACAGAGGAGGGATAGGGTGTATATAATAGGGGGCTAGAAAGGGAGTTGACTTAGAATAAGGGGGGAAATCGGGATGCTGAAGAGGGATACTGGAATACAAAAGAGGGAATGAGGGCATAATAAATAGACCAGGGGGGGATTGGGGTACAATAGAGGGGCAGAAGGGGGTTAGAGTGTAAGAGGGATAGAGGGGGGGGGGGGGGTTGGGATATATATATAAAAAAAAAAAAGAAAAAAAAAAAAGAAGGGGGACAGAGGAAGGATAGGGGGAATTGAAGGGGGGGGGGTTGGGTTACAATATGGAGGACAGAGGGGGGATTGAGGTACAACACAGGGCATGGGAGGTGAGAAAGGTGTATAAAACAGGGACAGGGGGGATTTAGGTACAAAAAGGGGGGACAGATGGGGGTAATGAAGGTGAAAAAAAGAAAAGGGAGGATTGTGGTACACACAGGGGGGCAGCGGGGGGCTAGGGTATAATAAAAAAGGGATAGAGGGGGGGGGATTGGGGTATCATAAAGGGACAGGCAGGAGAAATGGGTATAAAAGTGACTGGGATACAGAGCGAGAATTGAGAGAAATAAAGAAGTGGGTACAATAGAGGGAAGAGAGAAGTGGGGGGGGGGGCAGGGTATACTAAAGAGACAGACAGAAGGGTTGGGTATCACAGAGGAATTAGGGGGGGGGGGAATACAGAGGGGTTGGGGGGATTATTGGTTTACAATAAAAAAAGAGGGGTTAAACGGGGTACAATAGGGCAATAAAACTGGGGGTACTGTTGGGTGGAGGGGGTTGGGCTCCAAATGAGGAACACTTGGACCCCCCACCCCCTGATGTCTCACCCTCCGGAGGGTGTGCGGGGGCCCCCGGTCTCGCTACAATGGCGTTAAATGAATATCATCTAATTAGCAGTCGGGGTGACGGCGCAGATGTCAAATTACAATCCGGCGGCAGCATGCAGGTGACAACCACCCCTCCATCCACCCCGCAGGCACTTAACCCTTCGTATGTGGCCTGGCATGAGAGCTGGACTTTGCCCCCCCCCCCCCCCCCGGGCAGATTCTCCCCCCCCCTCTTGTTGCTGAGTGTCAGGAGAAGAAGCCGAACGCGCTGCTAAGAGATGAGTAAACATGGCGCTGCGTGAGTTGGGTTACCAAGAGAGCAACAAGAAGCGAGGGTGCAGAATACACAGCGGGACTACAACGCCCAGCATGCACTGATTGATGACTGTCTCAGGGTGAAACTACAACTCCCAGCATGCAGTCAGATACCCCATTAAAGAGATAATGAAAGTCTCATTCAGGAGGTGGGGGCCACAATCACCAGCACCCCCTAATAGCCCGATAACGCTATAATGTGATCAGATTAATGGAAACAATTGTATCACTTTTTGTTAAAGTGGACCTGTCATCGGATATATCCATCATAAGTGCAGCATGCTGAGGAATGTCAGTGTAACCCTGCCAGGTATTTATTACCTCCTACAGAGATCAAAGTATCGACCCCCCAACAATGCCTCCATCTGCCTTTCCTTTCAGAAGGACGGCACCATCTATATTTAGGCATCCTCCAGAGTCACCATCTACTTTCTGGACCGAGATGCCGGACACAAGCACGTCGGTCCTGTGCAGTTCTTGCCAGGCCTCCTAACAGAAGCATTTCAGCACATAAGTTCAGGACCAGCCTAGACTTCAGGGCAGACCAACCTAGAAGAAGTCGGGAGGAATCCACAGGGTGGAAGAATCTGCGATCGCTCAAAATGAGGGAGATCCTGGCTGTCCCCAGCTTTGTCCACCGCTGGTCTTTACATATTATACAGATATGGCAAGCCTGCTGTGGACCTTCAGTCAGTGTGGAACTACAAATCTCTTTTCTGTGCCTGGCCATGCCAAGAATTGTTGCCCCTTGGCACTTTAGACATGGCAGTCGAGGGGTTAAGTGCAGACCGTCCCCTCCTTGGATTCCAGCGTTGGTTTGGAAAAGGGGGGGGGGGGTGATCTGGGCAGCGTGGGAAGAACAGGGAATAAAAATAGATTGTTCATTATTTGGGAGAATGGTGGAGGAGAGAGACGGCTGAGCGGACCATCTGCAGGGGGAGAGGGACGTAACGCGTCGGGCGGAGTTACACTAACGATCAGGCAACGTTATGTAGAACCGTTACTCTAAATTTAAAAAAAACAAATAAACTTCACATCTCCTGGAACAAATCGCAGCCTCTGAATGCGATGACTCCCTGCGCCTGCATTGATTCAGCGGAGACAGGAAGTGCGCACAACGCCATCATTATCCATATTTATCATGCAGAGTGCGGCATTGCACTTAAAGAGACACTCCACCTTCATTTCACAGCAGCACAATCTATTGTGTATATAAAGAGCGATCCCACCCACCAAACTCTGCAAATGTGCTAAAAGTCCGACAGACCTCACATGGTCCCTGGGGGGTGTACACCCCACACCCCTCTCTGTGCTCCCATTGTTGATACTGTGCCCAGCGTTATTCAAAAACTAGAAAAATAAATCACATTTACTTTGCAACCATGGCATGCAAACGGCAGAGAGCCTGGAGCCAAATCACAGGCATCCCATGTCCTGTTGCAGGAGACATCTCTGGTAAGGAGAACTGTACATCGGAAGGGATGCCGGGGATACAAGGTTTCCCATTATAACAATAGGCTGATCATGTGATTACAGACCCCCCCCCCCCTCCTGCTCAGCACCTCACAGGGTCACTGGGGGTGTACTTCCCCCTCTCTTTGCTTCCTGTATAGTGTTACATTGTTGCTACTGCGCCCAGCGTAATTAAAAAACTAGAATTTATTTATTTTTTACATTTCTTTACTTTGCAACTGTGGCATGCAAACGGCACAGAGCCAGAGGTCCAATCACAGGCATCCCCTGTCCTGTTACATGAATGTCTACATCTATACAATTCTGGATATTTCTGTCCTGGCACACTAGATCAGACAGACAGACAACTGGCATCACCCTTTATTCCCCCCTCCCCCGCCTTTATTTTGAAACCTCTCCTGCTTCTGCTCTGTAGATACTGAGATTGTCCATGGCAGCCAATGGGGTGCTGAGCCAGGAGGGTCTGTCCTATTGTTGTAATAGGAAACATTGTATCCCCGGCATCCCTTCCAATGTACAGTTCTCCTCAGCAACGATGACTCTTGCAATAAAACATGAGGGGGTCATTGGCTGCAATCTACAGAATTGTCACATAGTACAGTCTTCCTTTGACACCTGGCGTCAGCGGCGACACCGGGAGGAACAGCTCCCCCACCCGCGGCGACACCGGGAGGAACAGCTCCCCCACCCGCGGCGACACCGGGAGGAACAGCTCCCCCACCCGCGGCGACACCGGGAGGAACAGCTCCCCCACCCGCGGCGACACCGGGAGGAACAGCTCCCCCACCCGCAACAGCTCCCCCACCCGCGGCGGCACCGGGAGGAACAGCTCCCCCACCCGCGGCGACACCGGGAGGAACAGCTCCCCCACCCGCGGCGACACCGGGAGGAACAGCTCCCCCACCCGCGGCGACACCGGGAGGAGCGGCGACACCGGGAGGAGCGGCGACACCGGGAGGAACAGCTCCCCCACCCGCGGCGACACCGGGAGGAACAGCTCCCCCACCCGCGGCGACACCGGGAGGAACAGCTCCCCCACCCGCGGCGACACCGGGAGGAACAGCTCCCCCACCCGCGGCGACACCGGGAGGAACAGCTTCCCCATCCTCATTCTCTGCACCACAATGGACAATGAGAACACGCACAAAGTATTTTTGGCAGCACACTGCACCGTAGCGTTGGGGTTTAGAATGAACGGCACCGCATTGCACCCATGCATGTAATATGTATCACAGCGATTTGCACATTAACACACACACACACACACACACACACACACACGTGTTGCCTAAATGCAACAGTGAGAACGTGCCCATATGTGCCATTCAGACTGAACGCCAATGCATTGCGAGACACGCAACGCGTACAGCGCTGCAACACAAAGGTGTGAGTGAGAGGGCCTAAAGGGTATTTCTGGCCTTTTTATAAAATGAGAAATCCCCCCTCCCCTCCAATACAAGGATAAAAAGCCCAGAGGGGTGACAGACGGGAACGCCGCACATTTCCTACGAAGTGCAGCGTGGCGTTCGCGAGCCAACAGGAAGTCCTGAATGAAGGCGGAAGCTGCCATTGTCAGAGCCGTGTGCGGCAATTATCTGCTAATCGGCGGACACCCTGGCAGGTGAAGGGTTAACAGCAGGGCCCCTTTTATCACCCCTCCTGTAGGACATTTGTTGAGCGCGGGTTGGCGGCGGGCAGCGCGGCGTATAAACAGGTCCTATTTATAATGTAAATATTATCGTCAGATGGCCACACAATGAATGCAGCATAAACAGGAAATCCCGCATTTTTCCCTTTTAAGGCACTCAGTGAGGGACCCGGCACTCTGCGCCCAACACAACCGACAACGCCGAATGAACGGGAGGCCGCCGCCCACTTAAAGGGGAACTCCAGAGTCAGATGCATTTTCCTCATTTAAAAAAAAAAAAAAAAAAAAAAAAAAAAAAAAGCAACTGGACAACAATCTCCACTACGCAGGTGAAGCAGACTGCACCAGTGAGGAACATGATGATCCTTAGAGCATCATCACATACAATCCATTCATACCATCCTTCCCACCGGCACCGACGACGGGGCGCCATCCCTCCCACCGGCACCGACGACGGGGCGCCATCCCTCCCACCGGGCACCGACGACGGGGCGCCATCCCTCCCACCGGCACCAACGACGGGGCGCCATCCCTCCCACCGGCACCAACGACGGGGCGCCATCCCTCCCACCGGCACCAACGACGGGGGCGCCATCCCTCCCACCGGCACCAACGACGGGGCGCCATCCCTCCCACCGGCACCAACGACGGGGCGCCATCCCTCCCACCGGCACCAACGACGGGGCGCCATCCCTCCCACCGGGCACCAACGACGGGGGCGCCATCCCTCCCACCGGCACCAACGACGGGGCGCCATCCCTCCCACCGGCACCAACGACGGGGCGCCATCTCTCCCACCGGCACCAACGACGGGGCGCCATCCCTCCCACCGGCACCAACGACGGGGCGCCATCTCTCCCACCGACACCAACGACGGGGCGCCATCTCTCCCACCGGCACCAACGACGGGGAGCCATCTCTCCCACTGGCACCAACGACGGGGCGCCATCTCTCCCACCGGCACCAACGACGGGGCGCCATCCCTCCCACCGGCACCAACGACGGGGCGCCATTCCTCCCACCGGCACCAACGACGGGGCGCCATTCCTCCCACTGACACCAACGACGGGGCGCCATTCCTCCCACTGACACCAATGATAGCACATTAAGGTCTGAAGGATGGTAAACTGACCCTTTGTTTGGGGTCCCCCGATCTATGAGTACAATCATACATGTCCCTGTACCCCTGGATCCCCCCCCCCCCTCTGTATATCAGTATGTGAACACCAGTCTTTCCAGTGAGCGTCTCCCTCATCAAAGCCTTCAGATCTATTCCCCAACTGAGACAGGAAAAGTCGGGCAGTTATTATGGGAATTCAGCACATCGCTGTACTGTTTTCATTAAAGTGAACCTGTCACTACAGAGCACAGGAGCTGCCAAAGCTCTGGGGTGTCACCCTCAGCCTTTGTTCAACAAGGAGTCACTGACCTGGAACGATAAAGCTGGTGATGCTGGAAGTCCTGTCTATGGGGTTAGTACGGTGTCATTCCTGGCCGGAGAATCTGCCACTTTTAACCTGGCGAGAGGGGCGGATCTCTCCTGCATTCCCAACACCGGCCCCCGCCTCGCCCCCCGGGCCCCCGATCGCACACTTCTTACTTTGTTTCCTTACAATACAAATGTAACAAATGTGGCCAAACCCTCCTCAGCAGGCCCAGCCCCCGCAGTGCCTTTGAAGTTTTAGAATAGGTATCAGTTTGTTCTAAGCTGAATGTAAGACAACCAATCTACATATAGGATATCTCCCGCTGTCCAATGGCAAATGAGCGGGCTCACATACAATTGTTACTTTGTTTCCTTACAACACACACACACACACACACACACACACATTTTAAACACACAATCGTTAGTTTCTTAATAATACAAATGTAACAAAACTTGGCCAAACCCTCCTCAGCAGGCCCAGCCCCCACGGAGCCTTGTAAGTTTTAGAATTGGTATCAGTTTATTCCTAGCTGGATATGACGCAAACCTAAAATCTAGGATATCTCCCACTGTCCAATGGGGAAGGGGCAAACATACATTTGTATTATAAGGAAACAAAAGTACCAATTATATGTGTGCCCCCCCCCCCTTCTCCTTTGGACAGCAGGAGATGTACTAGATGTGTATTGGTTTGCGTCATATCCAGCTAGGAACAAACTGATAACAATTCTAAAACTTACAAGGCTCCGTGGGGGCTGGGCCTGCTGAGGAAGGTTTGGCCAAGTTTGTTACATTTGTATTGTAAGGAAACAAAGTAACAATTATAACAAAATGTGGCCAAATCCTTCTCAGCAGGCTCAGCCCCTGCGGAGCCTTTTCCGTTTAAGAATTGGTATCAGTTTGTGCTGGATATGACAACCAATCCACATCTAGTACATCTCCTGCTGTCCAAAAGAGAAAGGGGGGGGGGGGGCGGGGATCACACATATAATTGGTACTTTGTTTTCTTATAATACAAATGTAGCCAAATCCTCCTCAGCAGGCCCAGCCCCCACGGAGCCTTTTAGGTTTTAGAATTGGTATCAGTTTGTTTCTAGCTGGATATGCCAGAACCAATCCATATCTAGGATATCTCCTGCTGTCCAATGGGGAATTGGGGGGGGGGGGAGAAGAGGACACACATAATCATTGCTTTGTGTCCTTATAATAGAAATGTAACTTCATATACAGTATAATTGTTAATTTGTTGCCTTATAATACAATTGTAACAAATGTGGCTTAACCTTCCTCAGCAGGCCCAGCCCCCACAGAGCCTTTTATGTTTTAGAATTGGTATCAGTTTGTTCTTAGCTGGATATTACACAACCAATCCACATCTAGGATATCTCCTGTTGTCCAATGGATAATATGGGGGGGGGGGGGGGAGGAGGACACACATAATTGTTGCTTTGTTTCCTTATAATAGAAATATAACTTCATATACAGTATAGTTGATAGTTTCCTTATAATAAAAACGTAACGTACATGGCCAAACCCTCCTCAGTAGACCCAGCCCACGCAGAGCCTTTTGAATTGGTATCAGTTTGTTCTTAGCTGGATATGATGCAACCAATCCACATCTAGGATATCAATGTGGGAGGGGCACAGTGATCTCCTGAATCACAAGGCCCGGTCCAGGCAAGGCAAAGCATGCTCGGATTTTCTTTTCACTGCCGTTTCAAGCAAGCTTCACTGGAAAAGCTGTAAAGCCCCTCCCCCTCCCCCAATACTCTGCTCACGCACATTTAACATGCATTATCATTGAGCTCTCATATGCAATAAGCATTTTGCTGTAAGTTGCAGCAAGCGGGGTATTAACGGATGCACCCAGAATGTGAAGGGGGCCTGAGTGTATTTTATCTTTTTTTTCTAGGAAGAGATGGAAGGGGGGGGGGGGGGTCATCAGATATTTGGGGTTCCCCCCAGAGGTGCCAGGAGGGGGTGGGGTTGGCACAGAACGGCACTGATGCCCTCGATGATCCAAAACTGAGGGGTTAAAAACTGCCGCCTCCTCCCCCATCAGAGAAAAGCAGAAGCGTGTAAAATATGATGACATGAGTGAAGCAAATCAGGAAGCTTCTACCAGGCTGAAGAGGACGGAACTTTCCTTGTTTCTAACCCAAGGGGGGAGGGTAATTTTTTTGGCTAGTTCTCTATCTGCAACTATCTAAAACTTAATGTTTCTTTAAGAACTGTCCGTGCTGCACCACAGCAGCCAATCAGATTCAAACTCTTCATTCTCATCTGCAGGTTTGAATCTGATGGGAGGCAGTAAAAGCTACACAAGCCGTCCGCAGAAAAATAAAAAAATCGTCCGCCATTGGTCGGGAATTGCTTTAACCAACTGCACAAACCCTTCCCCGCCTCAGGGAGCCAGAGACTGCAGCAGGAGGAGTGAGACTTTTTGGGTGAAGAGGGAAAACAGAATGGAAGATTTTACTGCTGTAGACAGAAGCAGCAGATGGGTGACTGAGAAATGTTAACACTTGTGGGTGAAGCAAATAGTTTTATTTTTATTTGGGGGGGGGGGGGGAGAGGGGGTGGCGTTTAAGTGCAAGTAAAGCCTTCCTGTTCAGCACGAGACACACGAGGCCAAGTAACCTACTCAACACGGATGTGGTCTCACAGCCTCCGCCCAGGTTCTGCTGCACCTCTGGTAGTGGCGCATTGACGATGCAGCGTGGAAGAGGTCTGCAAGACGGAGCAGGAAGTGGCGGGGACAGCGATGACAGTCACATGAAGAATCCAGCACTTTGTGGTCCGACGTTGTGTAAGCCATTTCTACACCGAGATCAACCGAAATATTCCACCACAGATACAGAACACCCCCCCCCCCCCCTCACAGGAAATCCCCCAACATCCTCTGTGCGCTGCCCCCTAGAGAGACATTTCTAATGCAATGCACAACCATCTAAGTCACTACTATGTCACGGACCTCCAACATCCTCCATATGCCTTCCACTGGCCTCAACCATCATCCATGCTATGCCATGACCACCTCTATAGGCCTGTCTATAGCCTCAACCATCCTCCACATGCCTTCCACGGGCCTCAGCCATCCTCCACATGCCTTCCACGTAGGGATGAGCTTCGTGTTCGAGTCGAACATACGTTCGACTCGAACATTGGCTGTTCGATCGTTCGACGAAGATCGAACGATTTGGGCCGTTCGCGCCAAATTCGAGTGACGCGAACGGCCCACAATGCACTACGCCATCGCAGTGTCATCCAGGCGCTGTGATTGGCCAAGCATGCACTGTGACCCCGCATGCTTGGCCAATCACAGCGCCGGCAGCGAGGAGAGCAATGATTGGCCACAGGCAGGATGCCTGTGGCCAATTATTGCTGAGGGTGTTTAGTACACGCCCCACACTATAAAAGGCCGCCAGCACGGCGGCCTAGTGTAGTGTGTTCCGGAGCAGGGATAGAGTAGCATAGGCAGGGACAGTGACTGTTATTTCTTTCTTGCTTAACCTGGATTCCTTTAGTTTAGGGAAAGAGAAGGATAGGTAGGGAGAGTGTCAGTGTGTTTTGTGCTTCTGCTATAGTGTGCTTAAAAAAAAACATTTATTCTAGGGACAGAAAACTCTAGGTAGGGACAGTGTCAGTTTCTTTCACTCTGCAAGTCCTTGTTTCCAGGGACCTGGAAGGACAGTGAGTGAATTGTCCTTTTGCTATATTGTGATTAAAAAAAACATTTATTCTAGGGACAGAAAACTCTAGGTAGGGACAGTGTCAGTTTCTTTCACTCTGCAAGTCCTTGTTTCCAGGGACCTGGAAGGACAGTGAGTGAATTGTCCTTTTGCTATATTGTGATTAAAAAAAACATTTATTCTAGGGACAGAAAACTCTAGGTAGGGACAGTGTCAGTTTCTTTCACTCTGCAAGTCCTTGTTTCCAGGGACCTGGAAGGACAGTGAGTGAATTGTCCTTTTGCTATATTGTGATTAAAAAAAACATTTATTCTAGGGACAGAAAACTCTAGGTAGGGACAGTGTCAGTTTCTTTCACTCTGCAAGTCCTTGTTTCCAGGGACCTGGAAGGACAGTGAGTGAATTGTCCTTTTGCTATATTGTGATTAAAAAAAACATTTATTCTAGGGACAGAAAACTCTAGGTAGGGACAGTGTCAGTTTCTTTCACTCTGCAAGTCCTTGTTTCCAGGGACCTGGAAGGACAGTGAGTGAATTGTCCTTTTGCTATATTGTGATTAAAAAAAACATTTATTCTAGGGACAGAAAACTCTAGGTAGGGACAGTGTCAGTTTCTTTCACTCTGCAAGTCCTTGTTTCCAGGGACCTGGAAGGACAGTGAGTGAATTGTCCTTTTGCTATATTGTGATTAAAAAAAACATTTTTTTCTAGGGACAGAAAACTGTAGGTAGGGAGAGTATTTTTTTTCTTTCACTCTGCAAGTCCTTGTTTCCAGGGACCTGTAAGGACAGTGAGTTAATTGTCCTTGTGCTATATTGTGCTGAAAAAAACATTTATTCCAGGGACAGAAAACTCTAGGTAGGGACAGTGTCAGTTTCTTTCACTCTGCAAGTCCTTGTTTCCAGGGACCTGGAAGGACAGTGAGTGAATTGTCCTTTTGCTATATTGTGATTAAAAAAAACATTTTTTTCTAGGGACAGAAAACTGTAGGTAGGGAGAGTGTTTTTTTTCTTTCACTCTGCAAGTCCTTGTTTCCAGGGACCTGTAAGGACAGTGAGTTAATTTTCCTTGTGCTATATTGTGATTAAAAAAAACATTTATTCTAGGGACAGAAAACTCTAGGTAGGGACAGTGTCAGTTTCTTTCACTCTGCAAGTCCTTGTTTCCAGGGACCTGGAAGGACAGTGAGTGAATTGTCCTTTTGCTATATTGTGATTAAAAAAAACATTTATTCTAGGGACAGAAAACTCTAGGTAGGGACAGTGTCAGTTTCTTTCACTCTGCAAGTCCTTGTTTCCAGGGACCTGGAAGGACAGTGAGTGAATTGTCCTTTTGCTATATTGTGATTAAAAAAAACATTTATTCTAGGGACAGAAAACTCTAGGTAGGGACAGTGTCAGTTTCTTTCACTCTGCAAGTCCTTGTTTCCAGGGACCTGGAAGGACAGTGAGTGAATTGTCCTTTTGCTATATTGTGATTAAAAAAAACATTTATTCTAGGGACAGAAAACTCTAGGTAGGGACAGTGTCAGTTTCTTTCACTCTGCAAGTCCTTGTTTCCAGGGACCTGGAAGGACAGTGAGTGAATTGTCCTTTTGCTATATTGTGATTAAAAAAACATTTATTCTAGGGACAGAAAACTCTAGGTAGGGACAGTGTCAGTTTCTTTCACTCTGCAAGTCCTTGTTTCCAGGGACCTGGAAGGACAGTGAGTGAATTGTCCTTTTGCTATATTGTGATTAAAAAAAACATTTATTCTAGGGACAGAAAACTCTAGGTAGGGACAGTGTCAGTTTCTTTCACTCTGCAAGTCCTTGTTTCCAGGGACCTGGAAGGACAGTGAGTGAATTGTCCTTTTGCTATATTGTGATTAAAAAAAACATTTTTTTCTAGGGACAGAAAACTGTAGGTAGGGAGAGTATTTTTTTTCTTTCACTCTGCAAGTCCTTGTTTCCAGGGACCTGTAAGGACAGTGAGTTAATTGTCCTTGTGCTATATTGTGCTGAAAAAAACATTTATTCCAGGGACAGAAAACTCTAGGTAGGGACAGTGTCAGTTTCTTTCACTCTGCAAGTCCTTGTTTCCAGGGACCTGGAAGGACAGTGAGTGAATTGTCCTTTTGCTATATTGTGATTAAAAAAAACATTTATTCTAGGGACAGAAAACTCTAGGTAGGGACAGTGTCAGTTTCTTTCACTCTGCAAGTCCTTGTTTCCAGGGACCTGGAAGGACAGTGAGTGAATTGTCCTTTTGCTATATTGTGATTAAAAAAAACATTTTTTTCTAGGGACAGAAAACTGTAGGTAGGGAGAGTATTTTTTTTCTTTCACTCTGCAAGTCCTTGTTTCCAGGGACCTGTAAGGACAGTGAGTTAATTGTCCTTGTGCTATATTGTGCTGAAAAAAACATTTATTCCAGGGACAGAAAACTCTAGGTAGGGACAGTGTCAGTTTCTTTCACTCTGCAAGTCCTTGTTTCCAGGGACCTGGAAGGACAGTGAGTGAATTGTCCTTTTGCTATATTGTGATTAAAAAAAACATTTTTTTCTAGGGACAGAAAACTGTAGGTAGGGAGAGTGTTTTTTTTCTTTCACTCTGCAAGTCCTTGTTTCCAGGGACCTGTAAGGACAGTGAGTTAATTTTCCTTGTGCTATATTGTGATTAAAAAAAACATTTATTCTAGGGACAGAAAACTCTAGGTAGGGACAGTGTCAGTTTCTTTCACTCTGCAAGTCCTTGTTTCCAGGGACCTGGAAGGACAGTGAGTGAATTGTCCTTTTGCTATATTGTGATTAAAAAAAACATTTATTCTAGGGACAGAAAACTCTAGGTAGGGACAGTGTCAGTTTCTTTCACTCTGCAAGTCCTTGTTTCCAGGGACCTGGAAGGACAGTGAGTGAATTGTCCTTTTGCTATATTGTGATTAAAAAAAACATTTATTCTAGGGACAGAAAACTCTAGGTAGGGACAGTGTCAGTTTCTTTCACTCTGCAAGTCCTTGTTTCCAGGGACCTGGAAGGACAGTGAGTGAATTGTCCTTTTGCTATATTGTGATTAAAAAAAACATTTATTCTAGGGACAGAAAACTCTAGGTAGGGACAGTGTCAGTTTCTTTCACTCTGCAAGTCCTTGTTTCCAGGGACCTGGAAGGACAGTGAGTGAATTGTCCTTTTGCTATATTGTGATTAAAAAAACATTTATTCTAGGGACAGAAAACTCTAGGTAGGGACAGTGTCAGTTTCTTTCACTCTGCAAGTCCTTGTTTCCAGGGACCTGGAAGGACAGTGAGTGAATTGTCCTTTTGCTATATTGTGATTAAAAAAAACATTTATTCTAGGGACAGAAAACTCTAGGTAGGGACAGTGTCAGTTTCTTTCACTCTGCAAGTCCTTGTTTCCAGGGACCTGGAAGGACAGTGAGTGAATTGTCCTTTTGCTATATTGTGATTAAAAAAAACATTTTTTTCTAGGGACAGAAAACTGTAGGTAGGGAGAGTATTTTTTTTCTTTCACTCTGCAAGTCCTTGTTTCCAGGGACCTGTAAGGACAGTGAGTTAATTGTCCTTGTGCTATATTGTGCTGAAAAAAACATTTATTCCAGGGACAGAAAACTCTAGGTAGGGACAGTGTCAGTTTCTTTCACTCTGCAAGTCCTTGTTTCCAGGGACCTGGAAGGACAGTGAGTGAATTGTCCTTTTGCTATATTGTGATTAAAAAAAACATTTTTTTCTAGGGACAGAAAACTGTAGGTAGGGAGAGTGTTTTTTTTCTTTCACTCTGCAAGTCCTTGTTTCCAGGGACCTGTAAGGACAGTGAGTTAATTTTCCTTGTGCTATATTGTGATTAAAAAAAACATTTATTCTAGGGACAGAAAACTCTAGGTAGGGACAGTGTCAGTTTCTTTCACTCTGCAAGTCCTTGTTTCCAGGGACCTGGAAGGACAGTGAGTGAATTGTCCTTTTGCTATATTGTGATTAAAAAAAACATTTATTCTAGGGACAGAAAACTCTAGGTAGGGACAGTGTCAGTTTCTTTCACTCTGCAAGTCCTTGTTTCCAGGGACCTGGAAGGACAGTGAGTGAATTGTCCTTTTGCTATATTGTGATTAAAAAAAACATTTATTCTAGGGACAGAAAACTCTAGGTAGGGACAGTGTCAGTTTCTTTCACTCTGCAAGTCCTTGTTTCCAGGGACCTGGAAGGACAGTGAGTGAATTGTCCTTTTGCTATATTGTGATTAAAAAAAACATTTATTCTAGGGACAGAAAACTCTAGGTAGGGACAGTGTCAGTTTCTTTCACTCTGCAAGTCCTTGTTTCCAGGGACCTGGAAGGACAGTGAGTGAATTGTCCTTTTGCTATATTGTGATTAAAAAAACATTTATTCTAGGGACAGAAAACTCTAGGTAGGGACAGTGTCAGTTTCTTTCACTCTGCAAGTCCTTGTTTCCAGGGACCTGGAAGGACAGTGAGTGAATTGTCCTTTTGCTATATTGTGATTAAAAAAAACATTTATTCTAGGGACAGAAAACTCTAGGTAGGGACAGTGTCAGTTTCTTTCACTCTGCAAGTCCTTGTTTCCAGGGACCTGGAAGGACAGTGAGTGAATTGTCCTTTTGCTATATTGTGATTAAAAAAAACATTTTTTTCTAGGGACAGAAAACTGTAGGTAGGGAGAGTATTTTTTTTCTTTCACTCTGCAAGTCCTTGTTTCCAGGGACCTGTAAGGACAGTGAGTTAATTGTCCTTGTGCTATATTGTGCTGAAAAAAACATTTATTCCAGGGACAGAAAACTCTAGGTAGGGACAGTGTCAGTTTCTTTCACTCTGCAAGTCCTTGTTTCCAGGGACCTGGAAGGACAGTGAGTGAATTGTCCTTTTGCTATATTGTGATTAAAAAAAACATTTTTTTCTAGGGACAGAAAACTGTAGGTAGGGAGAGTGTTTTTTTTCTTTCACTCTGCAAGTCCTTGTTTCCAGGGACCTGTAAGGACAGTGAGTTAATTTTCCTTGTGCTATATTGTGATTAAAAAAAACATTTTTTCTAGGGACAGAAAACTGTAGGTAGGGAGAGTGTTTTTTTTCTTTCACTCTGCAAGTCCTTGTTTCCAGGGACAGAGAAGGACACCTGAAGGTAGCCCTTATTGCTTTTTTCCCATCTCCCTGCAGGCCATCTATTAGAATGTCTGGAAGGCAAACAAGGAGAGGCAGACAGTCAGGAGGCAATAAAAGAGGGCAAGCAGGCTCTGTGTCTGGGGGCAACAGTGCTGGTCGTGGACGCGGTGCATTGTCATCAGCACATGGCCATGGGACACGCTTGTCCTTCTTTTCGGCAGCTGGACATGTTGAGCCACATCATGCCGAAGACTTGGTAGAGTGGATGACCAAGCCCTCCTCCTCCTCCTCATCCTCTCTCACCCAGGCTCAGGGTACTGGAAAAGCAGCTGCCAAAGCGTCGTCTTCCCTGGTATCAATGTCAGACAAATCATCAGTCACTCCTTCCCTAGACCCACCATGTCCTCCTCCTGAGGAGTCCCCCGAACTGTTTCAGCACAGTGTTGGGTACATGCTCCAGGAGGATGCCCAGCGTTTCGAAGGGTCTGATGATGAAACCCAGCTAGAGGAAGGCAGTAGCGTGAGAGCAGACAGAGGGGATGCTCAAGAAGGACACCAATCTGGCAGTCATGTTCCAGCAGCTGCAGCATACTGCCAGATTGGCTCCAGTGATGAGGAGGGAGGGGATGATGAGGTCAATGACTCCACGTGGGTGCCTAATAGGAGAGAGGAGGAGGAGGAGGATGAGGAGGAGGCACATCTCCAACGAGGCAGGATGCCCTTTGGTGGCCAGCGTAAGGGCAGTACACCGACGGAATCACACCGCAGAGCTCCGCCTGTGCAGGGCGCTGCCTCTGCCCGTCATTCAAAAAGTTCTTTGGTGTGGGCCTTTTTTGAGGCTAGTGCATCAGATCGCACAGCTGCTGTTTGCAACATATGTCTCAAGCGTATATCGCGTGGCCAAAACATCAGCCGCTTGGGTACCACATGCCTGACCAGACATATGTTGACCTGCCATGCAGCTCGTTGGCAAGCCTACCTCAAAGACCCACACCAAAGAACAAAGCGGACCTCTCCTTGCACCGCATCAGCTGGGATCTCCAACCCCACTATAACTTCAGTCCTCTCTGAAACATGCACTGAGAGGAATGAAGGTGTAGAATTAGGTGTGTCACAGCCAAGTACTTGCGCCCACTCTGCTAGCAGTACACCGACGTCCGATTCTAGCAGGCAAATTTCCCTGCCCCAGCTGCTGGACCGTCGAAAGAAGTTCACTCCCAGCCATCCACATGCCCAGCGGTTGAATGCTAGCTTGGCTAAATTGCTAGCGCTTCAACTGCTGCCTTTTCAGTTGGTAGACTCGGCCCCCTTCCGTGAGTTTGTGCAATGTGCGGTTCCTCAGTGGCAGGTTCCCAAACGCCACTTTTTCTCACGGAAGGCTATTCCGGCTCTCTACCGGCATGTGGAAGGCAATGTCTTGGCCTCGCTGGACAGGGCGGTCAGCGGTAAGGTGCATATTACCGCTGACTCATGGTCCAGCAGGCATGGACAGGGACGTTACCTTTCTTTCACGGCCCATTGGGTCACTCTTTTGGCAGCTGGGAAGGATTCAGGACAAGGTGCAGTAGTGTTGGAGGTTGTCCCACCGCCACGCCTCCAAAATGCTACTACTGGTTGTGACACACCTCTCTCCTCCACCCCCTCCTCTTCTTCTTCCTCCATGGCCTCTTCCTGTGGTTTGTCCTATGAACCAGCGGTGCTCCGTAGCCGTTCACGGGGCTACGCAAGTACGCAGGCAAAAAGATGCCATGCCGTGCTTGCGCTGGTGTGTTTGGGGGACAGAAGCCACACTGGGGCAGAGGTCCTGTCTGCTCTGCAGGGCCAGGCCGAGAGGTGGTTGACGCCACGCCAGCTTAAGCCAGGAATGGTGGTTTGCGACAATGGCACCAACCTCCTCTCCGCCCTCCGACAGGGACAACTGACCCATGTGCCCTGTGTGGCTCACGTCCTTAACCTGGTGGTGCAGCGGTTCTTGGGCAGGTACCCGGGCTTACAGGATGTCCTGAGGCAGGCCAGGAAAGTCTGTGTGCATTTCCGCAGATCTTATAATGCCAGTGCTCGCCTGGCTGAGCTGCAAAAGGAGTTGAACCTGCCCAAGAACCGCCTTATATGTGACATGCCCACCAGGTGGAACTCAACGTTGGCCATGCTGCAGCGGCTGCACACGCAGCAGAGGGCCATCAATGAGTACCTGTGCGACTACGGCACCAGGACAGGGTCAGGGGAGCTTGGTTTTTTTTCTCCACGCCAGTGGGGCATGATCAGGGATGCATGCACTGTCCTGGCACCATTTGAGGAGGCCACGAGGATGGTGAGCAGTGACAGTGCATGCATCAGTGACACTGTACCTCTTGTCCACCTGTTGGAGCACACGCTGCGTGGAATAATGGACAGGGCACTTGAGGCAGAACAGAGGCAGGAAGAGGAGGACTTCCTTGCCTCTCAAGGCCCCCTTTACCCAGACAGTGTTCCTTCTGTCCCACCCATCGCACAGGAAGAGGAGGAGGAGGAGGAGGAGGAGGAGGATTGTGTCAGCATGGAGGTGGAGGCTGGCACTCAGCATCATCAGCAGCAGTCTTTTAGGGATGATTTACAGTCCCAAGAAACCAGTGGACTTGTACGTGGCTGGGAGGAGGTGGCTGCGGATCATGTCGTCCTTAGTGACCCAGAGGACTCCGGAGCGAATGCCTCAGCAAACCTACGCTGCATGGCCTCCCTGATCCTGCAAAGTCTGCGGAAGGATCCTCGTATTCTTCGGATCAAGGAGAGGGACCATTACTGGCTGGCCACTCTCCTTGATCCACGGTACAAGGGTAAGGTTGCGGACCTTATGTTACCGTCGCAGAGGGAGCAGAGGATGAGACAACTCCGGGAGGCCTTGCAGAAAGGTCTGTGCAACGCGTTCCCAGAGACTGGGAGGTTGCAAACTCCTGGTCCTGGACAACGAGTTGCTGAGGCTTCGGCCAGTCAAAGAAGGAGCGGTGGGGAAGGTGGCCGTCTGACCGATGCGTTCAGACAATTCTTTAGTCCGCAGCCCCAAAGTATGATTGGTTCCAGCAACCATCGCCAGCGTCTGATAAACATGGTGCAGGAATATCTAGGGGCAAGGTCAGACTTGGACACCTTCCCCACCGAAAATCCTCTGGCTTACTGGGTCTTGAGGATGGATCACTGGCCAGAGCTTGCACAGTATGCAATTGAGCTACTGGCCTGTCCTGCATCCAGCGTTCTTTCGGAACGCACATTCAGTGCTGCTGGAGGATTTGTCACGGATCACAGGGTGCGCCTGTCCACCGACTCGGTTGATCGACTGACTTTCATCAAGATGAACCAGTCTTGGATCACCACCAGCTACCACACACCTGATGCTGATATAACAGACTAATTGATTTTAAAATGTCACATCCCTTCAAGACTGATGCTGATGCTGAGTGCCTGTGCTGTTATGTTGACTGGCTATCCTCCTCCTCCGAGTCCTCAATGATACGATTGATGATGATAGCTTGGAAGATCATTTTTGTTTATGGGTGCCGCCACCAGTGCCTAACGCCCAATTTTTCAGCCCCTGTTTAACAGGGGCGTGTAATTACAATTTTTGAAGCAATACTTTGCAACAGGGCTCATTGCTGTGCTCCAAGTACAGTATCTGTGAGGAGTTGCAGTGTTGTGCCACCAGTGCCTAAGGCCCAATTTTTCAGCCCCTGTTTAACAGGGGCGTGTCATTACAATTTTTGAAGCAATACTTTGCAACAGGGCTCATTGCTGTGCTCCAAGTACAGTATCTGTGAGGGGTTGCAGTGTTGTGCCACCAGTGCCTAAGGCCCAATTTTTCAGCCCCTGTTCAACAGGGGCATGTAATTACAATTCTTGATCTAATAATTCACAGCAGGGCCCATTGCTGCACCCACCAAGAGTAACTGTCAGGGCTTACAGTGTTGTGGCACCAGCACCACCATCAAAGGCCCAATTTTTACTACCACTGTTCAACAATTATATGTAATTAAAATTCCTGATATAATAGTTGACAGCAGGGCGTTCCAGCACCAACCAAGAGTAACTGTGAGTGCTTACAGTGTTGTGCCAACACCAACAACTAAGGGGCCTATTTCTGCAGAGTATATACGGCAGGTCCCTACTTTCAAACATCCAACTTACAAACGACTCCTACTTGCAAACGCAAGAAGACAACAGGAAGTGAGAGGAAATCTACCACTAGGAAGGAAAATTCTCTCCTGTAAGAATAAATATGGGAGAAAGGTGTCTCCTCTGTACTGATGCTTTATCAGCAATCCTTGTTTCAAGAAAAACACCACATTTCAAAAACAGTTGTCATTGGGACGGAAAGTGAGGTGAAATGTTCTGAACAGGGGCACAGACAGCAAAACAAATGTTACAGGGGTGATAACCCTTACCTATGTTTTCCAAAAAGTTTAAAAATAGATTTTTGGGCTGGAGCTACACTTCAACAATGTACCTGTTCAAAATTACAAACAGATTCTACATAAGAACAAACCTACAGTCCCTGTCTTGTATGCACCGCCTGTATACGGCTGTTCAGAGTATATAGGGCCTTTTTTATTTTATGTGCGGGGTTCCCCTTAATATCCATACAAGACCCAAAGGGGCTGGTAATGGGCTGGGGTAGGGGGGGGGGGGTCATGGGGTAGCTATGCCATTTTTCTTAAAGAATTTCATCCATATTACCGGGACCAGACATTACATTAAAGCCGCAAGCAGTTTTAAATGGCTTTTTTTTCCTTTAGAAGTGTCATTTTGTGCAGGGACAGTTCTAAACACGGGAAACACGTGGCACTTCACAGGCATACTTTAGACACCCCCCAGGTACGATATTTAAAGGAATATTTGACTTTTTTTTTTTCACTTTATGCATCATTAAAATGACTGCTCCCGAAAAACGACCGTTTTTAAAACTTCTTTTTGCATTGATACATGTCCCCTGGTGCAGAACCCGGGTTCCCAAACCCTTTTTAGGACAATAACATGCATAATAGTTGTTATAATTAGCACTTTAGAATTCGAACGTTCGCATCCATTGTATTTAATAGGGTTCTAATGTTCGTTCGAACTTCCGGTCCGTTCGCGGGTTCTGGTGCGAACCGAACCCGGGGGTGTTCGGCTCATCACTACTTCCACGGGCCTCAGCCATCCTCCATGCTATGCCATGACCACCTCTATAGGCCTGTCTATAGCCTCAACCATCCTCCACGGGCCTCAGCAATCCTCCACGGGCCTCAGCAATCCTCCACGGGCCTCAGCAATCCTCCACGGGCCTCAGCAATCCTCCATATGCCTTCCACGGGCCTCAACCATCATCCACGCTATGCCATGACCACCTCTATAGGCCTGTCTATAGCCTCAACCATCCTCCACATGCCTTCCACGGGCCTCAACCATCCTCCACATGCCTTCCACAGGCCACAGGCCTCAACCATCCTCCATGCTATGCCATGACCACCTCTATAGGCCTGTCTATAGCCTCAGCCATCCTCCACATGCCCTCCACGGGCCTCAGCCATCCTCCACGGGCCTCAACCATCCTCCACATGCCTTCCACGGGCCTCAACCATCCTCCACATGCCTTCCACGGGCCTCAACCATCATCCATGCTATGCCATGACCACCTCTATAGCCTCAACCATCCTCCATATGCCTTCCACGGGCCTCAACCATCCTCCACGCTATGCCACGACCACCAACCACCTCTATACTATGTCACTGGTCCCTGACATCCTCCCTATGCCTTCCACTGGCCTCAAGCATCCTCTATGCCACGACCCCCAACATCCTCTATAGGCCCGTCTATGACCTCAACCATCCTCCATACTAAGCCACTGGTCCCCGACATCCTCCGTACTAAGCCACCAATCCCTGATATCCTCCATATGCCTTCCACTGGCCCCAACCATCCTCCATACCATGCCACCAGTCCTTCTTTGCCATTCCATTCATGTCCAACTTCCTCTATGTGCCATTCCTCCAGCCCCTGCAATCCTCCCTACTATGCCACCAACTCCTCACCTCCTCTAGTCCTTTCCATTCACCAGCATCCTCTATGCCATTGTGTTGCGAGTGTTGGTGTATCGAGTACAATGGCATCTCAGAAAATTCCCATCAATAATCACAGCTATATAAATGTCTAATAATAGTGTGTGACTGTGAGGGTACATTAGAGTGCAAGCTCCTCTGGTACAGAAACTGATGTGACTGGCTCAATGTTCTCTGTACAGCACTCAACCATCCTCCATACTATGCCACTGACCCCTAACAACCTCTATAGGCCCATCTATGGCCTCAAATCATCCTCCATACTATGCCACCGGTCCCAGACATCCTCTATAATGCTTTCAACTGGCCCCACCCATCATCCATACTACTGTGTGCAAATTAGTCCCTGACATCCTCCATATGTCTTCCACTGTCCCCCAACTATCCTCCATACTATGCCACCGGTCCCTGACATCTTCTATAGGACTTTAACTGGCTCCTACCATTCTCTTTGCCACGTCATTCATGTCCAACTTCCTCGATATGCCATTCCTCCAGCCCCTGCAATCCTCCCTACTATGCCACCAACACCTCACCTCCTCTAGTCCTTTCCATTCACCAGCATCCTCTATGCCATTGTGTCGTGGGTGTTGGTGGATTGAGTACAATGGCATCTCACAAAATTCCCATCAATCACAGCTATATAAAAGGAATAATAATAAGTGACTGCGGTGGGGAGATTAGAGTGTAAGCTCCTCTGGTACAAAGACTGATGTGACTGGCTCAGTGTTTTCTGTACAGCACTGCAGTATATGTCAGAGCTATATAAATGTATAATAATAATAATAATAATAATAATAATAATATGTGACTGTGGGGGGAAATTAGAGTGTAAGCTCCTCTGGTTGAGTGACTGGTGCAATGTTGGTGCTACACAGAAGTGATAGAATTCAGATTCTATACGATAGACATCCTGTAGGTACAAATTTATTCTGCTGAAACATGGAAACCTGAGCCAGCAGGGTGTCACCAGCCTGGATGGGGTCACGTCAGATATTGGGGGTCCTCCTACAATAGACAATCCCACAGTGTAGAAGGAAAGCACAGCCATGACCCAATACAGAAGAACAAGTCTCTTGCTCTCATCTAGAGCGTTGCCTACCCTGCAAGTTGCAACATCAGTGCGTCAAAAGACGACCGCACATGCCGCATTCGCTATGATGGCGCCATTTACAGCAATGGAGATGCTGATCCACCAGGAGTGTCAGGATTTGTGTTGATAGAGATTATAGAACAGATCAGACGACATATCTGCTACAAGGGGGACCTGCAGTGGGATTCAAAGCCTTCCAATGACCAGGAAGAACTACAATTCGCTGGATGACAAGGCCTGCTGAGACCTGTAGTCCCTCAGATTTGTACACATGACCTGACAGGGACACAGGATCTCTCTGAATAGTACACAGTATAGTGAATGGGGTACAGAGAAGTAGAGGGGATGATGAAGATACAGATGTGGGCAGTACAGGGGTACAGAGTGCGCCCCTCACTATAGGTGTACAGGAGGTCTATGTGCAAAGGGAAGTGTACACAGGTATAGCGCCCACTACAGGGTACATTACACAATCACAATATAGATATCTAGAAACAATACAGTATGAGGGGGTGTACAGGATATAAAAAGGGATGCACAGTATAGAGGGGTGTACAGGATATAAGAGGTGCACAGTGTATACATTCAGTATATAGGAGTGTACAATGTATACTGTATATAGGGGGGATGTAAATAGTGTATACCTGAGATGTGTACAGCATATGGGAAGATATACAGCATGGGGAAAACAAAGTATACAGTATACAGGTGGGATGAGAGATATATATATATATATATATATATATATATACACACACACACACACACACACACACACACACACACACACACACACACACACACACACACACACACACACACAAAGATACAGGAGGGGCGTATATGTGTAAGATTGAGAATATATACAGAATTTTAGTCGAGTAGAGATGTACAGCCATTATACATATGAGAGAGTGAATATACAAATATACAGTGTGTGTGTACACACAATCTCATAAAAGTAAGTACACCCCTCACATTTTTGTAAATCTTTTCATGTGACAACACTGAAGAAATTACACTTTGCTACAATGTAAAGTAGTGAGTGTACAGCTTGTATAACGGTGTAAATTTGCTGTCCCCTCAAAATAACTCAACACACAGCCATTAATGTCTAAACCGCTGGCAACAAAAGTGAGGACACCCCTAAGTAAAAATGTCCAAATTGGGCCCAACGAGCCATACCCTGCCCCCCCCCAGTGTCATGTGACTCGTTAGTGTTACGGTCTCAAGGGTGAATGGGGAGCAGGTGTGTTAAATTTGGTGTTATCGCTCTCACTCTCTAATACTGGTCACTGGAAGTACAACATGGCACCTCATGGCAAAGAACTCTCTGGGGATCGGAAAAGGAGAATTGTTGCTCTACATAAAGATGGCCGAGGCTATAAGAAGATTGCCAAGACCCTGAAACTGAGCAGCAGCACGGTGGCCAAGACCATACAGCGGTATAACAGGACAGGTTCCCCTCAGAACAGGCCTCGCCATGGACCACCAAAGAAGTTGAGGTCACATGCTCAGCGTCATATCCAGAGGTGGTCTTTGGGAAATAGACGTATGAGTGCTGCCAGCATTGCTGCAGAGGTTGAAGGGGTGGGGTGTCAGCCTGTCAGTGCTCAGACCATACACCGCACACTGCATCAAATTGGTCTGCATGGCTGTCGTCCCAAAAGGAAGCCTCTTCTAAAGATGATGCACAAGAAAGCTTGCAAACAGTTTGCTGAAGACAAGCAGACTAAGGACATGGATTACTGGAACCGTGTCCTGTGGTCTGATGAGACCAAGATAAACTTATTTGGTGTCAGATGGTGTCAGGCGTGTGTGGCGGCAACCAGGTGAGGAGGACAAAGACAAGTGTGTCTTGTCTACAGTCAAGCATGGTGGTGGGAGTGTCATGGTCTGGGTCTGCATGAGTGCTGCCGGCACTGGGGAGCTACAGATCATTGAGGGAACCATGAATGCCAACATGTACTGTGACATACTGAAGCAGAGCATGATCTCCTCCCTTCAGAGACTGGGCCGCAGGGCAGTATTCCAACTCGATAACGACCCCAAACACACCTCCAAGACGACCACTGCCTTGCTAAAGAAGCTGAGGGTAAAGGTGATGGACTGGCCAAGCAGCACGTCTCCAGACCTAAACCCTATTGATCATCTGTGGGGGATCCTGAAACGGAAGGTGGAGGAGCGCAAGGTCTCCAACATCCACCAGCTCCGTGATGTCCTCATGGAGGAGGGGAAGAGGACTCCAGTGGCAACCTGTGAAGCTCTGGTGACCTCCATGCCCAAGAGGGTTAAGGCAGTGCTGGAAAATAATGGTGACCACACAAAATATTGACACTTTGGGCCCAATTTGGACATTTTCACTTAGGGGTGTACTCACTTTTGTTGCCAGTGGCTTAGACATTAATGGCTGTGTGTTGAGTTTATTTTGAGGGGACAGCAAATTTACACCGTTATACAAGCTGTACACTCACTACTTTACATTGTAGCCAAGTGTCATTTCTTCAGTGAGGGGTGTACTCACTTTTGTGAGATACTGTATATATATATATATATATATATATATATATATATATATATATACACACACACACACACACACACACACAATGTTATCCCAGTATAGATATGTGCAGTATGTAGAAGATGTAAATAATGTATATATAATGTTAGCACCGGGTGTAGATGTATGGTCTAGAACAGGGGTCTCCAAACTGTGGCCCGGGGGCCAGATGTGGCCCTTTGCTTGCTTTTATCAGGCCCTTGGGGCACTCTTTAATCCACTGATACCAACAATGGGGTGTCATTTCCCCCTCACTGACACCAATAATGGGGCACAATTCCTCCCAATACCATTAACAACGGGGACCAATGATGACACAATTCCTCCTGCTGACACCAACGACAGGGCATTGTTTTTTTCCCCACTGCCTTCGGCCCTTTTCCACTCCCAGTGAACACAGTCCGGCCCCCCTAAAGTTTGAAGGACAGTAAACTGGCCCGTTGTTTGGAAACCCCTGGTCTAGAAGGATCTTGTACATACAATGTTATCCCAGTGTGTGTGTGTGTGTGTGTGTGTGTGTGTATTATATACTGTATACATCTAATATATAATGTCAGCCTGGTGTAGGTGTATAAATCAGTTGGATTATATAGAACATATATCTTGGTGTACCCCGATACAGAATAGAAGAGATATAGATATTCTCCATCACACGCACAATGTCAGTCCAGTGCAGATGTGCTGCAAAGGAGGACATAATATATTGTATACAATGTTACCCCTGTGTAGAAGGAAGATATATACAATGTATACATGGTGTCATGTGTAGATGTATAGTATAGAGCAGTGTTTCTCAACTCCAGTCCTCAAGGCGCCCCAACAGGTCATGTTTTCAGGATTTCCATCAGATGAAACGGCTGAGGTAATTACTAAGGCAGTGAAACTGATCAAATCACCTGTGCAAAATAATGGAAATCCTGAAAACATGACCTGTTGGGGCGCCTTGAGCAGTGGAGTTGAAAAACACTGGTATAGAAGATAATATAGATTACATGCAATGCTATTGCTGTGTAGCTGAATAGTGTACAGGAGGAATGGATACAATGTATAGGATGTTATCCTGGGGTAGTATAAGATGGATACAATGTATCATGTCATGTGTCTATAGATAGTATCCCTGTGTGATATTATAGATTTTGAATACAATATATACTCTACATGTTATCCAGGAGTAGTATAGAAGATGACAGGGCCCTCCGATTCCTCCTGTATTGAATTATATTATATTTGTAATGTCTGCCTTCATGTTGTAAAGTGCTGCGCAAACTGTTATTTTGATATATAAATCCTGTATAATAATAATAATAATAGATACAATGCATCATGTCAGGTGCTCATGTATAGTACTGTATATACTGTGGGAGGAATGGATACAATCTATAGATATATGTGGATGTCATGTATCAAAGTGCAGTATACATATAGATGGACTTAGTGAATAGTATATACAGTGTCAGCCTGATAAGAGATATATAGAGATATAGATATGGAGAGAACACTTTAATTATGTGCAATATAATAGACGGATGAATACAATGTATATATATGATGTGTAGATGTTGATTTACCCAGCAGTAGCAGTGGGTGGTATATACAGAAGGTGGATACAATGTATACAGGATGTGATGTACGAATATATATATATATATATATAGGAAGTTCTGTATTGATGTTCAGTTACTCAGCAGCAGCAATTGGTAGTGTATATATCCTGGTAGAGAGTATATAGATGATATGCAGTATATACAGGAGGAATGGATACAATGTATCATGTCATGAGTTGATGTGCAGGATATATAGATGGATGTAGTATATACAGTGTCAGCCCGCTAGGAGTATATATATATATATATATATATAGAGGGGTATATAATGTGTTGATGTGCAAGATGGATGGCTATAGTAAATACAATATATACACATATGGTATATACGGATGTGTAGTATATAGATGGGGGTATTATACAGGGTATATAGATGGGGGTATTATACGGGGTATATAGATGAGGGTATACAGATGGGGGTATATACAGGGTATTACGATGGGGGGTATATAGATGGGGGTATACAGGGTATATAGATGAGGGGTATATAGATGGGGGGTATACAGGGTATATAGATGGGGGGTATACAGGGTATATAGATGGGGGTATATAGATGGGGGTATACAGGGTATATAGATGGGGGTATACAGGGTATATAGATGGGGGTATACAGATGGGGGTATACAGGGGGTATACAGATGGGGGTATACAGGGGGTATACAGATGGGGGTATACAGGGGGTATACAGATCAGGGTATACAGGGTATATAGATGGGGGTATACAGATGGGGGTATACAGAGTATATAGATGGGGGTATACAGATGGGGGTATACAGAGTATATAGATGGGGTATACAGATGGGGGTATACAGAGTATATAGATGGGGGTATACAGATGGGGGTATACAGAGTATATAGATGGGGGTATACAGATGGGGGTATACAGGATATATAGATGAGGGGGTATATAGCTGGGGGTATACAGATCAGGGTATACAGGGTATATAGATGGGGGGGGGTATACAGGGTATATAGATGGGGGGTATACAGATGGGGGGGTATACAGGGTATATAGATGGGGGGGTATACAGGGTATATACAGATCAGGGTATATAGATGGGGTATACAGGGTATATACAGATCAGGGTATATACAGCTCAGGGTATATACAGATCAGGGTATACAGATCAGGGTATATAGGGTATATGTATACAGGGTATATAGATCAGGGTATACAGATCAGGGTATACAGATCAGGGTATCTGTGGCTGTAGAATTACCGAGCAGCAGCAGTTTGACCTCCCGGGCCGCCTTCTCTCCGTCCTCCCGGAGATTCTTGTCGATGTTTTTGGATCTCTCGGCCGCCGCTTTGTCCTCGGCGCTCACCGTGCAGCCCATGGCGGCGATACTCCTTCCTCCTCCTCCCGCCCGATCACCGATCACTCACCGTTCACACACCGATCACCCGGAGAGCAGAGCGGAGCGCTGACAGCCCGCTACACCCCGCACTACCCGACTGAGACAGGGAACCGCCCACCTCCCGCACAGCGCCCGCCCCTTACATCCGATCCGCCCCCCGGACGGAGGACACACCCGACCCCGCCCAATCATCTCACAGCTCGGCCCTGCACACGCCCGGGAGATGGAAGGCCCAACCCCTTTAGGGCAAGGACCGCCTCCGGGACCCGCCCAGTGAGTAGAACTCTATTGCCCGACTCTCAAGACAGAGAACCCGCCTACCTAGAAAGACCGCCCCTCTGACTAAACACCCGCCCAGGGCCCGGCCCCTCCCGGCTCTCGACGTCACTCGGGTGATATGGGGAGGGGGAGGTTCCGCTGAAGTGGGTTGTCCGTAGCAACCGGCAGGGCTTTGAGCATAACGGGGACACGCCTCTTCTAACGTAAGGACGTTACCTTTGGCAACCATCACCCTCCACCTCAGCAACCAATGAGCTTCCAGATATTTTCTGACCTGCCCTGCAAACAAGAAATAGACAACCTGATTGGCTGGTGTCAGATTATTTCCAAAGACCCCCCCCAGACATGAGACCTCCCCCCCGACATGAGACCTCCCCCCCCAGACATGAGAACTCCCCCCAGACTTGAGACCCCCCAGACATGAGACCTCCCCCCAGACATGAGACCCCCTTTACACATGAGACCCCCCCACACATGAGACCTCCCCCCAGACATGAGACCCCCCAGACATGAGACCCCCCCAGACATGAGACCTCCCCCCAGACATGAGACCCCCCCACACATGAGACCTCCCCCCAGACATGAGACCCCCCAGACATGAGACCTCCCCAGACATGAGGGACCCCCCCAGACATGAGACCTCCCCAGACATGAGACCCCCCCAGACATGAGACCTCCCCCCAGACATGAGACCCCCTTTACACATGAGCCCCCCCCCCACACATGAGACCTCCCCCCAGACATGAGACCCCCCAGACATGAGACCCCCCCAGACATGAGACCTCCCAGATATGAGGGACCCCCGCAGACATGAGACCCCCCCAGACATGAGACCTCCCCCCAGACATGAGACCCCCCCACACATGAGACCTCCCCCCAGACATGAGACCCCCCTAGACATGAGACCTCCCCCAGACATGAGAGACCCCCTCCAGACATGAGACCCCCTTTACACATGAGACCCCCCCACACTTGAGGCCCGTCCCCCAGACATGAGACCTTCCTCCCAGACATGAGACCCCCAGACATGAGACCTCCCCCTGACATGAGACCCCCCCAGACATGAGATCCCCAGACATGAGACCTCCCCCCAGACATGAGACCCCCAGACATGAGGGACCCCCCACACATGAGACCCCTCCAAGACATGAGACCTCCCCCCAGACATGAGACCCCTCCAGACATAAGACCTCCCCCCAGACATGAGACCCAGTCATGGAGACCCCCCTAACACGAGGGACCCCCCAGACATGAGATCCCGCAGACACCAGGGCACCCCTAGACATGAGGGACCCCCCAGACAGGAAACCCCCCCAGACATCAGACCCCCCCAGACATGAGGGACCCCCCAAACAACAGTCCCCCCCCCCATCTCTAAGGCAACGCTTTCTTTACATTCAGCCTGTCTGCACTGTCATTGCACACCCAGACTGAGTCCAGGGTCAGACTTAGAAGACTCAGAGTCCGGGGATGGAGGTGTGAGGGCCAAAGGACAGATCTGAACCTAGAGGACCCAGGGACTGGCCTAAATGGTCCAGAGCTCAGAGATGGACTTATAGGACCTGGAGTCCAGGGATGGATCTATGCAACCCAAAGGCCAGGACTGGACTAAATGGACCCAATGGCCAGAGACAGACCTTGAGGGTTCAGAGTCCAGAGACAGACTTATATGGGGCCCACGTTCCACAGATGGATCTATGGGACCCAGTGACTTTAGTACCCAGAATCTAGGGACGTACCTATAGGACCTAAAGTATAGGGATGGACCTATAGCACCTAAAGTCCAGGGACAGACTTCTAGAGACAAGGGACAGACCTATAGGACTAAAAATCCAAGGATGGACCTATAGGGACCCAGTGTATAGAGATGGACCTATGTAACCTAAAGTCCAGGGACAGACTCCAAGAGACCAGGTACAGACCGATGGGGCTCAGTCCGGGGATTGACCTATAGGACTCGGAGTAGAGGGATGGGTCTGTAGGACCCAGAGTCCAGGGATGGACCTATAGGACCCAATGTCCAGAGACAGGCTTATGGAGACCAGGAACAGACCTATAGGACTTTGAATCCAATTATGGACCTATAGGACCCAGAGTATAGGGATCGACCTATAGAGACCTAAAGTCAAGGGACAGGCTTATAGAGTCCAGGGATGGACCTTCAGGAATTAGAATCCAGGGATGGACCTATAGAGACCTAAAGTCAAGGGACAGGCTTATAGAGTCCAGGGATGGACCTTCAGGAATTAGAATCCAGGGATGGACCTATAGAGACCTAAAGTCAAGGGACAGGCTTATAGAGTCCAGGGATGGACCTTCAGGAATTAGAATCCAGGGATGGACCTATAGATTCCAGGGATGGACTTGAAGGACTCAAAGTATAGGGATGGACCTAAAGGATCTCAATTCCAGGGATAGAATCCAGGGACAAACCCATGGTTCTCGAGTCCATGGATTAACCTATCGGACTCGGAGTACAGGGATGGACCTATAAGATTCAGAGTCCAGGGACAGAGCTTTAGGACCCAGATTCCAGGGATGGACCTATAGGACCTAAAGTCCGGAGACAGGCATATAGAATCCAGGGACAGACTTATAAGACTGAAGCCTCGTACACACGGCCGGTTTTCTCGGCAAGAAAACTGCTGGGAGAGCTTTTTGCAGAGAAAACCGTTCGTGTGTATGGTTTCTCGTCGGGAAAACTGCCGGAAATCTCAACGAGAAAAATAGAGAACCTGCTCTCTATTTTCTTGTCGGGATTCTTGTCGGCCTGTTTCCTGACGAGAAAACTGTGTGTGTGTACGAGGCTACGTGCTTACCTGTCCCCAGGTAAGCCCACGCATGCTCAACGAGACTTCGACGCATGCGCGGTAGCTTACAAGGGTAGTGTGGGGTGAAGCAAGATGGTGGCGACGGCATCGAATGTGACGAGCGCATGCTTGTCGTAGTCGATGATGTCAACGCGTTCTTGCCATTCAAAAGAACGGCGGTTCTTTTGAATGGCCATCTGCATGCACGGCTTTGCAAGAAAAGCTTGTCAGGAAAACCGAAGTTTTTTTCCTGACGGGATTCCCGGCCGTGTGTACAGGGCTTTAGAATCCAGGGATGGACCTATAGGACCCAGAGTATAGGGATGGACCTATAGTAGGACCCAGAGTATAGGGATGGACCTTTAGGACCCAGAGTATAGGGATGGACCTTTAGGACCCAGAGTATAGGGATGGACCTTTAGGACCCAGAGTATAGGGATGGACCTTTAGGACCCAGAGTATAGGGATGGACCTTTAGGACCCAGAGTATAGGGATGGACCTATAGGACCCAGAGTATAGGGATGGACCTATAGGACCCAGAGTATAGGGATGGACCTTTAGGACCCAGAGTATAGGGATGGACCTTTAGGACCCAGAGTATAGGGAAGGACCTATAGAACCTAAAGTCCAGGGACAGTCCAAGGATAGAGATGGACCCAGAGTATAGGGATGGACCTTTAGGAGCCAGAGTATAGGGATGGACCTTTAGGAGCCAGAGTATAGGGATGGACCTTTAGGACCCAGAGTATAGGGATGGACCTTTAGGACCCAGAGTATAGGGATGGACCTTTAGGACCCAGAGTATAGGGATGGACCTATAGGACCCAGAGTATAGGGATGGACCTATAGTAGGACCCAGAGTATAGGGATGGACCTTTAGGACCCAGAGTATAGGGATGGACCTTTAGGACCCAGAGTATAGGGATGGACCTTTAGGACCCAGAGTATAGGGATGGACCTTTAGGACCCAGAGTATAGGGATGGACCTTTAGGACCCAGAGTATAGGGATGGACCTTTAGGACCCAGAGTATAGGGATGGACCTTTAGGACCCAGAGTATAGGAATGGACCTTTAGGACCCAGAGTATAGGGATGGACCTATAGGACCCAGAGTATAGGGATGGACCTTTAGGACCCAGAGTATAGGGATGGACCTATAGGACCCAGAGTATATGGATGGACCTTTAGGACCCAGAGTACAGCGATGGACCTTTAGGACCCAGAGTATAGGGATGGACCTATAGGACCCAGAGTATAGGGATGGACCTTTAGGACCCAGAGTATAGGGATGGACCTTTAGGACCCAGAGTATAGGAATGGACCTTTAGGACCCAGAGTATAGGAATGGACCTATAGGACCCAGAGTATATGGATGGACCTTTAGGACCCAGAGTATAGCGATGGACCTTTAGGACCCAGAGTATAGGGATGGACCTTTAGGACCCAGAGTATAGGGAAGGAAATATAGAACCTAAAGTCCAGGGACAGTCCAAGGATAGATCTAAAGAATGCAGAGTCCGGGGACAGGCCCATAGGACTTAGAATCTAGGGATGGACCTATAGGACCCAGGGTTAGGACGGGCAGCCTCTTATAATTTCCAATATTCAGCGTTCATTTCATAAATACGGGAAGATTGATCGGACATCATTCTGAGTATGGGGACAGCGGAGAAGAAGGAGGTGGAGGAGAGGGCCACCAATGTCTGAGGTATTTACTGATATTGATTATGTCAGATGACATTCCTGGCAGTTCTTCGCATTGTTCTATGGTCCGAAGTCCAGGATCCGGGATCCTCACAGGGACCATGGACTTCTAGGCGGTTGGTGTCTGATGGGGCTAGAACAGACAATGTAATAGGGGTCAGCGGCCTCTCTGTACCTACCTCAGTCTTTATCTGTTCCCAATCAATGGGCTGGCAGGGCCAAAGCTGCTACCCTGCCTGGGGCCCCATTCTGCCTTAATCTGTCTCTGTCTTGGAGAGCATTCCTGACACCTGCCAAATGCTCCCAAAGCACCAGCAATGAAGCTGTGCGCCGAGCCGGAGCGCCCCGTACCTACAAGCATGTAGTACAGCCATCGGCCTCACTGTAGTACATCCCAATCCACAAGGTGTTCCGAGGTCCACTCTCACCTAACCCTGGAGGCCTGGTGACTGATATCAATATGGAGGCCGATGTAAGAAGAAGGCAGGCCAAGTGGCCATAGATGGGATATCCCCCTGAGATGTGTATTCCACTGGAAATTTTCTGTGTCTCTTGTTCTAATTTAGAAATTTTGTTTCAAATTTGTCTTTTTTACCTTTTCAGGACAAAAATTCCAGGTTCACTTGTCAGCCCACCAACTCCATACTTCCCAACGGTCCCGGATTCTGCGGGACTGTTCTGGGATTTGAACAAAATTCCAGCATCCAGGCTGAAGTTCCAAAGCCCAGTCCCGGAACCATTGGAACGTTGACACCTTTAATGTACCTCACAGGGGCACCCAGGGCACGTGCCTAGCATCTCCTGCAAAATTTGTAGTGGAAGGGGAAGTCGATTTGTGCTAGAAGGGAGGAGAGGATTGGTGCTGGGAGGAGGGATTTTAAGGGGATGGGGAGATTTGTGCTGGGGGAGGGGGGCATTTGGGGTAGAGGGGATTTGTGGGGGAACAGGGGATATGGGGAGAGAAAAGGATCTGTACTAGATGGTGGATTGGGGGGATTGTTGTGGTTGGAGGAAAGATTTGGGGGGGGGTGGATTTGTGCTATATGGGGGAAGAGAAATTGTGCTGGGGGAGGGGGGATTTGTGGTACAAGAGGGTATTATGGGGGAGGGGATTTGTGATAGGAAGAGGAATTGGAGGGGTGATTTTTGCCTCTGCACTCCGTACATTGCAGACCCAGGAACTCAGCACAGGGATGGTGGGAACCCCTCATAATGGGCACAGCGGGTGTACAGACCCGGGAACTCAGCACAGGGATGGTGGGAACCCCTCATAATGGGCACAGCAGGTGTACAGACCCAGGAACTCAGCACAGGGATGGAGGGAACCCCTCATAATGGGCACGGCAGGTGTACAGACCCAGGAACTCAGCACAGGGATGGTGGGAACCCCTCATAATGGGCACAGCGGGTGTACAGACCCAGGAACTCAGCACAGGGATGGAGGGAACCCCTCATAATGGGCACAGCAGGTGTACAGACCTGGGAACTCAGCACAGGGATGGTGGGAACCCCTCATATCGGGCACAGCGGGTGTACAGACCCGGGAACTCAGCACAGGGATGGTGGGAACCCCTCATAATGGGCACAGCAGGTGTACAGACCCGGCAACTCAGCACAGGGATGGTGGGAACCCCTCATAATGGTTACAGCAGGTGTACAGACCACGGGAACTCAAACCAGGGATGGTGGGAACCCCTCATAATGATAACAGCAGGTATACAGACCTGGGAACTCAGCACAGGGATGATGGGAACCCCTCATAATGGGCACAGCAGGTATACAGACCCGGGAACTCAGCACAGGGATGGTGGAAACCCCTCATAATGGGCACAGCAGGTGTACAGGCCCCAGTAAATCAGCGCATGGATGGTGGGAACCCCTCATAATGGGCACAGCGGGTGTACAGACCTGGGAACTCAGCACAGGGATGGTGAGAACCCCTCATAATGGGCACAGCGGGTGTACAGACCTGAGAACTCAGAACAGAGATGGTGGGAACCCCTCATAATGGGCACAGCGGGTGTACAGACCTGGGAACTCAGCACAGGGATGGTGAGAACCCCTCATAATGGGCACAGCGGGTGTACAGACCTGAGAACTCAGCACAGAGATGGTGGGAACCCCTCATAATGGGCACAGCAGGTGTACAGACCCAGGAACTCAGCACAGGGATGGTGGGAACTCCTCATAATGGGCACAGCAGGTGTACAGACCTGGGAACTCATCTCAAGGATGGCGGGAACTCCTCATAATGGGCACAGCGGGTGTACAGACCTGGGAACTCAGCACAGGGATGGTGGGAACCCCTCATAATGGGCACAGCGGGTGTACAGACCTGGGAACTCAGCACAGGGATGGTGGGAACCCCTCATATTGGGCACAGCAGGTGTACAGACCCGGGAACTCAGCACAGGGATGGTGGGAACCCCTCATAATGGGCACAGCAGGTGTACAGACCCAGGAACTCAGCACAGGGATGGTGGGAACTCCTCATAATGGGCACAGCAGGTGTACAGACCTGGGAACTCATCTCAAGGATGGCGGGAACTCCTCATAATGGGCACAGCGGGTGTACAGACCTGGGAACTCAGCACAGGGATGGTGGGAACCACTCATAATGGGCACAGCGGGTGTACAGACCTGGAAACTCAGCACAGGGATGGTGGGAACCCCTCATATTGGGCACAGCAGGTGTACAGAGCCGGGAACTCAGCACAGGGATGGTGGGAACCCCTCATAATGGGCACAGACCTTGGAACTCAGTGCAGAGATCCTACCACTAGATTCCCCAATGGATAGAGGACACTCTTGGGGGGTTTCCTGGTTGGCTTTTCACATCACACTTCCCTGAACATGACCTCATTGCAGGGAACATGATCCCTATTGCCTCCCCCCCCCCCAAGGGTGACATGGAAAGCACAAAGGAGGTGTCACCATTGTCCTCACTACACCAGGAACAGAGGCTGCGGAAAGCCGGTGATAACAGCTGCGGGAAGACAAATTTATGTGCAAACAACATAAACAAAGTCAGAGGTGTCAGATGACCCGCCATTCCATGGAAAATGCAAAACGGGCAACTGCTTTGCAATCCCAGGAAAGGATCTGCGTCTTCCAATGAGTTTATATAGGACTCTCATGAAATCATTAAAAATGTACCTACTGTATGTATTTGTATTATCTGCATAACTAGCCCCCCCCCCCTTATGTATTTGTATTATCTGTATTATCCCCCCCCCCCCCATGTATTTGTATTATCTGTATAATGTCCCCTTATGTATTTGTATTATCTACAGCAGGGTTTCTCAACTCCAGTCCTCAAGGCGCCCCATCAGGTCATGTTTTCAGGATTTCCATTATTTTGCACAGGTGCTTTGATCAGTTTCACTGCCTTAGTAGTTACCAAAGCCCTTTCATCTGAGGGAAATCCTGAAAACATGACCTGTTGGGGCGCCTTGAGGACTGGAGTTGAGAAACACTGATCTACAGTATATAACCCCCCCTCATGTATTTGTATTATCTGTATAGCCCTCTTTTGTATTTGTAATAACAGTATAACCTCCCTTAATAATTTATATTATCTACAGTATATAGTGTCCCCTTATGTATTTGTAATATTTGCACCCCCCCTTTTGTATTTGTATTACCTGTATTACCCCCCTTATGGATCCCTATCCCTGTGCGATCGCATTGTGTAAATTGAGCCTAAGTCACATAAGCCCCCTCCCCCGTAATCAATGGGCAGACCCGTCTCTATGTCTCTGCTATATTTTTGTTACAATCTGGTAAAATGAACAATAAGGCGAAACGCGTTCAGTCTGCTCGGTGAGGTCGGTATTTACGCAGAAATCCTCGCTTGTTCCTTGGCGGTCTCAGGCACGTCTCCCGAGGTCGATGTTAGACGCGGATCGCTACGCAGTTATTGATCCCTTTTATTTAAAACAAATAAGAGCGGCATAAAGTCTGCGATTTCCAGCAGAGCTGACGCTGAATTCCGAGCGTGCGTCAGTGGGAGTGCGGCTGCGATTTCCTGGCGTTTCCTGGAACACACGGAGGACGGCGGTGACACTCTGTGCATTGGGGGGGGGGGGGGGGATTTGCATGCAATAAATAGATGGACTTTAGTTTATTGAAATTTGATTGCCTCGAAACTTACAGTTTATGACACAAACAATCTCCACCGTAAACTCCTTTCTTTCCATGCAAAGTAATAGCTGCTTATTATTTATTACAGGTATTATATAGCGCCGTCAATTTACACAGCGCTTTACATATACATTGTACATTCACATCAGTCCCTGCAATCAAGGAGCTTACAATCTAAGCTTCTCAAACATGAAATATAATCATCTTGTGCAGATAAAGCAATTTTAATTCCCCTCAAATTCTGTACTATAAGAAAATGAGAATTAGCTGTTGCTATTATGGAGGGGCACAAGATGGCAGGTGTGCGGAGAAGAATGATACAAATGTATCGCCCAAACCGTCCTCTCCGCTCCTCCCAGGACCTCCTGCTCTCTAGCTTGTTACCTCCTCCTGTGCTTCCCTCCAGGACTTCTCCAGAGCCTCTCCCATCCTCTGGAACTCCCTGCCCCAGTATGTCCGCTCAGCCCCTAACCCTGTCCGCCTTTAGCCCATCCCTCAAAACTCACTTATTCAGGGAAGCCTATCCCACCTCCACCTAAGAACCAAGCCAACCCCCCCCCCACCTCCACCTAAGAACCAAGCCAACCCCCCCACCTCCACCTAAGTACCAAGCCAACCCCCCCACCTAAGAACCAAGCCAACCCCCCCACCTCCACCTAAGATCCAAGCCAACCCCCCCACCTCCACCTAAGAACCCAGCCAACCCCCCCACCTCCACCTAAGAACCAAGCCAACCCCCCACCTCCACCTAAGAACCAAGCCAACCCCCCCTCCTCCACCTAAGAACCAAGCCAACCCCCCACCTCCACCTAAGAACCAAGCCACCCTCCCACCTCCACCTAAGAACCAAGCCAACCCCCCACCTCCACCTAAGAACCAAGCCAACCCCCCACCTCCACCTAAGAACCAAGCCAACCCCCCCCACCTCCACCTAAGAACCAAGCCAACCCCCCACCTCCACCTAAGAACCAAGCCAACCCCCCACCTCCACCTAAGAACCATACCTGAGCCACCTTCATCAGATCACCCCCCCCCCCCCCACACACAGCTATTAGACCCCTATACACACTATTTGATTTTCTGCAGATTTTTGTCTTCAGATTTACCAAAACCATGTAGTAGAAGGGCCGGCCTGATTGCATACGAATTGAAACTCTTAAGATTTGTCCTCATATTATATGGTTTTGGTATATCTGAAGACACAAATCTGCAGAAAATCTAATAGTGTGTAGCGCCCACCCCCATTTAGGGGTGCTATATACCCAAATTTAGGGGCTGGTCTGAGATAGTAGTTGGGCACCTAAGAACCAAGCCAACCCCCCACCTCCACCTAAGAACCAAGCCAACCCCCCCACCTCCACCTAAGAACCAAGCCAACCCCCCCACCTCCACCTAAGAACCAAGCCAACCCCCCCACCTCCACCTAAGAACCAAGCCAACCCCCCCACCCCCACCTAAGAACCAAGCCACCCCCCCCACCTCCACCTAAGAACCAAGCCAACCCCCCCACCTCCACCTAAGAACCAAGCCAACCCCCCCACCTCCACCTAAGAACCAAGCCAACCCCCCACCTCCACCTAAGAACCAAGCCAACCCCCCCACCTCCACCTAAGAACCAAGCCAACCCCCCCACCTCCACCTAAGAACCAAGCCAACCCCCCCACCTCCACCTAAGAACCAAGCCAACCCCCCCACCCCCACCTAAGAACCAAGCCACCCCCCCACCTCCACCTAAGAACCAAGCCAACCCCCCCCACCTCCACCTAAGAACCAAGCCAACCCCCCCACCTCCACCTAAGAACCAAGCCAACCCCCCACCTCCACCTAAGAACCAAGCCAACCCCCCCACCTCCACCTAAGAACCAAGCCAACCCCCCATCTCCACCTAAGAACCAAGCCAACCCCCCCACCTCCACCTAAGAACCAAGTCAACCCCCCACCTCCACCTAAGAACGAAGCCAACCCCCCCACCTCCACCTAAGATCCAAGCCAACCCCCCCACCTCCACCTAAGAACCCAGCCAACCCCCCCACCTCCACCTAAGAACCAAGCCAACCCCCCCACCTCCACCTAAGAACCAAGCCAACCCCCCCTCCTCCACCTAAGAACCAAGCCAACCCCCCCACCTCCACCTAAGAACCAAGCCAACCCCCCCACCTCCACCTAAGAACCCAGCCAACCCCCCCACCTCCACCTAAGAACCAAGCCACCCCCCCACCTCCACCTAAGAACCAAGACAACCTCCCCACCTCCACCTAAGAACCAAGCCACCCCCCCACCTCCACCTAAGAACCAAGCCAACCCCCCACCTCCACCTCCACCTAAGAACCAAGCCAACCCCCCACCTCCACCTAAGAACCAAGCCACCCCCCCACCTCCACCTAAGAACCAAGCCAACCCCCCACCTCCACCTCCACCTAAGAACCAAGCCAACCCCCCCACCTCCACCTAAGAACCAAGCCAACCCCCCACCTCCACCTAAGAACCAAGCCACCCCCCCCCACCTCCACCTAAGAACCAAGCCAACCCCCCACCTCCACCTAAGAACCATACCTGAGCCACCTCCATCAGATCACCCCCCCCCCCACAGCTATTAGACCCCCATACACACTATTTGATTTTCTGCAGATTTTTGTCTTCAGATTTACCAAAACCATGTAGTAGAAGGGCCGGCCTGATTGCATACGAATTGAAACTCTTAAGATTTGTCCTCATATTATATGGTTTTGGTATATCTGAAGACACAAATCTGCAGAAAATCTAATAGTGTGTAGCGCCCACCCCATTTAGGGGTGCTATATACCCAAATTTAGGGGCTGGTCTGAGATAGTAGTTGGGCTCAGACCGTTCTCAATTTATAGGTTGTGCTGCTTTATTTCCAGGATGGTATACTGGTGTGCAGTTCCCTGTGGCCTGTAGGTGGCACTGCCATAATGGGTCAGGGTTGAACCACTGGTATTAGTGCTGTGCCTTGGGGTGTCCTCTCTCGGCAGCGGTACAGTGGGCGTGGTCGGCCTGCTGTGCATACTGGGAGGGGATACATAAGGGGCAGACGCCGCCAGGGAAGGGTCTTCGTTTCGGAGGAGGAGAGTAGTCGGAGTCCGGGTGCGTGGCGCATGGCCCTCCAGGCCATGGGGCCACGTGTTCATCAGTCCCAGGCAACTTTAGTCCTGGGGCTGCATCCTCAACACTGGGCCCAGAACCTTTAGTTGGAACCCGCTTCTGGGAAGAGGAATCCTATGGTGTCCCTTGCGAGGGCCTAGTAATGTGCTGCTGCTGGCACCTGTTCTTAAGTATCCAGAAGCTAAGAGCAGGGCCGCCATCAGGAATTTTGGGACCCATGACACAGCTTCAGGCATGGGCCCCCTGGAGCAGAGGAGAACCGGGGGGGTGCTGCTGCCGCAAATTGAGAAGCGGGGGGGGGGCTGCCGCCGCAAATTAAGAAGCGGGGGTAATGACGAACAAAAAAAAAAGGGGGGTTGCCATCCGGGGCCCTGGGGACCTCCAGGCCTCTGGGGACCTCTGGGCCCCTTACAATAAATAAATAAAAAATAAAATATTTTTTTTATTATTTTATAAAAAATAAATAAGAAAGGGGGGTTGCCATCCGGGCCCCTTACAAAAAAAAAAAAAAAAAACAATTTTTTTTTTAAAATAAAAAATACATAAAAAAGGGGGGGGGGGGAGGTTTGCCATCCATGGCCCTGTGGACCTCTGGTCCCCTTACAAAAAATAAATGAATAAAATATATATATATATATATATATTTTTTTTATACAAAAAATAAATAAAAAAGGGGGGTTGCCAATCCTTGGCCCTGAGGACCTCCGGGCCCCTTACAGGTGTACTTCCTGTACCCCCCTGATGGCGGCCCTGGCTAAGAGGTTCAGGGTCTGATAGATTCTGTGGCAGAGAGTCTCCCGATCGCATCTAGGAAAAGAACCCGATCAAACGTCCGAGCATCACTTTGGCTGCTAGGGTCCACTTTGAAGGTGACTATCCGGGTGAGCTCTATCCCTGAGCTACTACTCAGGGATAGAGTAGTGATTGTGCTATCCATTGTGCCTGGACTAACCTCCCAAAACCTTGCTGTCCTGTCTCTTATCCACCCTTTTCCTATTTGCTGAACATTGAGAAAATAAATCCAATGTTGGAGTTTAGAGTGGTGTGGATATTGGAATTACTTGGGGGGTGGAAACAGGGACTTGTCCCTATATCCTAGGAGACGAGAACCAACTGACGGGAGAACCTAGGGACGGGGGCACTTTAACATTTGTATATATTTTTTTTCTTATCACTTTTATTGGTATCACAAAAAATGTAAACATCTCTTGTGATAGAAATAAAGCATGACAGGTCCTCTTTATAGAAACATTTAGGGTCTAGAAAACCCCAGATCTCTCCTCTACCCTTAAAAGAACCAGATAAAAAAAAAAAATGATCTGATGCTTTCCGGAACAAAAAAGTGGTTTACATCCACCCTAAACTGAAAGGAATCCAGCCTCCTAGATCATAGAGGTGAGGAGAGACGATCTGGTCTCTCCTCACCTCTATGGCCAGCTGTGCGACCACCAAATAGTTTCCCGGTAAGCCCAAGAAACACTGGTAAGCGACGGGGGGCTTGGGGGGGAATGCAATGAATGCTTCTAAAAGTGATCCAGCGGTTTTCAGAGAACACTCCTCCCACTGATAGGAGGGGTACAGGCAACTCACCCCCCCCCCCATTATTAGGGTGGAGACGCGGGGAATGCCCCTCCCACTGATAGGGAGTGCACAGAGAAAACTCCTCCCACCGATAGGGCGGGCACAGAGAACACTCTTCCCACTGATAGGGCAGACACAGAGAACACTCTTCCCACTGATAAAAGGGGTACAGGCAACTCACCTCCCATTAATAGGGCGGGCACAGGGAACACTCCTCCCACTGATAGGCAGAGCACAGAGAACACTCCTCCCACTGATAGGGCAGACACAGAGAACACTCCTCCCACTGATAGGGCAGACACAGAGAACACTCCTCCCACTGAAAAGAGGGGTACAGGCAACTCACCTCCCATTAATAGGGCGGGCACAGGAAACACTCCTCCCACTGATAGGTTGGCACAGAGAACACTCCTCCCACTGATAAGAGGGGTACAGACAACTCACCCCCCATTAGTAGGTCGGGCACAGGGAACACTCCTCCCACTGATAAGAAGGGTACAGACAACTCACCTCCCACTGATAGGGCAGACACAGAGAACACTCCTCCCACTGATAAGAGAGGTACAGGCAACACACCTCCCATTAATAGGGCGGGAACAGGGAACACTCCTCCCACTAATAGGGCGGGCACAGAGAACATTCCTCCCACTGATAAGAGGGGTACAGGCAACTCACCTTCCATTAATAGGGCGGGCACAGGGAACAATCCTCCCACTGATAGGGCAGGCACAAAGAACACTCCTCCCATGGATAGGACAGGCACAGAGGGAAGAGTGTTCTCTGTGCCCGCCCTATCAGTGCTGCACACTTCTAATGCTCCCCCAGCTGCCCCACATGTGTATTATGGATTGTCTCTGGATACGCTGACCTCATCATTTATTATATTGGCAGAGAGGAGTTCATGGACCAGACAGAGATCTCATAGTACATCTTTCTGACTGTCTCTTTTGGGGTGTCAGGATTGATAACCCTCCTCAATCTCTTTTTCCTTTTTTTTCTTTTTTTTTATAAAAGAGATGAGAAATAAATGATTAACTGTCAGGAAGTGTTCATGCCATCAGGCTTCAGTTGTCGGGTGACCTTCTGTACAATGCAGAGAATTTCTGACACCAAAACTGCCACGTACCGCAGTGCCACGTATCGCAGTGCCACGTACCGCAGTGCCACGTACCGCAGTGCCACAAATCGCAGTGCCACGTACCGCAGTGCCACGTACCGCAGTGCCACGTATCGCAGTGCCACGTACTGCAGTGCCACGTACCGCAGTGCCACGTACCGCAGTGCCACGTACCGCAGTGCCACTGGCGATTCCACTAACCCACCGTGCTACTGCAAACTTCCTTCTCTTCCCCAGAAATTTCCATGCCAGAGGAGACAAGAAAACCGTTCCACAGATTTATGAATTGGGCCTTTCCTTATATTCTTTTCCCAATATTTCACTAACAGAAAAATTGCCGTGAAAACTGCATTCCCAGATAAATTCCACCAATTTCCTAAAATCTTTACATCCATTGTATTCACCAGTGATTTTGGTCAGCCTATGATAAGAGACGATTTCATTGTATTACTTTTCTTTTATTACACAAACGTTCTATGATATGTACAATATCTGTCATGCCCCATACGCACGGCCGGTTTTCCCGTCGTAAAAACTGCGATGAGAGCTTTTCGTGGGGAATCCCGACCGTGTGTAGGCTCCATCAGGCTTTTTCCCACAGGAAAACTGCCGGGAAAAAAAAGAGAGCAGGATCTCTTTTTTCCCATCAGGAAAAAAATCCTAGCGGGAAAACCGTTCGTCTGTATGCTTTTCCGACGGGAAAAAAAAACGTGCATGCATCGGAAACAATTCGGCGCATGCTCAGAAGCATAGAACTTAATTTTGTCGGCTCGTCGTAGTCTTTCAGGTCACCACGTTCTTGGCAGTCAAAAGTTCACCGGACTTTTGTGTGACCGTGTGTATGCAAGGCAGGCTCGAGAGGAATTCCGTTGGGAAAACCATTGGTTTTTTTTCCCGACCAGAAAACCGGTTGTGTGTATGGGGCATCAGTGCTGTGTCATTGGCAGTTCAATCTCTGGTGAGACACTGCCACCTAGCGGCTGAGATTGATATGCCGCAAAATTTAAGTAGAACTAAAGGCAAAACTTTTCTTTCTCGTACATCACGGGACACAGAGCGACATAGTCATTACTAATGGGTTATATAGATACCGTCAGGTGCTGGCACTGGCAACTTCCAAAACCGGAAGTACCATCCCCTATATAAGCCCCTCCCATCCAGGAGCACCTCAGTTTTTTGCCAGTGTCTAAGGTGTTGGCCAAGAAGAAACATGTGTTTTTCACTGAGCTTGCGTACAGGTTCTTTTGGGCCTCAGTAAGCTATTCCGGATCCGACCAAAAAAGCTTCATAGCTAAACGGTCGGTACCCGGGCCTTGCAGAGAAGAGCAAGGTTTTGCCTGTAATGCTTCTCTTAGGAGAGCTGGACCCTGGGATCCAGAGCTCTGGTCATACCCACGACCAAGATGTTTTCTGTGCAGGGTGCTATACAGGTCCAGGGGAGTGGAATCCTTGGGAACCCGGTCCCTGAAGGTTTGATTACAATGCCTGCCGTGATAGGTGAAGTTTGGGCTTTTGTGGACCAAACAAAGTCCTGCGGCGGGGAACAGGTAAGTGGGGGCCCCCAGGAACTTGGTTCTATTGGGGGACCCCCAAGCCTAATTTGTCTTTCTGTCTGTTACCTAATGGTATTCCCGCAAAATTCTGTGCATGCCTGTAACTACTAAAAAAATGTAATAATTTTTAATGGTGGTCAAGAAAAAAAATAATAATAATTTTTTATATATATATTTAATATATTAGACTGCGGTACCTGTGTTTGTCCACTAGAGGCCGCTGTGGAATGTTTTCTTGTCATGTGGACTAGTTTCTTCTCAGCAGAGCAAGTCCAGGCAGATGGTGAGTTCTCTCATGGGAAACTGCTTCCTCTGCCATGTTGCAATGCTCGTCCATCCCCCGGCCTGCGGCAAAGAGGGGCCCTGGCTCTTGTCCCTAGTTTCCATTTTTTCGAAATTAGCGCCAAAGGCGCACGTGGCCACGCGCGTGCGCGTGCACGCGCCTCTATATATAGAGGTGAGCCGGAAAAGGGGGCGGAGCCTGGGGGATGACGCTCTGTGTGCGCCGCAGCGCTTCTGCGCATGTGCGGGCGTCCCAGCATGATAAAAATCACAATATTGTGTGGTGAGCTGGCTATGAAGTGCAGAGACAGAGCTGGCAACATTTAAAAAAGGGCATACAGCAAGCGGTTGATACAGGCATCCCCTAGAAAGGCACATTAGTAGACACCAACTGTTTCTTATAGCAGCATTTATGCTAGACTATTGTCAGTAACTGGTGTATTTCGGCTGGAATACCTCAGCTTTGTGGCTTAGGAATATGTTGTCTAAAAACTCCGGGACTAGAAATTCCAGGAGGAATAGGGGGTCTCCATCGGGCTCTGAGGATCTTGGGCATGCTTTGGCTGCACCAGTCTCCCCTGAAGAATCAGAGGTTAGTGACCGTAGGGCACCCTCAGGAGTACCTGGTACTGTGGCTGTCCTCAGTTCACCTGCTCCTGTGTATGTAACAGAGGAGGTTTTTTCCTCAGCTCTGGGAGGGCTGGAAGAGAGATTGTCAGCATTGATCGCGGCTTCCCTGTCACAGGAGAAAAGCGCCCGATCTCCGTCTCCTCCCTCAGAGTGCCTGTTAACAGAGCAACAGTCCCATACAGGGATCGACCTACCTGAAGGGGATCAGGATGAGGTCGATTCGGTTGTAGAGGAATCAACAGTGGAAGAGCCATTCTCAGCATCACATGCTGAAAGATTATGGGTTCAGTCCCTGACTAATATGGTCCGATCAGCATTTAAAATGCCACTTGCGGAGCCATCATCCACTTCTGTCTCCTCGTTGGGGTCGCTAAAAGCTCCCCAGACTGTTTGTTCCTTTCCGATCCATCCTTTACTGGAAGGGCTCATTTACCAGGATTGGGAGCATCCTGACAAAATATTTACTCCCCCTAAGAGATTTCCGGTGGTCTATCCCATGGAGGATAAGTTCATCAGAAAATGGAAGGTCCCTATAGTGGACGCAGCCATCTCTTCTGTGAATAAATCACTGACATGTCCGGTGGATAATGTCCAAATGTTCAAGGACCCAATAGATAAAAAATTGGAGTCCTTATTAAAATCTGCTTTTTCTACAGCAGGATTGGTAACACAACCAGCAGTGGCAGCTATTGGGGTCTGCCAAGCAGTGAAGGATCAGTTGAAACAGGTCTTAAGGGACTTGCCAGATCAGCAGGCTCTTGCCCTAGCTGATCTACCTAGAGCCTTATGCTTTGCGGTGGACGCTATAAAGGATTCAATCCACCAGGCCTCCCGCCTTATGCTGTCTGTAGTACATATGCGCAGGCTTCTATGGCTCAAAAACTGGTCTGCTGAAGCTCCCTGTAAAAAATTGCTGGTCAGCTTCCCATTTCATGGTGAGCGCTTATTTGGGGAAGACCTGGACAAGTATATCCAGAGAAATTCCAGCGGTAAAAGTACACTTTTGCCGGTTAAAAATAGAGTTAGAGGTCCCTCTTTTAAGAGGCCGGCTTCTCCAGTCCCTAGGGCATCGGCTGTGAAACAGTTCCGACGGCCTCCTCGGTCAAATCCCGGAGGTAAAAATCAGGGACAGTTGCAGGGTAACAAGAAGCCCTGGAGCAGGAGAGGTACAAAACCTCCCCCAAAGTCAAATGCATGAAGGGTTGCCCCCACTCAATCGGGTGGGGGGAAGACTTCAGTTGTTCACAGAGACCTGGCGGGACACGATCCGAGACAGATGGGTGCTCTCCGCAGTAAATCTGGGATACAAATTGGAGTTAAAAAACTCCCCTCCTTCCCGCTTTATAAGGTCAAACGTGCCAAGGGATCCCCAGAAGAGAGGATCCCTCCTGTTGGCACTGGAACAATTATTGCTCCAAGCAGTAATTATAGAGGTTCCCCTGGAAGAATGGGGGTGCGGGTTTTACTCAAACCTCTTTACAGTTCCGAAGCCAAACGGGGACGTGAGGCCCATATTAAATCTAAAAGGGCTAAACAAATTCCTACATATCAGGACTTTCCGGATGGAGTCGATCCGATCGGTAGCCACTGCCCTACAAGGGGAGGAATGGTTAGCCTCGATCGACATCAAAGATGCTTATTTGCACATTCCCATCTTTCCAGCCCACCAAAAATTTCTACGCTTTGCGGTAGAAGGGCACCATTTTCAGTTCAGAGCCTTACCCTTCGGTCTGGCCACAGCACCACGAGTGTTCACAAAAATTCTGGCCCCATTATTGGCCAATCTAAGAACACGAGGTGTAACGATAATGGCATATCTAGACGACTTGTTGCTGATAGACCACTCAGTGGAAAAACTAGAAGTGGTTGTTCACGAGACAGTCAAGTATCTGGAATCTCGCGGTTGGATTATCAACCGAGACAAGTCAGCCCTAAAACCAGTCAAAAGTCTGGAATACTTGGGGCTAAGGCTGGATTCAGACAAGAGAAAAAATTTCTTGCCTCAAGAAAAGGGGTTGTCTTTGAGAGATTTGATCCACTTAGTGGGTTCAAAAAGACAGCCATCCATACGCCTGTGCATGAGGCTGCTGGGAAAAATGGTGGCATCATTCGAAGCAGTACCCTACGGTCAATTCCATTCAAGGAAGTTGCAAAGGGCCATACTGTCAGCCTGGAACAAAAAAGTTCAGGCTCTGGACTTACCAATGTCCTTGTCCCCTTCCGTTCGCAAGAGCCTCCGCTGGTGGTTGGTTCCCCAGAATCTGGAAAAAGGGAAATCCTTCAGTCCGATTTCCTGGAAGGTGGTCACTACAGATGCCAGCCTTATAGGCTGGGGAGCAGTACTGGAGCAATGGTCTCTCCAGGGCAGATGGTCGGATGCGGAAAAGGCCCTGCCCATCAATCTCTTAGAGATACGAGCAGCCCGGTATGCCCTAGTAGCATGGACATCCAAACTCCAAGGGTCCCCTGTCAGAATTCAATCAGACAATGCCACAGCAGTGGCATATATCAATCGTCAGGGGGGCACCAGGAGTCGTGCAGCCCAAAGGGAAGTAAATTACATCCTGAGATGGGCAGAAAGATATGTCCCAGCCATATCTGCGGTATTCATTCCAGGGGTGGAGAATTGGAAGGCGGACTTTCTAAGTCGCCAACAATTATGCCCAGAGGAATGGTCCCTTCATCCCAAGGTTTTCCGGACAATATGTCAGCGGTGGGGAACACCGGATGTAGATCTGCTAGCATCCAGATTCAACACAAAAGTGGACAGGTTTGTCTCTTGGACAAGGGATCCCCTAGCTTGCGGCTCGGATGCCCTAGTGTTCCCTTGGGATCAGTTCAAGCTGATATATGCATTCCCACCGCCACAATTGTTACCTCGATTACTCCGCAGAATCAGGGTAGAAAAGAAACCAGTGATTCTGGTGGCTCCAGCGTGGCCCCGAAGAGCATGGTACGCGGAGATTGTAAAAATGTCTGTGGGGAGTCCTTGGACCCTCCCACATCGTCCGGACCTGCTTTCGCAAGGACCGATATACCACCCTTCCTTACCAGCCCTAGGTTTGACGGCCTGGCTATTGAAGCCCACATTCTAAAAAAGAGAGGGCTCTCTAATCCTGTGGTATCTACCATGATCAATGCCAGGAAGCCGGTATCCAGGCAGATCTAATATAGAATCTGGAAGGCGTACATCGCGTGGTGTGAGGCCAAGAAATGGCATCCACATAAGTACGTAATAGGTAGGATTCTGGACTTCCTACAATGGGCTGTAGATAGGAAGCTTGCCTTGAGTACTATCAAAGGTCAGATTTCGGCCTTGTCAATATTTTTTCAAAGGCCCTTGGCTTCGCATTCACTAGTCAAAGCCTTTATACAAGGAGTGATGCGTATTAGTCCTCCGGTTAATATTCCCATATGTCCATGGGATCTAAACTTGGTTCTGTCGGTTCTACAGAAACAACCATTTGAACCATTACAGCATATTTCCTTGGTGCTTCTCACCAGGAAATTGATTTTTCTAGTAGCCATTTGTTCGGCTAAAAGAGTGTCGGAATTAGCAGCTATGTCCTGTAAGGAGCCATATCTGGTTATCCATAAGGACAGAGTAGTGTTACGTCCTCATCCAGCCTTTCTTCCTAAGGTGGTATCGAGGTTTCATTTGAACCAAGATGTGGTTCTTCCTTCTTTTTTCCCCAAACCTAGCTCGGTAGAGGAAAAGTTATTGCATTGTTTGGATGTAGTAAGAGCAGTTAAAGCTTATCTAAAAGCCACTGCTCAGATTCGCAGAACGGATACTTTGTTTATTCTGCCGGAAGGCCCCAGAAAGGGTCAGGCAGCGTCAAAATCTACTTTAGCCAAGTGGATTCGACAGGTCATAATACAAGCCTATGGCTTGAGAAGGAGACCGCCTCCGTTCAAAGTTAGAGCGCACTCCACAAGAGCAGTTGGAACTTCATGGGCAGTGCATCACCAGGCCTCCCTGGCTCAAGTCTGTAAGGCCGCAACATGGTCTTCAGTACACACGTTTACTAGGTTCTACCAGGTGGACGTTAGAAGTCAGGAGGATGTCGCCTTTGGGCGCAGTGTGTTGCAGGCCGCAAAAGATCCTCATGTCTGATAGCGCTCAGCTTATATATGGTGTATCCCCCCCCTCATTGGGCATTGCTTTAGGACATCCCATTAGTAATGACTATGCCGCTCTGTGTCCCGTGATGTACGAGAAAGAAAATAGGATTTTTATAACAGCTTACCTGTAAAATCCTTTTCTTGGAGTACATCACGGGACACAGAGCTCCCGCCCCTCTTTGGGGACACTTATTGCTTTGCTACAAAACTGAGGTGCTCCCGGATAGGAGGGGCTTATATAGGGGAGGGTACTTCCGGTTTTGGAAGTTGCCAGTGCCAGCACCTGACGGTATCTATATAACCCATTAGTAATGACTATGTCGCTCTGTGTCCCGTGATGTACTCCAAGAAAAGGATTTTACAGGTAAGCTGTTATAAAAATCCTATTTTTTTCATTTTGGATAATAGAGTAAGGGAGGGTCATAACCCCTATCAGCAGTGGCGGCTGTTTTTTTTGGGGGGGGAGGGGGGGCTGCAAACAACCTCCCCCCTGGATCGATTGATCGGCGCTGGTCCCTCCCCTCTCGCTCCCCGCTGTCAGTCAGTAGGTCGGGGGTCACCTGCACTACCTATCCCCCCCTCCCCCCGCGGGCGGTGTCGGTTGGTCATCCACCCTCGCACTTACCCCATCTAGGTTGCGGACGGGCGGCGGTTTGCGGCTTCCATCGGGTCTTCTCCTCCTCTTCATCATGGTGGGTTCTGCCATGCATCTACTCCTCCTAGGCGTCCAATCGTCCTTTTTAGCCAATCGGGTGATGGGTCTCAGGACCCGCTTTAAATTGGTGTAGACATACACTAGATGTCTTCAGCTTATAAAAGCCATGTCTGGGCTTCTGCTGTGTTGCTGTCCCTTTAAGGAGGAAAGGGCTGCCTCCAGGTGAGCCTGCTTCCTCTTTGTACACTGTTATTACAGTGGCGGCCCGTCCATACAGGGCTCAGGGGCGCTGCCCCCCTAATTCATGCATCCGGCCCCTAATCTACATGCAGGGCGCTGGACGCATGGATTTAAATGGGTTAATTTTTTTATTTTTTTAAGCACATGATTAGAGCCTAAGGCTCTAATTGGCTTAATAAAAGGGCTCCCTGAACCCAACCAGTTGCGTGACAACAGCAAATTATTATTCACTATTGTCTTCTTGATTCTCCTCCTGGCCAATCAGGAAGCGGGTCTTAAGACCCGATTGGCCGAGAGGAGAAACAATTGTATTGGCCGCTGAGGGAAGGAGGAGGGAAGCCGCCAAGGAGGAAGCCGCCGTGAAGCCAAAGACGCAGGGTGAAGCCGCCGAGGACGAGGAGATGCAGGAAGGAGCCGAAGCTGCCCGCCACCTAGATGGGGTAGGTGCAGAGCTAGTCGGGGGACAAGCAAGCATGGGGGGGGGGGGGGTTGGTGGCGTCAGGTTGTCTTGTTTGACGCCCCCCCCAAAAAAAATATTCAGCACCAGCCGCCACTGCTGTTATATATCAGCCTTTCTGAACCGGGGTGTTGTCTGGGTTCATTAGGCGCACCATCAAATGGTGGCGTAACACATGCATAACAGCACAAAATATACAGTATGTGTTCTGTGCAGGAGCGTGCTTGATTGCGCCCAGGGCCGGTGCTACCACTAGGCAAACTAGGCAGCCGCCTAGGCAGGGCCGCCATCAGGGGGGTACAGGCAGTACACCTGTAAGGGGCCCCGGATGGCATCCCCCCTTTTTTTTGTAAGGGGCCCAGAGGTCCCCAGAGCCCCGGATGGCAACCCCCCCTTTTTTATATATATATTTTTTGTTTTTATAAAAAAAAAAAAAAAATTGTAAGGGGCCCAGAGGTCCCCAGAGGCCCGGAGGTCCCCGGGGCCCCGGATGGTAACCCCCTTTTTTATGTATTTAAAAAAATATATATATTTTAATTTATTTTTTGTAAGGGGCCCAGAGGTCCCCAGAGGCCCGGATTTTTTTTATAAATTATTATTATTATTATTATTATTTGTAAGGGGCCCAAAGGTCCCCAGAGGCCCGGAGGTCCCCAGGGCCCCGGATGGCAACCCCCCTTTTTTTATTTTTATTTTGGTCTTTCTTTGTTCGTCAGCCCCCCCCCGACCTCAACAATTCGCGGTGGCAGCACCCCCCCCCCCCCCCGCTTCTCAATTCCTCAATTTGCGGCCGCTCCCCCCGATTCTCAATTCTCAATTTGCGGTGGCAGCACCCCCCGGTTCTCCTCTGCTCCAGGGGGCCCATGTCCCAAAATTCCTGATGCCTTGGGCGCACTGCTGCCTAGGGCGCCCGGCCACTGGTGTTCCTACTCTCTTCTCTCTGCAGCAAGCAACTAAGTCTCAGCATCAGCAGGCAGCCGCTCCGTTCGCACATAGTGTCGGAGGCGCTGCGGCGGTGGAGGACTGTGTCTGTGTCCTGACTCCCGATTGAATGGAAGCAAGCAAACATTCATTGATGGGCACTGGTGAGGCTGCATTGGTGGACGCTGGTGAGGCTGCATTTGATGGGCACTTCAATAAAAAGGTGGGGTACACATGGGCAGGGAAAAGGGGGTAGAGTCAGGGGTGGAGCCAAGGGGGGGGCGGCAAAATTAGGTTTCGTCTAGGGTGTCAAAAATCCTTGCACCAGCCCTGATTGCGCTCCCCCAGCACAAAGACCCAGCTGTCACCCACAACTGCTATTCTCAGAGCAAGTAGTAGCTGGTAGGACTGGGTCACAATCATGTGATTACTGTGATAGCCAATCACAATGATCACTAATATTAGAACCCGCCCCTGTACTGTTTCCCTCCTCTGTGATACATTGTATCTTTTTCCCCTCTTTAGAGAAGTCTGTAGACAACAGCAAAAAAAAATAAAAAATGACAAAGAAAAAATGTAGACAAATGAGTTAGGTTGGGGTTTTATATGTAATGTTGGTGTGTTTTAGGCCCCTTTCACACGAGGCGGATCCGTCCGAATGGAATCCGCCTTCTCAGCGGGGAATCTCTCTGCTGATCCCCACTGATCAGGCGAATGGATGACAGGTCCGTGTCCGCTATGCAGAGCAGACAAGGACGGAGCCCGCTCTCCTCTATGGCGTGGTTAGGATGGAAACGGACCCGCTGGACAGATGAGGAACGCCTGTTTTATTGTCGGATCGGATTCCCGGTGGGTGTCAGCGGACACATCCGCCGCCCCATAGAGGACAATAGGTGGTCCGATCGGGCCCGCCTGAAAAACGATCGGTCCACTGGTGTGAAAGGGGCCTTAGGCAGGATGCAAAAACCCCCCCCAAAAAACACACTATTGTTTCTGGCAGTGGTGGCCCATCCATAGAGGGTGCACGGGCGCCACCCCCCCTGTCCATGCGTCTGTCCCCCTGATCTACATATCAGGCCGCCGGACTATGGATTGCAATGCGGGGGGAGAGGGGTTTGAAGCATGTGATTAGAGCCAGAGACTCTAAGACCCCTTTCACACTGAGGAGAAAACTCCTGCCCCTGCAGTCTCAATGTGAAAGCCTGAAGGTTTTCACACTGGAGCGGTGCACTAGCAGGACCGCTCCAAAAGTCCTGCTAGCCGCATCTTTGGAGCGGTGAGAGGAGCGGTGTGTTTACCGCTCCTTCCCATTGAAAGTAATGGGAAACTGCGGTGGCACGGGAGAGCCCGGAGAAGCACCGGCTGGCGGCGGGAGGGGGGATGTCCCTTCCCGTCGCCTATAAGAACGATCAAGCGGCGGAACTGACGCTATAATCGTTCTTCTCGTGCACAGAATCGCCGGCATGAAAGAATGATATCTGAATGATGCCTCTAGCTGCAGGCATCACTTAGATCATAGGTGTGCGCAGCCTATTGCATTAGGGTGTGCACCTCGAAGCTCCAACACATATGCATTTGATATATTTACCGGCCTCTTCCCAGCTCTCCATCTTGAAACAATGGGAGAAAGGGGGAGCAAGGGAGCACATGGGGGACCCGGGCAACAGAAGGAAGAGGAACAGGGAAATGAGGGGTGGCGGGGGTGGCATATATTAGTACCAATCCCCTATATTTTCCTCCTATGGCAGCTGAATGTTGACAAAAGGGAGAGGAGGAGAAGCCTACTTTCAGCTGCTGCAGAAGGAAAATACAGATCGGTTCCACTAAATTCCACCCCCGCCACCTCTCCTGTCCAGGTTCTGAGGGTCAGCAAGGAAGGATTGTGATTTACCTATCACCTGCCCACCGTTGACAGGTTGCCAACCCCAGGATTAGGGTGTGCCCAGGCACACCTTGCACACCCCTTGTGCACGCCTATGATTCAGATTATCCCCCCACAAATTCAAGGACGTCATATGACGTCCACTCAGGATGGGAGATCCCATCTGTGGACGTCATATGACTATGGCTGGGTAATGAAGTGGTTAAAAAAAAAAAGTATAACTGACCTGGCGTGCCTTTGCGATTTTGTATACTTTTTGGTTGAATTCCCTCAGGCTCGGCTCCACACCGTAGCTGGGAACTCAGATAGTATGCAGTTAGGGGCCACACTTTTTAGAGGTGCCTTGACACCGCAGCGTGGCTTCCACATTTATTTGTAATGTACCAACTCAAACTTCTTTTTTTAATCCAAGCATTTCGTTTTTTGCTTGAAAGAGTGGCGGGGCGCCGGGACCCCTCTGTAAGGTTTTTTTTCTTTGTAGAGAGCAGCTCTGTTAAGTGTCCTGCAGGGGGCAGTGTGCTCCCTCTACACACAGATCAGTGATTGTAATGACGCACACTGACAGACATACAAGTAAAGTGTATCTACAGACAAGACTTTTCATTTTGCTTGTGGGATAGACGGTGAGGGATTAGAACCCCTGTCAAGTTTTTACTGCTGTCTATGTCCCCGTTAGGGAGTTTCTCTGTTTGTACTGGAGACCAGGGCCACCTATAGGGGGTACTGGAGACCAGGGCCAGCTATAGGGGGTACTGGCAGTACTCTCCTACCGGACCCCTATATCCTCCCATCCCCTCTCTCTGCACCTCATCCCTCTCTTACTACAATTCTGAGGATCCCCCACTCCTGGCGGGGAAAGGGCATATCCAGGCAGAGCTGGCAGTGCAGGAAATTTGGGGGATCAGCAGTGAGCTGAGCACAGGGCACCATGGCAATCACTACAGAAGAGGCCCCCGGAGGTGATTGGGCACCTCCCCTCCAAGTGAAGCATCACTCCAAATCCTGAAGTTGGGAACAGACAAGATATAAGTGGTTGGGGGAGGCAGAATGTGGGGTGGCGTAGGGAATATAGAGTGCAGAGTTGTGGGGAAGGGTGGACTGAGTGAGATGTAATGGGGGAACATGAAGAGTATTGGGGGATGCAGGTGGTGCAAGGTGATAGGTAATGGGGGGTGCAGAGTGAGGTGTAATGGGGGAACAGGAAGAGTAATGGGGGATGCAGCTGGTGCAAGGTGCTGGGTAATGGGAGAAGCAGAGTGAGGTGTAATGGGGTACAGGTTGAATAATGGGGGGTGCAGAGTGAGATGTAATTGGAGTACAGGAAGAGTATTGGGGGGTGCAGGTGGTGCAAGGTGCTGGTTATTGGGAGATGCAGAGTGAGGTGTAATGGGGGTACAGAAAGAGTAATGGGGGGGGGGGGTGCAAGGTGCTGGGTAATGGGGGGTGCAGAGTGAGGTATAATGGGGGTACAGGAAGAGTAATGGGGGATGCAGGTGGTGCCAGGTGCTGGGTAATGGGGGTGCAGAGTGAGGTGTAATGGGGTACAGGTTGAATAATGAGGGGTACAGAGTGAGATGTAATTGGAGTATAGGAAGGGTATTGGGGGGATGCAGGTGGTGCAAGGTGCTGGGTATTGGGGGTGCAGAGTGAGGTGTAATGGGGTACAGGTTGAATAATGAGGGGTGCAGAGTGAGGTGTAATTGGAGTACAGGAAGAGTAATGGGGGATACAGGTGGTGCAAGGTGCTGTGTAATGGGAGATGCAGAGAGAAGTGTAATGGGGGTACAGAAAGAGTAATAATGGGGGGGGGGTGCAAGGTGCTGGGTAATGGGGGTACAGGAAGAGTAATGGGGGATGCAGGTGGTGCAAGGTGCTGGGTAATGGGGGTGCAAAGTGGGGTGTAATGGGGATGCAGAGTGGGGTGTAATGGAGATGCAGAGTGAGGTGCAATGGGGGTGCAGAGTGGGGTGTAATGGGGATGCAGAGTGAGGTGTAATGGGGGTGCAGAGTGAGGTGTAATGGGGGTACAGAAAGAGTAATGGGGGGTGCAAGGTGCTGGGTATTGGGGGATGCAGAGTGAGGTGGACTGGGGGTACAGGAAGAGTAATGTGGGATGCAGGTGGTGCAAGGTGCTGGGTAATGGGGGTGCAGGGTGAGGTGTAATGGGGTACAGGTTGAATAATGAGGGGTGCAGAGTGAGGTGTAATGAGGGTACAGGAAGAGTAATGGGGGATGCAGGTGGTGCAAGAGGCTGGGTAATGGGAGATGCAGAGTGAGGTGTAATGGGGGTGCAGAGTGGGGTGTAATGGGAATGCAGAGTGAGGTGCAATGGGGGTGCAGAGTGGGGTGTAATGGGGATGCAGAGTGAGGTGTAATGGGGATGCAGAGTGAGGAGTAATGGGGATGCAGAGTGGGGTGTAATGGGGATGCAGAGTGGGGAGTAATGGGGGATGCAGGTGGTGCAAGGTGCTGGGTAATGGGGGTGCAGAGTGAGGTGTAATGGGGGTGCAGAGTGGGGTGTAATGGGGATGCAGAGTGAGGTGTAATGGGGATGCAGAGTGGGGTGTAATGGGGATGCAGAGTGGGGTGCAATGGGGGTGCAGAGTGGGGTGTAGGGAGTGCAGAATGTGGAGAATGCAAGGAGTACAGAGTGCTGGGGTATTGGGGATACAGGGGATGTAGAGTGTTGGGGTGTTGGAATGCAGATCCTGGGCGATGATCACTGAGCTGTGTGCACAGAGGGAGCTTGGGGGCCCCCCCAGCATCTGTGGTTGCAGCCAGGGCCGGTGCTACCACTAGTCAAACTAGGCAGCCGCCTAGGGCCCCCTGCTGCCTAGGGCACCCGACCACTGGTGTTCCTACTCTCTTCTCTCTGCAGCAAGTAACTAAGTCTCAGCATCAGCAAGCAACCGCTGCTCCATTCGCACATAGTGTCGGAGGCGCGGTGGAGGACCGTGTCTGTTTCCCGACTCCCGAATGAATGGAAGCAAGCAAACATTCATTGATGGGCGCTGGTGAGGCTGCATTGATGGGCGCTTGTGAGGCTGCATTGATAGGCGCTGGTGAGGCTGCATTGATGGGCACTTGTGAGGCTGCATTGATGGGCGCTTGTGAGGCTGCATTGATGGGCGCTGGTGTGGCTGCATTTGATGGGCACTGGTGAGGCTGCATTGATGGGCGCTTGTGAGGCTGCATTGATGGGCGCTTGTGAGGCTGCATTGATGGGCGCTGGTGAGGCTGCATTTGATGGGCACTGGTGAGGCTGCATTGATGGGCGCTGGTGAGGCTGCATTGATGGGCGCTGGTGAGGCTGCATTGATGGGCGCTGGTGAGGCTACATTTGATGGGCGCTGGTGAGGCTGCATTTGATGGGCGCTGGTGAGGCTACATTTGATGGGTGATGGTGGGCTGCATTTGATGGGCACTGGTGAGGCTGCATTTGATGGGCACTGGTGAGGCTGCATTGATGGTCGCTTGTGAGGCTGCATTGATGGGCGCTGGTGAGGCTGCATTTGATGGGCACTGGTGAGGCTGCATTGATGGTCGCTTGTAAGGCTGCATTGATGGGAGCTTGTGAGGCTGCATTGATGGGCGCTGGTGAGGCTGCATTTGATGGGCGCTGGTGAGGCTACATTTGATGGGTGATGGTGGGCTGCATTTGATGGGCGCTTCATTAAAAAAGGTGGGGTATACATGGGCAGGGGAAAGGGGGTGGAGTCAGGGGTGGAGCGGCAAAATTAGGTTTTGCCTAGGGTGTCAAAAATCCTTTCACCAGCCCTGGTTGCAGCAGCCTTCTGATTCAAGCTTATAGGGAGATACGAGAGGGAGATTAAAATGTATAGGGAGAGACAGAAGGGAGGGTAAAATGTATGGGCAGACAGTGGGGGGGGGGGGTTAAAGTGAATGGGGAGACATGATGGGAGGGGGGGTTAGGGGAATATGGGGGTTGAATAAAGGACACTTGGGGTGAGGGGGTGTGGTTAAAGTGCATGGGGAGACACCGGGGAGGGGGTGGAGGAACGTTTTTAAAGAGCATGGGGAGACACTGGGGGAGGTAAAAATGAGGAGACACGAGAGAGGGAGCGGGGATAAATTGTATGGGAAAACACTGGGAGTAGGGAGGTTAAAGTATATAGGAAGACACTGGGGGGATGTTAAAGTGTGGAGGGGGAGAGTTGGAGACACCAGGGGTAAAGATAGAGGTTAAAGTGTATGGGGACACACTTATGGGGAGGTTAAGGTGTATGAGAAGTTACCAGGGAGGGATAAATGGAGGTTAATATACTTGGGGTGACACTGGGGGGGAGGTAAAAATGTAGGGGAGATGCTGGCTGGTGGGCCTGTCAGGCTTTTGGGGCCTCATGATTTTTATAGGACCTCTGCTGGAGACCACTGGGACTACTGGGAAAATGTTGGGTTTCCACCAGAAGTTCAACCAACAGAGAGTTCTTCCTTTACATTACCACATAAAACTTTTCTGTGTCACAACAACCAATCAGAAGTAATGTCACTGATGATGATGGCAGATAAGTTGCTGTGGTTTCCGGCACACATTGCTGCTTTATTCTGTATAAAGGAAATCTTATTAATGTGTTAATATTTTATAAGTAGGGATGAGCTTCGTGTTCGAGTCGAACATACGTTCGACTCGAACATCGGCTGTTCGATCGTTCGACGAAGATCGAACGATTTGGGCCGTTCGCGCCAAATTCGAGTGACGCGAACGGCCCACAATGCACTACGCCATCGCAGTGTCATCCAGGCGCTGTGATTGGCCAAGCATGCACTGTGACCCCGCATGCTTGGCCAATCACAGCGCCGGCAGCGAGGAGAGCAATGATTGGCCACAGGCAGGATGCCTGTGGCCAATTATTGCTGAGGGTGTTTAGTACACGCCCCACACTATAAAAGGCCGCCAGCACGGCGGCCTAGTGTAGTGTGTTCCGGAGCAGGGATAGAGCAGCATAGGCAGGGACAGTGACTGTTATTTCTTTCTTGCTTAACCTGGATTCCTTTAGTTTAGGGAAAGAGAAGGATAGGTAGGGAGAGTGTCAGTGTGTTTTGTGCTTGTGCTATAGTGTGCTTAAAAAAAACATTTATTCTAGGGACAGAAAACTGTAGGTAGGGACAGTGTCAGTTTCTTTCACTCTGCAAGTCCTTGTTTCCAGGGACCTGTAAGGACAGTGAGTGAATTGTCCTTGTGCTAAATTGTGCTTAAAAAAAACATTTATTCTAGGGACAGAAAACTGTAGGTAGGGAGAGTGTCAGTTTATTTCACTCTGCAAGTCCTTGTTTCCAGGGACCTGTAAGGACAGTGAGTGAATTGTCCTTGTGCTATATTGTGATTAAAAAAAACATTTTTTCTAGGGACAGAAAACTGTAGGTAGGGAGAGTGTTTTTTTTCTTTCACTCTGCAAGTCCTTGTTTCCAGGGACCTGTAAGGACAGTGAGTGAATTGTCCTTGTGCTATATTGTGATTAAAAAAAACATTTTTTCTAGGGACAGAAAACTGTAGGTAGGGAGAGTGTTTTTTTTCTTTCACTCTGCAAGTCCTTGTTTCCAGGGACCTGTAAGGACAGTGAGTGAATTGTCCTTGTGCTATAGTGTGCTTAAAAAAAACATTTATTCTAGGGACAGAAAACTGTAGGTAGGGACAGTGTCAGTTTCTTTCACTCTGCAAGTCCTTGTTTCCAGGGACCTGGAAGGACAGTGAGTGAATTGTCCTTGTGCTATATTGTGATTAAAAAAAACATTTTTTCTAGGGACAGAAAACTGTAGGTAGGGAGAGTGTTTTTTTTCTTTCACTCTGCAAGTCCTTGTTTCCAGGGACCTGTAAGGACAGTGAGTGAATTGTCCTAGTGCTATATTGTGCTTAAAAAAAACATTTATTCTAGGGACAGAAAACTGTAGGTAGGGAGAGTGTCAGTTTATTTCACTCTGCAAGTCCTTGTTTCCAGGGACCTGGAAGGACAGTGAGTGAATTGTCCTTGTGCTATATTGTGATTAAAAAAAACATTTTTTCTAGGGACAGAAAACTGTAGGTAGGGAGAGTGTTTTTTTTCTTTCACTCTGCAAGTCCTTGTTTCCAGGGACCTGTAAGGACAGTGAGTGAATTGTCCTTGTGCTATATTGTGATTAAAAAAAACATTTTTTCTAGGGACAGAAAACTGTAGGTAGGGAGAGTGTTTTTTTTCTTTCACTCTGCAAGTCCTTGTTTCCAGGGACCTGTAAGGACAGTGAGTGAATTGTCCTTGTGCTATAGTGTGCTTAAAAAAAACATTTATTCTAGGGACAGAAAACTGTAGGTAGGGACAGTGTCAGTTTCTTTCACTCTGCAAGTCCTTGTTTCCAGGGACCTGGAAGGACAGTGAGTGAATTGTCCTTGTGCTATATTGTGATTAAAAAAAACATTTTTTCTAGGGACAGAAAACTGTAGGTAGGGAGAGTGTCAGTTTATTTCACTCTGCAAGTCCTTGTTTCCAGGGACCTGGAAGGACAGTGAGTGAATTGTCCTTGTGCTATATTGTGATTAAAAAAAACATTTTTTCTAGGGACAGAAAACTGTAGGTAGGGAGAGTGTTTTTTTTTCTTTCACTCTGCAAGTCCTTGTTTCCAGGGACCTGTAAGGACAGTGAGTGAATTGTCCTTGTGCTATATTGTGCTTAAAAAAAACATTTATTCTAGGGACAGAAAACTGTAGGTAGGGAGAGTGTCAGTTTATTTCACTCTGCAAGTCCTTGTTTCCAGGGACCTGGAAGGACAGTGAGTGAATTCTCCTTGTGCTATATTGTGCTTAAAAAAAACATTTATTCTAGGGACAGAAAACTGTAGGTAGGGAGAGTGTCAGTTTATTTCACTCTGCAAGTCCTTGTTTCCAGGGACCTGTAAGGACAGTGAGTGAATTGTCCTTGTGCTATATTGTGATTTAAAAAAAACATTTTTTCTAGGGACAGAAAACTGTAGGTAGGGAGAGTGTTTTTTTTCTTTCACTCTGCAAGTCCTTGTTTCCAGGGACCTGTAAGGACAGTGAGTGAATTGTTCTTGTGCTATATTGTGCTTAAAAAAAATATTTTTTCTAGGGACAGAAAACTGTAGGTAGGGAGAGTGTCAGTTTCTTTCACTGTGAAAGTCCTTGTTTCAAGGGACAGAGAAGGACACCTGAAGGTAGCCCTTATTGCTTTTTTCCCATCTCCCTGCAGGCCATCTATTAGAATGTCTGGAAGGCAAACAAGGAGAGGCAGACAGTCAGGAGGCAATAAAAGAGGGCAAGCAGGCTCTGTGTCTGGGGGCAACAGTGCTGGTCGTGGACGCGGTGCATTGTCATCAGCACATGGCCATGGGACACGCTTGTCCTTCTTTTCGGCAGCTGGACATGTTGAGCCACATCATGCCGAAGACTTGGTAGAGTGGATGACCAAGCCCTCCTCCTCCTCCTCATCCTCTCTCACCCAGGCTCAGGGTACTGGAAAAGCAGCTGCCAAAGCGTCGTCTTCCCTGGTATCAATGTCAGACAAATCATCAGTCACTCCTTCCCTAGACCCACCATGTCCTCCTCCTGAGGAGTCCCCCGAACTGTTTCAGCACAGTGTTGGGTACATGCTCCAGGAGGATGCCCAGCGTTTCGAAGGGTCTGATGATGAAACCCAGCTAGAGGAAGGCAGTAGCGTGAGAGCAGACAGAGGGGATGCTCAAGAAGGACACCAATCTGGCAGTCATGTTCCAGCAGCTGCAGCATACTGCCAGATTGGCTCCAGTGATGAGGAGGGAGGGGATGATGAGGTCACTGACTCCACGTGGGTGCCTAATAGGAGAGAGGAGGAGGAGGAGGATGAGGAGGAGGCACATCTCCAACGAGGCAGGATGCCCTTTGGTGGCCAGCGTAAGGGCAGTACACCGACGGAATCACACCGCAGAGCTCCGCCTGTGCAGGGCGCTGCCTCTGCCCGTCATTCAAAAAGTTCTTTGGTGTGGGCCTTTTTTGAGGCTAGTGCATCAGATCGCACAGCTGCTGTTTGCAACATATGTCTCAAGCGTATATCGCGTGGCCAAAACATCAGCCGCTTGGGTACCACATGCCTGACCAGACATATGTTGACCTGCCATGCAGCTCGTTGGCAAGCCTACCTCAAAGACCCACACCAAAGAACAAAGCGGACCTCTCCTTGCACCGCATCAGCTGGGATCTCCAACCCCACTATAACTTCAGTCCTCTCTGAAACATGCACTGAGAGGAATGAAGGTGTAGAATTAGGTGTGTCACAGCCAAGTACTTGCGCCCACTCTGCTAGCAGTACACCGACGTCCGATTCTAGCAGGCAAATTTCCCTGCCCCAGCTGCTGGACCGTCGAAAGAAGTTCACTCCCAGCCATCCACATGCCCAGCGGTTGAATGCTAGCTTGGCTAAATTGCTAGCGCTTCAACTGCTGCCTTTTCAGTTGGTAGACTCGGCCCCCTTCCGTGAGTTTGTGCAATGTGCAGTTCCTCAGTGGCAGGTTCCCAAACGCCACTTTTTCTCACGGAAGGCTATTCCGGCTCTCTACCGGCATGTGGAAGGCAATGTCTTGGCCTCGCTGGACAGGGCGGTCAGCGGTAAGGTGCATATTACCGCTGACTCATGGTCCAGCAGGCATGGACAGGGACGTTACCTTTCTTTCACGGCCCATTGGGTCACTCTTTTGGCAGCTGGGAAGGATTCAGGACAAGGTGCAGTAGTGTTGGAGGTTGTCCCACCGCCACGCCTCCAAAATGCTACTACTGGTTGTGACACACCTCTCTCCTCCACCCCCTCCTCTTCTTCTTCCTCCATGGCCTCTTCCTGTGGTGTCCTATGAACCAGCGGTGCTCCGTAGCCGTTCACGGGGCTACGCAAGTACGCAGGCAAAAAGATGCCATGCCGTGCTTGCGCTGGTGTGTTTGGGGGACAGAAGCCACACTGGGGCAGAGGTCCTGTCTGCTCTGCAGGGCCAGGCCGAGAGGTGGTTGACGCCACGCCAGCTTAAGCCAGGAATGGTGGTTTGCGACAATGGCACCAACCTCCTCTCCGCCCTCCGACAGGGACAACTGACCCATGTGCCCTGTGTGGCTCACGTCCTTAACCTGGTGGTGCAGCGCTTCTTGGGCAGGTACCCGGGCTTACAGGATGTCCTGAGGCAGGCCAGGAAAGTCTGTGTGCATTTCCGCAGATCTTATAATGCCAGTGCTCGCCTGGCTGAGCTGCAAAAGGAGTTGAACCTGCCCAAGAACCGCCTTATATGTGACATGCCCACCAGGTGGAACTCAACGTTGGCCATGCTGCAGCGGCTGCACACGCAGCAGAGGGCCATCAATGAGTACCTGTGCGACTACGGCACCAGGACAGGGTCAGGGGAGCTTGGTTTTTTTTCTCCACGCCAGTGGGGCATGATCAGGGATGCATGCACTGTCCTGGCACCATTTGAGGAGGCCACGAGGATGGTGAGCAGTGACAGTGCATGCATCAGTGACACTGTACCTCTTGTCCACCTGTTGGAGCACACGCTGCGTGGAATAATGGACAGGGCACTTGAGGCAGAACAGAGGCAGGAAGAGGAGGACTTCCTTGCCTCTCAAGGCCCCCTTTACCCAGACAGTGTTCCTTCTGTCCCACCCATCGCACAGGAAGAGGAGGAGGAGGAGGAGGAGGAGGAGGAGGAGGAGGATTGTGTCAGCATGGAGGTGGAGGCTGGCACTCAGCATCATCAGCAGCAGTCTTTTAGGGATGATTTACAGTCCCAAGAAACCAGTGGACTTGTACGTGGCTGGGAGGAGGTGGCTGCGGATCATGTCGTCCTTAGTGACCCAGAGGACTCCGGAGCGAATGCCTCAGCAAACCTACGCTGCATGGCCTCCCTGATCCTGCAAAGTCTGCGGAAGGATCCTCGTATTCTTCGGATCAAGGAGAGGGACCATTACTGGCTGGCCACTCTCCTTGATCCACGGTACAAGGGTAAGGTTGCGGACCTTATGTTACCGTCGCAGAGGGAGCAGAGGATGAGACAACTCCGGGAGGCCTTGCAGAAAGGTCTGTGCAACGCGTTCCCAGAGACTGGGAGGTTGCAAACTCCTGGTCCTGGACAACGAGTTGCTGAGGCTTCGGCCAGTCAAAGAAGGAGCGGTGGGGAAGGTGGCCGTCTGACCGATGCGTTCAGACAATTCTTTAGTCCGCAGCCCCAAAGTATGATCGGTTCCAGCAACCATCGCCAGCGTCTGATAAACATGGTGCAGGAATATCTAGGGGCAAGGTCAGACTTGGACACCTTCCCCACCGAAAATCCTCTGGCTTACTGGGTCTTGAGGATGGATCACTGGCCAGAGCTTGCACAGTATGCAATTGAGCTACTGGCCTGTCCTGCATCCAGCGTTCTTTCGGAACGCACATTCAGTGCTGCTGGAGGATTTGTCACGGATCACAGGGTGCGCCTGTCCACCGACTCGGTTGATCGACTGACTTTCATCAAGATGAACCAGTCTTGGATCACCACCAGCTACCACACACCTGATGCTGATATAACAGACTAATTGATTTTAACATGTCACATCCCTTCAAGACTGATGCTGATGCTGAGTGCCTGTGCTGTTATGTTGACTGGCTATCCTCCTCCTCCGAGTCCTCAATGATACGATTGATGATGATAGCTTGTAAGATCATTTTTGTTTATGGGTGCCGCCACCAGTGCCTAACGCCCAATTTTTCAGCCCCTGTTTAACAGGGGCGTGTAATTACAATTTTTGAAGCAATACTTTGCAACAGGGCTCATTGCTGTGCTCCAAGTACAGTATCTGTGAGGAGTTGCAGTGTTGTGCCACCAGTGCCTAAGGCCCAATTTTTCAGCCCCTGTTTAACAGGGGCGTGTCATTACAATTTTTGAAGCAATACTTTGCAACAGGGCTCATTGGTGTGCTCCAAGTACAGTATCTGTGAGGAGTTGCAGTGTTGTGCCACCAGTGCCTAAGGCCCAATTTTTCAGCCCCTGTTTAACAGGGGCGTGTCATTACAATTTTTGAAGCAATACTTTGCAACAGGGCTCATTGCTGTGCTCCAAGTACAGTATCTGTGAGGGGTTGCAGTGTTGTGCCACCAGTGCCTAAGGCCCAATTTTTCAGCCCCTGTTCAACAGGGGCATGTAATTACAATTCTTGATCTAATAATTCACAGCAGGGCCCATTGCTGCACCCACCAAGAGTAACTGTCAGGGCTTACAGTGTTGTGGCACCAGCACCACCATCAAAGGCCCAATTTTTACTACCACTGTTCAACAATTATATGTAATTAAAATTCCTGATATAATAGTTGACAGCAGGGCGTTCCAGCACCAACCAAGAGTAACTGTGAGTGCTTACAGTGTTGTGCCAACACCAACAACTAAGGGGCCTATTTCTGCAGAGTATATACGGCAGGTCCCTACTTTCAAACATCCAACTTACAAACGACTCCTACTTGCAAACGCAAGAAGACAACAGGAAGTGAGAGGAAATCTACCACTAGGAAGGAAAATTCTCTCCTGTAAGAATAAATATGGGAGAAAGGTGTCTCCTCTGTACTGATGCTTTATCAGCAATCCTTGTTTCAAGAAAAAGACCACATTTCAAAAAGAGTTGTCATTGGGACGGAAAGTGAGGTGAAATGTTCTGAACAGGGGCACAGACAGCAAAACAAATGTTACAGGGGTGATAACCCTTACCTATGTTTTCCAAAAAGTTTAAAAATAGATTTTTGGTCTGGAGCTACACTTCAACAATGTACCTGTTCAAAATTACAAACAGACTCTACATAAGAACAAACCTACAGTCCCTGTCTTGTATGCACCGCCTGTATAGGGCTGTTCAGAGTATATAGGGCCTTTTTTATTTTATGTGCGGGGTTCCCCTTAATATCCATACAAGACCCAAAGGGGCTGGTAATGGGCTGGGGTAGGGGGGGGGTCATGGGGTAGCTATGCCATTTTTCTTAAAGAATTTCATCCATATTACCGGGACCAGACATTACATTAAAGCCGCAAGCAGTTTTAAATGGCTTTTTTTTCCTTTAGAAGTGTCATTTTGTGCAGGGACAGTTCTAAACACGGGAAACACGTGGCACTTCACAGGCATACTTTAGACACCCCCCAGGTACAATATTTAAAGGAATATTTGACTTTTTTTTTTTCACTTTATGCATCATTAAAATGACTGCTCCCGAAAAACGACCGTTTTTAAAACTTCTTTTTGCATTGATACATGTCCCCTGGTGCAGAACCCGGGTTCCCAAACCCTTTTTAGGACAATAACATGCATAATAGTTGTTATAATTAGCACTTTAGAATTCGAACGTTCGCATCCATTGTATTTAATAGGGTTCTAATGTTCGTTCGAACTTTCGGTCCGTTCGCGGGTTCTGGTGCGAACCGAACCCGGGGGTGTTCGGCTCATCACTATTTATAAGCCTCGTTCTCTGTATAGTGTGTAATTCTATATATACACGGGACAGACATATGTGTTCCTTACATGCAGTCTATGCTCTCCAGTCCACTTTATTGTTCCTCTCTCAGTAACGATTCCATTGTCTGATATTCTGATACAGTATATGGCCAAACGTCCATAGGCCCCCCTAACCTTCACAAGAAACTTGTTGGACCCATTGCAGAACTTTTTATTTTATTTATTACAGGTATTTATATAGTGCCGTAAATTATTGTAGCAGTTTACACATATATATTATTCATTCACATCAGTCCCTGCCCTCAAGGAACTTACAATCTAAGGTCCTTAACTCACATTCATATCCATACCAGGGCCAATTTAGACAGGGGCCAATTAACCTACCAGCATGTCTTTGGAGTGTGGAAGGAAACTAGAATACCCAGAGGAAACCCACGCAGGCACAGGGAAGGCATGCAAACTACATGCAGGTAGAGCCATGGTTGGGATTCGAACCGATGACCCCAGTGCTACTAGGTAGAAGTGCTAGCCACTTAGCCACTGTGCTGCTATGGCCATTAATATCAAGTTGCCCCCACCATGACTATTAATATCAAGTTGCCCCCCCACCACCATGGTCATTAATATAGATTTGACCCCTCCCATGACCATTAATATGGAGTTGCCACCCCCCATGGCCATTAATATGAAGTTTACCCCTCTCCACGGCCAATAATTTGGAGTCCCTCCAAGGCCATTAATACGGAGTCCCTCCAAGGCCATTAGTACAGTGTCCCTCCAAGGCCATTAATACAGAGTCCCTCCAAGGCCATTAATACAGAGTCCCTCCAAGGCCATTAATACAGAGTCCCTCCAAGACCATTAATACAGAGTCCCTCCAAGGCCATTAATACAGAGTCCCTCCAAGGCCATTAATACAGAGTCCATCCAAGGCCATTAATACGAAGTCCCTCCAAGGCCATTAATACAGAGTCCCTCCAAGGACATTATTGCGGAGTCCCTCCAAGGCCATTATTACGGAGTCCCTCCAAGGCCATTAATATGGAGTCCCTTCAAGTCCATTGATATGGAGTCCCTCCAAGGCCATTAATACAAAGTCCCTCCAAGGCCATTATTATGGAGTCCCTCCAAGGCCATTAATACGAAGTCCCTTCAAGGACATTATTATGGATTCCCTACAAGGCCATTAATACAGATTCCCTCCAAGGCCATTAATATGGAGTCCCTTCAAGGCCATTGATATGGAGTCCCTCCAAGGCCATTAATATGGAGTCCCTTCAAGGCCATTGATATGGAGTCCCTCCAAGGCCATTAGTATTAAGTCCCTCCAAGGCCATTATTATGGAGCTGCCCCCTCTATGGCTATACCATCCTCCACTCTTCTGGGGAGACTTTGCATGAGATTTTGGGGTGTCTGTGGGAATTTGTGCCCATTTGTGAGGTCAGGTACTGATGTTGCATGAGAAGACCTGGCTCACACATCAGGCCTCATGTTGGGCACCAAAAAAATAAAAAAGACCTGGCTCACCATTCCAGTTCATCCCAAAGGTGTTCAGTAGGGATGAGGTCAGGGATATGTACAGGACACCCCAGTTCCTCCACACCAAACTGGTCACACCATGTCTTTATGGAGCTGGCTTTGTACACAGGGGCACAATCACGGTGGAACAGAAAAGGGTCTTTACCAAACTTTTACTACAAAGTTGGAGGAGCAAAATTGTCTACAACGTCTTTGTATGATGGAGTATTACCAGGACCCTTCACTGGAGACACCTGAACTCAATCTTTTGGAAGAGGGGTTCCTATACTTTTGGCCATATAGAGACTTTCAGATTCTTATTCCAATAATAACTTTGGGCTCCCTTTAGATCTGGTGGGGATCCTACAGACAAATGATGATTCGCAGCTCAAACCTCACAGGTTGTTCCCCATTCGGCATTATTAAGTGATTAGAATGTCAGCTCAGCAGGCTAGGATCCTTCCTATGTCTAGTTGTACTTCTGTGTAATTAATCATTAATGTGCCTGAGCTGGTAAATTTGCCCCTTATCTCGCTATTAGGAAACATCAGAGATGTCAGGTCACTGGAACGAAGGACAGTACAAAATCCAGAGAGGGGGATTATGGGAATGCCGCCCATCACAAGCTCGCCTGCCAAAGATGTAGAAATATGATGAGTGCTGAGGACAGGGAGACGCTTATGAGCGACCTACATGCAGCACGTGCGCAGCCACATAATGGGGTATTGTGTCAGGGTGTCCTGGATTGTCCCATCGCTGGCTTTTCCTCTCTGCTCAGTGATGTATGAAAGACGCAGACAAAACACGACATTCAGGATAAATATGCTGTGAGATGGTTTGCTTATCTGGGTCTACGTGGAGGCTTTGAGGTTTTGTGGGGATGGAATAAAGTTCTATTCCAATGTTCAGCCTATAACAACCCCAAAATCTTCTCCGTGACACCAGCCTTGCAGATATTTAGATAAGTCTAGAGTAGAGGGTTATGGTTAGGGTTAAACCTAAAGGATTACTGGGTTATGGTTAGGGTAGAGAGGGTTAGAGTTAGGATTAGAGGGTTACCGCATATACTCGAGTATAAGCCGACCTGAATATAAGCCGAAGCACCTAATTTTACCACAAAAAAATGGGAAAACGTATTGACTCGAGTATAAGCCTAGGGTGTCCATCTGCATGCCTCACTTTGTCCATGTGCATGCCTCACTGTGTCCATGACTAGACTGATGTTTAACATGGGCGTCTATTGAAGGGTTGCCCGGCTTTGAAAAATCGGTGCTCACCGGCCATAGGTCCTCCAGACAAAAAACTTTGCACACTTGTAGAGGAAGAGTGCGGCTATATGTGTGCCAAGTTTGGGGTCCAGGAGACCTACAACCGGCCGGTACCGGGTCCCCAAAATCACCAGAGAAATGACTGTTTAACATGGGAGTCTTTAGAAGGGATGCCCGGCTTTGAAAAATCGGTGCTCCCCGGCCGTAGGTCCCCTGGACAACAAACTTTGCACACTTGTAGAGGAAGAGTGGGGCTATATGTGTGCCAAGTTTGGGGTCCAGGGGAGCTACGGCCGGCTTGTACCGGGTCACCAAAATCTGGGAGATCAGGCGCAAAAAGGCAACTCGAGTATAAGCTGAGGGGGGCATTTTCAGCACAAAAAAAGTGCTGAAAAACTTGGCTTATACTCGAGTATATACGGTATGTCCCATACACACAACCGGTTTTCCGGACATGCCAAAAACCGAAGTTTTCCCCGACGTGATTCCTCTCAAGCCTGCCTTGCATACACACACGTTCATTAAAAAAAAATGCTCGACCAAAGCGCGGTGACGTCCAACATGTACGACAGCACTATAAAGGTGACGTTCCATTCAAATGGCGCCACCCTTTGGGATGCTTTTGCTGATCTCGTGTTAGTAAAAGTTTGGTGAGAGATGATTCGCGCTTTTCAGCCTCGTGCTTATTCAGTCCGTTACAGCGTGACGAATGTGCTATCTCCATTATGAACGCTAGTTTTACCAGAACGAGCGCTCCCGTCTCATACTTGATTCTGAGCATGCACGGTTTTTTTTTTCCCCTCGGAAAAGCATACACACGACCGGTTTTCGCGACGAGGAAAAGACTGACGGGAAACACGACGGGAAAAAATAGAGCAGGTTCTAAATTTCTTGCGGGCAGTTTTCTCATCGGGAAAACTGCTATGGAGCATAAACACGACCGGTTTTCCCGAACAATCGAAAAAATGGCAGTTTTCTCGTCGGGAAAACCGATCGTGTGTACGAGGCATTAGAGTTAGGATTGGAGGGTTAGTACTGGGTCTACATGGAGTCTTTGAGGTTCTGTTCCAATGTTTAGCCTATAACAACCCCAAAATCTTCGCAGTGACACCAGCCTTGCGGATATTTAGATAAGTCTAGGGTAGAGGGTTATGGTTAGGATTAAACCTAAAGGATTACTGGGTTATGGTTAGGGAGAGGGGGTTAGAGTTAGGGCTAGAGGGTTAGTACTAGGTCTACATGGTGTCTTTGGTGTTCCGTTCCAATGTTCAGCCTATACCAACCCCAGAATATTCTCTGTGACACCAGCCTTGCAGATATATAGATAGGTCTAAGGTAGAGGGTTATGGTTACGGTTAGAGTTAGGGTTAGTGGGTTAGCGTTTAGGTGAGAGGGTTATTGTTAGGGCTAGAGGGTTAGTATCGGGTCTACATGAAGTCTTTGATGTTCCGTTCCAATGTTCAGCCTATAACAAACCCCAAATCTTCTCTGTGACACTAGCCTTACAGATATTTAGATAAGTCTAGGGTAGAGGGTTATGAGTAGGGTTAGATTTAAAGGGTTAGTGGGTTATGGTTAAGGAGAGAGGGTTATGCCGCGTACACACGATCAGAAATTCCGACAAGAAACGTCCGATGTGAGCTTTTTGTCGGAAATTCCAACCGTGTGTAGGCTCCATCGGACTTTTGCTGTCGGATATTCCGCCAAGAAAAGATTGAGAGCAGGTTCTCTATTTTCTATTTTTGAATTCCGATCGTCTGTAGCAATTCCGACGCGCAAAATTCCTACACATGCTTGGAAACAAATAGACGCATGCTCGGAAGCATTGAACTTCATTTTCTCGGCTCGTCGTAGTGTTGTACGTCAACGCGTTCTTGACGGTCGAAATTTCAGAGAACTTTTGTGTGACCGTGTGTATGCAAGCCAAGCTTGAGCGGAATTCCGTCGGAAAAACCATCCAAGGTTTTTCCGATGGAAATTTCCAATCGTGTGTACGCTGCATAAGAGTTAGGATTAGAGGGTTAGTACTGGGTCTACATGGAGTCATTGATGTTCTGTTCCAATGTTCAGCCTATACCAACCCCCAAATCTTCTCTGTGACACCAGCCTTACAAATATTTTGAAAAGTCTAGGGTTAGAAGTTTATGGTTAGGGTTAGAGTTGGGGTTAGAAATAAAGGGTTGGTGGGTTAAGGTTAGGAAGAGAGGTTTAGGTACAGAGAGCTAGAGTTTAGGTTAGAGGGTTAGTACTGTGTCTACATAGAGTGCTTGATGTTCTGTTCCAATGTTCAGCCTACAACAACTCCAAAATATTCTCCATAACACCAGCCTTACAGATAATTAGATAAGTCTAGGATTAGAGGGTTAGAATTAAAGGGTTAGGGTTAGGCAGTGAGGATTAGAGTTAGGTTTAGAGGATTAGGGTAAGTATTAGGATGAGGGGGCTAGAGTTTGGGTTAAAGGGTTATAGTTAGGGTTAGAGGGTTAGGATTGGGGGTTAGAGTTTAGGTTAGCGGGTTAGTACTGGGTCTACATGAAGCCTTTGATGTTCTGTTCCAATGTTCAGCCTATATATAACAACCCCAAAATCTTCTCCATGATTCCAACTTTGCAGATATTTAGCTAGGGTAGAGGGTTATGGTTAGGGTTTGGGTTTGGGTTAGAAATAAAGGGTTGGTAGGTTATGGTTAGAAAAAAGGGTTATGCCGTGTACACACGATCGATTTTCTCGACGGTGAAAACACAGTCGAGAAAATCGACGGGAAAAACGAGGAACGGCTTGCTTCCTTACGCACGGCCGGTTTTCCTGACCTTTTTTCTCTTGGTCGAGAAAAACGACCGTGTGTAGGCTCCCCGACAGTGATTCCCTATGGGGGAAAACTGCCGTGGAAAAAAATGCCGTGAATCACGACAAGAAAAATTAGAGCATGTTCTAATTTTTCTCGTCGTGATTCATGCCGTTTTTCTCGTCGGGAAAAATTATGAAAAGCCCACACACGGTCGTTTTTCTCGTCAAAGAGAAAAAATGTCATTTTTCCCGACGAGAAAATTGGTCGTGTGTACGCGGCATTAGAGTTAGGATTAGGAGGTTAGAGTCTAGGTTAGAGGGTTAGAGTTAAGGCTAGTAGGTTATTTCCGGGTCGACATGAAGTCTTTGATGTTCTGTTCCAATGTTTAGCCTATAACAGCCCCAAAATCTTCTCTGTGACCCCAACCTTGCAGATCATTTGTGTCCATGTATAAAAATGTGCTTCGCTCAGGTATAATAACTACAGTAAAAGTGCTAATAAACCTCATATGAGAAAACACTGTGCAAACATAGCTGAAAATTTCTGCCACCTGTAGAAGACCATAGAACAGGAACACCATGAGAAAAGAGTGTTCTCCTTCGGCCTCCCACGTGTTTCAGTTGAGGTGGACCTCTTGATTAGTGATGAGCCGAACACCCCCGGGTTCGGTTCGCACCAGAACCCGCGAACGGACCGAAAGTTCGAACGAACATTAGAACCCTATTAAATACAATGGATGCGAACGTTCGAATTCTAAAGTGCTAATTATAACAACTATTATGCATGTTATTGTCCTAAAAAGGGTTTGGGAACCCGGGTTCTGCACCAGGGGACATGTATCAATGCAAAAAGAAGTTTTAAAAACGGTCGTTTTTCGGGAGCAGTCATTTTAATGATGCATAAAGTGAAAAAAAAAAAGTCAAATATTCCTTTAAATATCGTACCTGGGGGGTGTCTAAAGTATGCCTGTGAAGTGCCACGTGTTTCCCGTGTTTAGAACTGTCCCTGCACAAAATGACACTTCTAAAGGAATAAAAAAGCCATTTAAAACTGCTTGCGGCTTTAATGTAATGTCTGGTCCCGGTAATATGGATGAAATTCTTTAAGAAAAATGGCATAGCTACCCCATGACCCCCCCCCCTACCCCAGCCCATTACCAGCCCCTTTGGGTCTTGTATGGATATTAAGGGGAACCCCGCACATAAAATAAAAAAGGCCCTATATACTCTGAACAGCCCTATACAGGCGGTGCATACAAGACAGGGACTGTAGGTTTGTTCTTATGTAGAATCTGTTTGTAAGTTTGAACAGGTACATTGTTGAAGTGTAGCTCCAGACCAAAAATCTATTTTTAAACTTTTTGGAAAACATAGGTAAGGGTTATCACCCCTGTAACATTTGTTTTGCTGTCTGTGCCCCTGTTCAGAACATTTCACCTCACTTTCCGTCCCAATGACAACTGTTTTTGAAATGTGGTGTTTTTCTTGAAACAAGGATTGCTGATAAAGCATCAGTACAGAGGAGACACCTTTCTCCCATATTTATTCTTACAGGAGAGAATTTTCCTTCCTAGTGGTAGATTTCCTCTCACTTCCTGTTGTCTTCTTGCGTTTGCAAGTAGGAGTCGTTTGTAAGTTGGATGTTTGAAAGTAGGGACCTGCCGTATATACTCTGCAGAAATAGGCCCCTTAGTTGTTGGTGTTGGCACAACACTGTAAGCACTCACAGTTACTCTTGGTTGGTGCTGGAACGCCCTGCTGTCAACTATTATATCAGGAATTTTAATTACATATAATTGTTGAACAGTGGTAGTAAAAATTGGGCCTTTGATGGTGGTGCTGGTGCCACAACACTGTAAGCCCTGACAGTTACTCTTGGTGGGTGCAGCAATGGGCCCTGCTGTGAATTATTAGATCAAGAATTGTAATTACATGCCCCTGTTGAACAGGGGCTGAAAAATTGGGCCTTAGGCACTGGTGGCACAACACTGCAACCCCTCACAGATACTGTACTTGGAGCACAGCAATGAGCCCTGTTGCAAAGTATTGCTTCAAAAATTGTAATGACACGCCCCTGTTAAACAGGGGCTGAAAAATTGGGCCTTAGGCACTGGTGGCACAACACTGCAACTCCTCACAGATACTGTACTTGGAGCACAGCAATGAGCCCTGTTGCAAAGTATTGCTTCAAAAATTGTAATGACACGCCCCTGTTAAACAGGGGCTGAAAAATTGGGCCTTAGGCACTGGTGGCACAACACTGCAACTCCTCACAGATACTGTACTTGGAGCACAGCAATGAGCCCTGTTGCAAAGTATTGCTTCAAAAATTGTAATTACACGCCCCTGTTAAACAGGGGCTGAAAAATTGGGCGTTAGGCACTGGTGGCGGCACCCATAAACAAAAATGATCTTACAAGCTATCATCATCAATCGTATCATTGAGGACTCGGAGGAGGAGGATAGCCAGTCAACATAACAGCACAGGCACTCAGCATCAGCATCAGTCTTGAAGGGATGTGACATGTTAAAATCAATTAGTCTGTTATATCAGCATCAGGTGTGTGGTAGCTGGTGGTGATCCAAGACTGGTTCATCTTGATGAAAGTCAGTCGATCAACCGAGTCGGTGGACAGGCGCACCCTGTGATCCGTGACAAATCCTCCAGCAGCACTGAATGTGCGTTCCGAAAGAACGCTGGATGCAGGACAGGCCAGTAGCTCAATTGCATACTGTGCAAGCTCTGGCCAGTGATCCATCCTCAAGACCCAGTAAGCCAGAGGATTTTCGGTGGGGAAGGTGTCCAAGTCTGACCTTGCCCCTAGATATTCCTGCACCATGTTTATCAGACGCTGGCGATGGTTGCTGGAACCGATCATACTTTGGGGCTGCGGACTAAAGAATTGTCTGAACGCATCGGTCAGACGGCCACCTTCCCCACCGCTCCTTCTTTGACTGGCCGAAGCCTCAGCAACTCGTTGTCCAGGACCAGGAGTTTGCAACCTCCCAGTCTCTGGGAACGCGTTGCACAGACCTTTCTGCAAGGCCTCCCGGAGTTGTCTCATCCTCTGCTCCCTCTGCGACGGTAACATAAGGTCCGCAACCTTACCCTTGTACCGTGGATCAAGGAGAGTGGCCAGCCAGTAATGGTCCCTCTCCTTGATCCGAAGAATACAAGGATCCTTCCGCAGACTTTGCAGGATCAGGGAGGCCATGCAGCGTAGGTTTGCTGAGGCATTCGCTCCGGAGTCCTTTGGGTCACTAAGGACGACATGATCCGCAGCCACCTCCTCCCAGCCACGTACAAGTCCACTGGTTTCTTGGGACTGTAAATCATCCCTAAAAGACTGCTGCTGATGATGCTGAGTGCCAGCCTCCACCTCCATGCTGACACAATCCTCCTCCTCCTCCTCCTCCTCCTCCTCCTCTTCCTGTGCGATGGGTGGGACAGAAGGAACACTGTCTGGGTAAAGGGGGCCTTGAGAGGCAAGGAAGTCCTCCTCTTCCTGCCTCTGTTCTGCCTCAAGTGCCCTGTCCATTATTCCACGCAGCGTGTGCTCCAACAGGTGGACAAGAGGTACAGTGTCACTGATGCATGCACTGTCACTGCTCACCATCCTCGTGGCCTCCTCAAATGGTGCCAGGACAGTGCATGCATCCCTGATCATGCCCCACTGGCGTGGAGAAAAAAAACCAAGCTCCCCTGACCCTGTCCTGGTGCCGTAGTCGCACAGGTACTCATTGATGGCCCTCTGCTGCGTGTGCAGCCGCTGCAGCATGGCCAACGTTGAGTTCCACCTGGTGGGCATGTCACATATAAGGCGGTTCTTGGGCAGGTTCAACTCCTTTTGCAGCTCAGCCAGGCGAGCACTGGCATTATAAGATCTGCGGAAATGCACACAGACTTTCCTGGCCTGCCTCAGGACATCCTGTAAGCCCGGGTACCTGCCCAAGAAGCGCTGCACCACCAGGTTAAGGACGTGAGCCACACAGGGCACATGGGTCAGTTGTCCCTGTCGGAGGGCGGAGAGGAGGTTGGTGCCATTGTCGCAAACCACCATTCCTGGCTTAAGCTGGCGTGGCGTCAACCACCTCTCGGCCTGGCCCTGCAGAGCAGACAGGACCTCTGCCCCAGTGTGGCTTCTGTCCCCCAAACACACCAGCGCAAGCACGGCATGGCATCTTTTTGCCTGCGTACTTGCGTAGCCCCGTGAACGGCTACGGAGCACCGCTGGTTCATAGGACAAACCACAGGAAGAGGCCATGGAGGAAGAAGAAGAGGAGGGGGTGGAGGAGAGAGGTGTGTCACAACCAGTAGTAGCATTTTGGAGGCGTGGCGGTGGGACAACCTCCAACACTACTGCACCTTGTCCTGAATCCTTCCCAGCTGCCAAAAGAGTGACCCAATGGGCCGTGAAAGAAAGGTAACGTCCCTGTCCATGCCTGCTGGACCATGAGTCAGCGGTAATATGCACCTTACCGCTGACCGCCCTGTCCAGCGAGGCCAAGACATTGCCTTCCACATGCCGGTAGAGAGCCGGAATAGCCTTCCGTGAGAAAAAGTGGCGTTTGGGAACCTGCCACTGAGGAACCGCACATTGCACAAACTCACGGAAGGGGGCCGAGTCTACCAACTGAAAAGGCAGCAGTTGAAGCGCTAGCAATTTAGCCAAGCTAGCATTCAACCGCTGGGCATGTGGATGGCTGGGAGTGAACTTCTTTCGACGGTCCAGCAGCTGGGGCAGGGAAATTTGCCTGCTAGAATCGGACGTCGGTGTACTGCTAGCAGAGTGGGCGCAAGTACTTGGCTGTGACACACCTAATTCTACACCTTCATTCCTCTCAGTGCATGTTTCAGAGAGGACTGAAGTTATAGTGGGGTTGGAGATCCCAGCTGATGCGGTGCAAGGAGAGGTCCGCTTTGTTCTTTGGTGTGGGTCTTTGAGGTAGGCTTGCCAACGAGCTGCATGGCAGGTCAACATATGTCTGGTCAGGCATGTGGTACCCAAGCGGCTGATGTTTTGGCCACGCGATATACGCTTGAGACATATGTTGCAAACAGCAGCTGTGCGATCTGATGCACTAGCCTCAAAAAAGGCCCACACCAAAGAACTTTTTGAATGACGGGCAGAGGCAGCGCCCTGCACAGGCGGAGCTCTGCGGTGTGATTCCGTCGGTGTACTGCCCTTACGCTGGCCACCAAAGGGCATCCTGCCTCGTTGGAGATGTGCCTCCTCCTCATCCTCCTCCTCCTCCTCTCTCCTATTAGGCACCCACGTGGAGTCAGTGACCTCATCATCCCCTCCCTCCTCATCACTGGAGCCAATCTGGCAGTATGCTGCAGCTGCTGGAACATGACTGCCAGATTGGTGTCCTTCTTGAGCATCCCCTCTGTCTGCTCTCACGCTACTGCCTTCCTCTAGCTGGGTTTCATCATCAGACCCTTCGAAACGCTGGGCATCCTCCTGGAGCATGTACCCAACACTGTGCTGAAACAGTTCGGGGGACTCCTCAGGAGGAGGACATGGTGGGTCTAGGGAAGGAGTGACTGATGATTTGTCTGACATTGATACCAGGGAAGACGACGCTTTGGCAGCTGCTTTTCCAGTACCCTGAGCCTGGGTGAGAGAGGATGAGGAGGAGGAGGAGGGCTTGGTCATCCACTCTACCAAGTCTTCGGCATGATGTGGCTCAACATGTCCAGCTGCCGAAAAGAAGGACAAGCGTGTCCCATGGCCATGTGCTGATGACAATGCACCGCATCCACGACCAGCACTGTTGCCCCCAGACACAGAGCCTGCTTGCCCTCTTTTATTGCCTCCTGACTGTCTGCCTCTCCTTGTTTGCCTTCCAGACATTCTAATAGATGGCCTGCAGGGAGATGGGAAAAAAGCAATAAGGGCTACCTTCAGGTGTCCTTCTCTGTCCCTTGAAACAAGGACTTTCACAGTGAAAGAAACTGACACTCTCCCTACCTACAGTTTTCTGTCCCTAGAAAAAATATTTTTTTTAAGCACAATATAGCACAAGGACAATTCACTCACTGTCCTTACAGGTCCCTGGAAACAAGGACTTGCAGAGTGAAAGAAAAAAAACACTCTCCCTACCTACAGTTTTCTGTCCCTAGAAAAAATGTTTTTTTTAATCACAATATAGCACAAGAACAATTCACTCACTGTCCTTACAGGTCCCTGGAAACAAGGACTTGCAGAGTGAAAGAAAAAAAACACTCTCCCTACCTACAGTTTTCTGTCCCTAGAAAAAATGTTTTTTTTAATCACAATATAGCACAAGAACAATTCACTCACTGTCCTTACAGGTCCCTGGAAACAAGGACTTGCAGAGTGAAAGAAAAAAAACACTCTCCCTACCTACAGTTTTCTGTCCCTAGAAAAAATGTTTTTTTTAATCACAATATAGCACAAGAACAATTCACTCACTGTCCTTACAGGTCCCTGGAAACAAGGACTTGCAGAGTGAAAGAAAAAAAACACTCTCCCTACCTACAGTTTTCTGTCCCTAGAAAAAATGTTTTTTTTAATCACAATATAGCACAAGGACAATTCACTCACTGTCCTTCCAGGTCCCTGGAAACAAGGACTTGCAGAATGAAATAAACTGACACTCTCCCTACCTACAGTTTTCTGTCCCTAGAATAAATGTTTTTTTTTAAGCACAATATAGCACAAGGACAATTCACTCACTGTCCTTACAGGTCCCTGGAAACAAGGACTTGCAGAGTGAAAGAAAAAAAACACTCTCCCTACCTACAGTTTTCTGTCCCTAGAAAAAATGTTTTTTTTTAAGCACAATATAGCACAAGGACAATTCACTCACTGTCCTTCCAGGTCCCTGGAAACAAGGACTTGCAGAGTGAAAGAAAAAAAACACTCTCCCTACCTACAGTTTTCTGTCCCTAGAAAAAATGTTTTTTTTAAGCACAATATAGCACAAGGACAATTCACTCACTGTCCTTACAGGTCCCTGGAAACAAGGACTTGCAGAGTGAAATAAACTGACACTCTCCCTACCTACAGTTTTCTGTCCCTAGAATAAATGTTTTTTTTAAGCACAATATAGCACAAGGACAATTCACTCACTGTCCTTACAGGTCCCTGGAAACAAGGACTTGCAGAGTGAAAGAAAATAAACACTCTCCCTACCTACAGTTTTCTGTCCCTAGAAAAAATGTTTTTTTTTAATCACAATATAGCACAAGGACAATTCACTCACTGTCCTTACAGGTCCCTGGAAACAAGGACTTGCAGAGTGAAATAAACTGACACTCTCCCTACCTACAGTTTTCTGTCCCTAGAATAAATGTTTTTTTTAAGCACAATATAGCACAAGGAGAATTCACTCACTGTCCTTCCAGGTCCCTGGAAACAAGGACTTGCAGAGTGAAAGAAAAAAAACACTCTCCCTACCTACAGTTTTCTGTCCCTAGAAAAAATGTTTTTTTTAATCACAATATAGCACAAGGACAATTCACTCACTGTCCTTCCAGGTCCCTGGAAACAAGGACTTGCAGAGTGAAATAAACTGACACTCTCCCTACCTACAGTTTTCTGTCCCTAGAATAAATGTTTTTTTTAAGCACAATATAGCACAAGGACAATTCACTCACTGTCCTTACAGGTCCCTGGAAACAAGGACTTGCAGAGTGAAAGAAAAAAAACACTCTCCCTACCTACAGTTTTCTGTCCCTAGAAAAAATGTTTTTTTTAATCACAATATAGCACAAGGACAATTCACTCACTGTCCTTACAGGTCCCTGGAAACAAGGACTTGCAGAGTGAAAGAAAAAAAACACTCTCCCTACCTACAGTTTTCTGTCCCTAGAAAAAATGTTTTTTTTAATCACAATATAGCACAAGGACAATTCACTCACTGTCCTTCCAGGTCCCTGGAAACAAGGACTTGCAGAGTGAAATAAACTGACACTCTCCCTACCTACAGTTTTCTGTCCCTAGAATAAATGTTTTTTTTAAGCACAATATAGCACAAGGACAATTCACTCACTGTCCTTAGAGGTCCCTGGAAACAAGGACTTGCAGAGTGAAAGAAAAAAAACACTCTCCCTACCTACAGTTTTCTGTCCCTAGAAAAAATGTTTTTTTTTAAGCACAATATAGCACAAGGACAATTCACTCACTGTCCTTCCAGGTCCCTGGAAACAAGGACTTGCAGAGTGAAAGAAAAAAAACACTCTCCCTACCTACAGTTTTCTGTCCCTAGAAAAAATGTTTTTTTTAAGCACAATATAGCACAAGGACAATTCACTCACTGTCCTTCCAGGTCCCTGGAAACAAGGACTTGCAGAGTGAAAGAAAAAAAACACTCTCCCTACCTACAGTTTTCTGTCCCTAGAAAAAATGTTTTTTTTAATCACAATATAGCACAAGGACAATTCACTCACTGTCCTTACAGGTCCCTGGAAACAAGGACTTGCAGAGTGAAAGAAACTGACACTCTCCCTACCTACAGTTTTCTGTCCCTAGAATAAATGTTTTTTAAGCACAATATAGCACAAGGACAATTCACTCACTGTCCTTCCAGGTCCCTGGAAATAAGGACTTGCAGAGTGAAAGAAACTGACACTGTCCCTACCTACAGTTTTCTGTCCCTAGAATAAATGTTTTTTTTAAGCACACTATAGCACAAGCACAAAACACACTGACACTCTCCCTACCTATCCTTCTCTTTCCCTAAACTAAAGGAATCCAGGTTAAGCAAGAAAGAAATAACAGTCACTGTCCCTGCCTATGCTGCTCTATCCCTGCTCCGGAACACACTACACTAGGCCGCCGTGCTGGCGGCCTTTTATAGTGTGGGGCGTGTACTAAACACCCTCAGCAATAATTGGCCACAGGCATCCTGCCTGTGGCCAATCATTGCTCTCCTCGCTGCCGGCGCTGTGATTGGCCAAGCATGCGGGGTCACAGTGCATGCTTGGCCAATCACAGCGCCTGGATGACACTGCGATGGCGTAGTGCATTGTGGGCCGTTCGCGTCACTCGAATTTGGCGCGAACGGCCCAAATCGTTCGATCTTCGTCGAACGATCGAACAGCCGATGTTCGAGTCGAACGTATGTTCGACTCGAACACGAAGCTCATCCCTACTCTTGATTCTCACCCCATTGACACATTTCCAGCCACTTTAATTCTCACTTGGCTTTTAGGAATTCATTGGTGTTATGTTTAAATTCCTTGTTTTTAGCCCTGAAGTAGAGAGTTCTAAGACCCTGAAATGTGGTGGCTTCTAACCAAGAACAACAGACTTTATTACATCTGCTACCAACAGAATGGAAGACGATGTGCTTAGATTCCTCCTCGAAGTGTCCTTTCAGGTGCCTCTTGGTGTCCTCCAGGTTCTGCCTCACGTCTCAGCCACAGTGTTGAAGGTCCTGAAGGGACTGCGACCAAGTTCTTTCTAGCACACACTTTCTGTCACCCCCCTTGCCTGAAAGGAGCTTTCACAAACTCCCACTAGTCACTTACCTTCCGGAAGAATCTGTTATTCGCTCCCCTCCCGTGTATTTTCTCCTCCTAGTGTATTCTCTCCCCACCTTGCCCAGTGTATTCTCTCCCCACACCCCCCTCTGTGTATTTTCTCCTCCCAGTGTATTCTCCACCCCCCCAGTGTATTCTCCCCCCCCCCGGTATATTCTCTCCCCCCAGTGTATTCTCTCCCTCCCTTGTATTCTCTCCCCCCCCTCCCCAGTGTATTCTTCCCCCCCCCCCGGTGTATTCTCTCCATAGGCGTGCGCACAGGGTACACCCTAATCACCCTGTACAGCACAGATTCCCCCCTACTGCCCTGGCTCCCCCCTCCTCCCCCCTCAGCGTTGCCGGCTTCCCTACTCTCCTCTCCCTCTAGCTCAGTGGTTCTCAACCTGGGGGTCGGGACCCCCTCGGGGGTCGAATGATGATTTGCCAGGGGTCACTGAATCCTGGGCTGGTCCTGAAGCCTGCACCACTCTCCAAGCCTTTTTGCGGCCACCCAGCAGGGCTATCCCTGGAGCCCGCAGCCGCCCACTCAGCCTCTTCGCAGCCGCCCATTCAGTTCAAGGGATGGCTGGGGGGCAAAGACTAGAGGTCAGCTGACTGATGAGGAACGTGAAGTGGGAGGGGCTGAGGAGACCCTATCTCCTGATTTCGGCATAGGTGTCACTGCTACGAGACACCACAAAGTCGGAGACACAGTGAAGCTGGAGACACAGTGAGTAACACTACCTGTGATTATAATTGCCATTAAAAGGACTCCGGGAGCGCTAAATGTCTGTGGGTTAGGGGTCGCAAATTACTTGTCTTGCCTTGGGTGCTATAAATAATTTTACTGTTAGGGGTCCCCACAACTTGAGAAATGTTATCAAGGGGTCACGGCACTAGAAGGTTGAGAATCACTGCTCTAGCTGTTGCTGCAGGGATGTTTTAGGATGAGTGGGGGAAGGGGCCGGTAAATATGTAACTTACCGGCCCCTTCTCTTTCATTGTGAGCAATCGGTTGTATGTGTTTGAGCTTTGGGGTGCACACCCTAATGCAATAGGCTGCGCACACCTATGATTCTCTCCCCCCAGTATATTCTCCCCCTCCCCCCAGTGTATTCTCTCCCCACATTGTATTCCCCCCTCCAGTCTACTCTCTCCCCCCCGGTGTATTCTCTCCACCAGGTATATTCTCCCCCCCCCAGTGTATTCTCTCCCCACATTGTATTCCCCCCCCCAGTCTACTCTCTCCCCCCCAGTGTATTCTCTCCACCAGGTATATTCTCCCCCCCCAGTGTATTCTCTCCCCACATTGTATTCCCCCCCAGTCTACTCTCTCCCCCCCAGTGTATTCTCTCCACCAGGTATATTCTCCCCCCCCCCAGTGTATTCTCTCCCCACATTGTATTCCCCCCCCCCAGTCTACTCTCTCCCCCCCGGTGTATTCTCTCCACCAGGTATATTCTCCCCCCCAGTGTATTCTCTCCCCACATTGTATCCCCCCCCCAGTCTACTCTCTCCCCCCCCCCGGTGTATTCTCTCCACCAGGTATATTCTCCCCCCCAGTGTATTCTCTCCCCACATTGTATTCCCCCCCCCCAGTCTACTCTCTCCCCCCCAGTGTATTCTCTCCACCAGGTATATTCTCCCCCCCCCAGTGTATTCTCTCCCCACATTGTATCCCCCCCCAGTCTACTCTCTCCCCCCAGTGTATTCTCTCCACCAGGTATATTCTCCCCCCCCCAGTGTATTCTCTCCCCACATTGTATTCCCCCCCCAGTCTACTCTCTCCCCCCCGGTGTATTCTCTCCACCAGGTATATTCTCCCCCCCCCAGTGTATTCTCTCCCCACATTGTATCCCCCCCCCCAGTCTACTCTCTCCCCCCGGTGTATTCTCTCCACCAGGTATATTCTCCCCCCCCAGTGTATTCTCTCCCCACATTGTATTCCCCCCCCCAGTGTATTCTCTCCACCAGGTATATTCTCCCCCCCCCAGTGTATTCTCTCCCCACATTGTATTCCCCCTCCCCAGTCTACTCTCTCCCCCCCAGTGTATTCTCTCCACCAGGTATATTCTCCCCCCCCCCAGTGTATTCTCTCCCCACATTGTATCCCCCCCCAGTCTACTCTCTCCCCCCCGGTGTATTCTCTCCACCAGGTATATTCCCCCCCCCCAGTGTATTCTCTCCCCACATTGTATTCCCCCCCCCCAGTCTACTCTCTCCCCCCCGGTGTATTCTCTCCACCAGGTATATCCCCCCCCCCCGGTGTATTCTATCCCTACCAAAATGTGTTTTCTCTCCTGGTGTATTCTCTCCCCCCCATTCCTTGTGTACTCTCTCCCATTGGTGTATTCTGTGTTATCTCCCCCCGGCATGTCACCACACACTCACAAACACGTTGGGTCGGTTCACATTTTATTGTCAAGTACAAAGATTTATTAAATTCTCTGCTATAAACAGTTCCCTTCTCCCAAAAATAAGTCATTTCTTTATAATTTAAACTACTTACACTACACCCCCTCCCCAGCCAGGCTGTACATGGAGGCCGGAGGAGGGGGGGGGAGAGACAATAATATTAATCTATGACAATTTTAATACAAAGTAGTTAAAAATACAGTAAAAACAAGAACACCACAACAATCCTCCCACAATGAAGGGATCGGTCAGCGCACACTGGGGAGGAGGCGCAGGAAGCATCGCTCTGCTCCGTGGGGGAGGGGTCTAGAAAGACACATTGTGTCGTAGGGCAGTCGGAGGCAACGCATTTCGGGAAAATGGCAGATTAGAACGTAATACAAAGGAAAACTTTCTGTATTTGATGGTGACATTGCTAATTAGTATCTGACAGCTGGCAGCAATATTACAATCTGTAACTGTTCAGCCAGTCTTGTGGTTCTCCTTAGCCATTAGGGAGACACCACTGTTCACCATTACAGCTTCCTGTAACATCTACTGGACTAAGATTATCTTTCTTCACCCCGCATATTCATTTACCAGTGAGCAGCTGTCACCCCTCACTATGCAGTGTGACAGGGGTGCCAGGATCACAAGGCTGGCTGAACAGAATTTTTTTTTTTAACAGGTAAAGGATGAATTTCAGCTAACTTAGCTGTCTGCGGTTGAAAAAGCCACAGTCACCTTACCAACTCAGGGCAGAAAAATTACACTAATGCAAGGGTCACTGTAGAATAATTCCATCGACCTTTTCAGGGTGAAATGACAGGGTCTCTTTAAAGCCCACCCCTGACATATACTCACCATCGCAGCGCTCCCTCATTACTCCTTCCTCCATTATAACCAATAGAACCTCGGTCCTTCTGGGAGTCATGAGCGCGTGATCTCCTTCTATGATGAAGTGCTCATGCCTAAGTCACATGACCAAAGCGGGCAATGGTGTCGTCCCCTTTGGTCATGTGACTTTGGTCTTAGCTTTCAGGAAAGACCCAACATTGGCTGGGGAAGGAGCAGAGGGGAAATGCTTTGATGCTGGGGGGGGCTTTAAAGAGAACCTGTCATCTGCCCTCAATGGGCGAGGTGACAGGGTCTCTTTAGAAGCAAACCCTTTATCACCTTAGTGTATTTTTACTGCTTCTTTTCATGTAAGTTGTAGAAGGGCGAAGAGCGACCAGCTGGAGTTTAATTGCCCTATAATGTTGGTGTAAAAAGTGCATCTTCTATAAAACGTTACATCTGACCTGCAGAGCTAGCAGTCGTTTTTATTTCAGTGTTCCTTTACAGTAATTCGCCTCCTTTGCCCGCATCCGCCTGCCTCAGCCCTTGTTTTACTTTGTACAATCCTGCGCAATTCTGTTTTATTACCAGTTTACTCCGCGTGGTGTTTTTACACCTGCATTGCTGACTGCAGTGGAAATATTCCGCATAAATTCCTGACATATTTAATATTTTTTGTAACTAGGGATCTCACAATCCTCAGCGACGGTCTCCAGCCAATATCCCTTGATGGACTTGAACAACTGCCCCCCCCCCCACCGCTCCCAGATACTCAGGTTACAGAACACATCTCCGAGCGCAATGCTCTGCAGATCACATGGGGCAGATGGGTTCAAGGCTTCCCATAACAGGTGCAGCTTGGCAGAATTGATCTCACGGCTTTCTCGTAGGGATCTTCTCTGAAGCTCCAGATGCCCATCATGTTTTTTTGGCAGGGGTAGATGGGTCAAAGCTACAGTGCAAAATTAGCAGAGAGGACGGTAATGACATTGGAGGAACTGAATAGATGGGCAGCAGAGTTTCTAGGTGTGTTGGCTACTAGCAGCTACCCTGAACCTTGACCATGTATCCACCAACCCCTCTCCAGAGTCTGGATCTCCTGTTCTTATCCCACCCCACTTGATGCCCCTACAGAACACCATGACAAATTAGACCAGGATGTCACCTCCTTATGACAGTGAATGGGACATAGGCCCCACCCTTTGGCTGCTTACCCCTCTGCATCAAAGGATAGAACTGCCACAAGAAGGTTATCTACTGACCTGCATCCTAGAGAAGAGACAGCCACCTGCCTCATCTCTATGGGGGGCAGGTCAGTAGATGACCTTCTTCTGGCAGTAAGGTATAAGGGATGGCTGGAGAGGTGGTGGAGAACCTACAGACTTATGTTTGGTGGCCAGTCTGGCCAGGTCAAAGATCGCCTTACACCTTACTGCCACAAGAAGGTCATCTACTGACCGGCAGCCACCTGCCTCTTCTCTAGGATGCAGGTCAGTAAATGACCTTCTTGTGGCAGTAAGGTGTAAGGTGATCTTTGACCTGGCCAGATTGGCCACCAAACATAAGTTTGTAGGTTCTCCCCGACCTCTATAACCATTGCTTAAATGGCCCTTCTGAAGGCGAGAATCAATGGGTTGCATGTTCCTAGACAATACCAGTTGATTCTTCCCTTCAGAAGGGCCGTCGGGGGAATGGGACATGGCCCACTCTCTGGCGTTTTACCCCTCTGAATCAAAAGATGTAACCACTACAAGAAGGTCATCTACTGACCTGCATCCTAGAGAAGAGACCGTCACCTGCCTCTTCTCTAGGGTGCAGGTCAGTAGATGACCTTCTTGTAGCAGTAAGTTGATCTTTGTCCTAGCCAGATTGGCCACCAAACATACTGTAAGTCCGTAGGTGATCCCCAACCTCTCCAGCCATCCCTTAAACGGCCCTTCTGAAGGAAAGAATTAGTGGGTACATGTTCCTAGACAATACCAATTGTCTAGGAGCATGCAACCCATTGACTCGTTCCTTCTGAAGGGTCATGCAGGTGAATGGAACATAGGCCCAACCTCTGGCTGCTTACCCCTGAATCAAAAGTTGGAACTGACACAAGAAGGTCATCTACTTACCTGCATCCTAAAGATAAGATTGCCACCTTCCGCTTCTCTAGGGTGCAGGTCAGTAGATGACCCTCTTGTGGCAGTAAGGTGATCTTCGACCTCGCTAGATTGGCAATCAAACATAAGTCTGTAGGTGTTCCCCCGACCTCTCCAGCCATCCCTTCTGAAGGGGTGGCTGTTACTAGACAATTGGTATTGTCCACCGCCCCCCAGATAAACTGATGCTGGGGTGTTTAACAAGGTGCCCCCCCCCCGCGCTTCTCCATTTATAGATACATGTACATTTGGTCAATCCGTTTGTTGAAAGATCTTTCAGTAATCAGATCATGCCTGCATGTCTGACTTCCCTCTGTCCATAGGCTGCACTCAACGGCTGCAGGCTTAAAAGGTCAGGCAGTTCTTAATCACACCCACATTTAACCCCATTTAATGCCCATTGAAGCATAGCCCAACCTTTAACCCTAAAATGTGTCCCAGGATCTCCAGAAGCCTAGGAGCAACGTAACTTGATAGTGTCCTCTAAGCAGGTGGACCTGCGTCCCACCACTCCCGTCTGTTGTCAAGAATGTGATGGGGGACAGATGGGTCCAAACACTCCATATGCTTATAGCCTTAAACAATTTAGGAATCATTTATCTCATGTAGATCTGAGAACACTTAAAGACTAAAAAAAAATATATAATAAAATGTATAATCTCTATATAAAGTTCATTCTGATGTGTATGAGCTACAGAAATCCATCTGTAGACCATTGGTAGTCACGAAAGGTAGCTGAAACACTCTATAAAAACAACACGGGTAGCCAGTTTTCCTTCTGACACCGAAAGGTAATGGTGTCATCGGAAGAAAAGCCACAAGTTACAAAGTTACAATTTATTAGCAGATTAGATATATTGACGATTGTCTACATCTCATGACTCATTTCCAGTGTGTTATAGAGAAAGCTCTTTTAATTTGCCACCTCTGAGCTCTCACCCTTCATAATATACCTATATAGATAGGAAACCCTTCTGGAAGAACCCCCCCCCCCCCTAACTTTCTGTCTCTTCCGGCAATGAAGGGATTACTGAGTTTTGGCTAGCTGTGATTCCCACCCCAGTAAGTGTCTCCACGATGTCACACCGCCCAGATTCTCCACCAGTTGCACGGTTACAGAAAACTTCCACAGAATGTAAAGTTAATTTCAGCTGAGGAGGTGCGTGTCACAGGCATTACAAGAGGAGGAATGAAGCACACAGCCCCCCCCCCCTTCCCGGGAGGCCGTCACCAATCGCAGACGTGACTTGATTCAGTATGTGCCAGCCTTTGTCCGCCAAGGCCTTTCACTGAAGCTTTGCCTGCTTGTCCATCCTTCTTCCCGGGGGTTCCCTCCTCTTTGTTTCTCTTCTAGAAGAAGCCCCTCAGTGTTCTCCACAATCAAGTATGGTCCATCACTCTGGGGCGTTTGCCCTCAGCAATGGACCCCCAGCTTGGAAGGGGCAACATTCATAACGACATCACCTAAACCTATGATGGTGGGAATGGTCTTTTTTTAAGTCATGGGAAAAACAAATGGCTTTTAGGCATGGGGTTCCCCCCTTGTTGACAGATTTTCTCTGGAAATAACGGTTCTTGTTCTTGGAACATTCTTGGCGATGTATCAAGTTTTTGGTCGGTTGATGTTGTTTCAAGATACTTTTTTATTTTCTTTTTCTCTTCAAAAACTTGGAGTTGTCTTAAAAACAAGGGTAAGCTGAAAAAAAAAAAAAGCCCAGAGAAGGTTGAAGGACCATATTGTTGTATGAGATATCTTAAAGGGTGCAATTAGAGAGTCAAGTCCTCCCATTTATGAATAGCTTACTTCAAAAACTTGAGTTGTCCCAAAATGAGGGTAAGCTGGAAGGTTCAATCAGACACCCCCCGACAAAAGGAGACATCTTAAAGGGTCCAATTAGAAAGCTGAGTCAAGTCCTTCCATTTATGAATAGCTTACTTCAAAAACTTGAGTTGTCCCAAAATGAGGGTAAGCTGGAAGGTTCAATCAGACACCCCCCGACAAAAGGAGACATCTTAAAGGGTCCAATTAGAAAGCTGAGTCAAGTCCTTCCATTTATGAATAGCTTACTTCAAAAACTTGAGTTTTCCCAAAATGAGGGTAAGCTGGAAGGTTCAATCAGACACCCCCCGACAAAAGGAGACATCTTAAAGGGTCCAATTAGAAAGCTGAGTCAAGTCCTTCCATTTATGAATAGCTTACTTCAAAAACTTGAGTTTTCCCAAAATGAGGGTAAGCTGGAAGGTTCAATCAGACACCCCCCGACAAAAGGAGACATCTTAAAGGGTCCAATTAGAAAGCTGAGTCAAGTCCTTCCATTTATGAATAGCTTACTTCAAAAACTTGAGTTTTCCCAAAATGAGGGTAAGCTGGAAGGTTCAATCAGACCCCCCCCCCACAAAAGGAGACATCTTAAAGGGTCCAATTAGAAATCTGAGTCGAGTCCTTCCATGTACGAATGAATAGCTTATGTGCAACATTTAGCTAATAGTGTGAAAAAGTCTAACTGCACCACCCTCCTCTATATACAAGTAGACACTGATGATAACCCAACCACCCCGAACTATGTACAGCCCCTCGTCTCCTACGGGCTAACAGACCAATGAGAGGGACCAGACATCCGCGGAGTATGCCCCTTCCAGAGTCGGGCTGTGGGGATATGTACCATTCTAACTAGCAGCTGGATGAGAACCTTCGCCCACCTCAACAGTAGGTGACAAGGTCCCCCAATATTGACCCACCCCCCCCCCCCCCGCCCTCCTCCCAATGAAGATACATAGAAACATGTGACAGGTCCTTATCCTGACGTTCACTGAAGAGCCAGCAGCATTGTCAGTTTGCATTGTAAAGTCCTGGGGTGATGGGGGGGAGACGAGGAGGGGGGCAAGGTTTGCGGTAGAAGGTTTCCGGCGGGGATTAGTGGCTGCCGCTGCTTTTACTGCTTCCGGTCGCCCAATCGATGATGATGAAACTGAGACTCATGATCATGAAGAGAACGCCCAACCCGGCAAAGCAGGCAGCCTGAAAATCAGAGGATGCAGAACATGAATTTACAGGACAAAAGGCACGAAGGTCGACCAACATTTTTAGGGTGAAATTTCGCAGTTTTGGGAAAGTCAATGGAGAAAGTTCAAAAATGTTATTAGAGTATTGGAGTCTCTCTGTGTGTTGCTTTATTTGAATGGAACTTGTGAAAGATCATCTACACTTCGGGTGTATTTATAAAAAAAAAATTGTGTCGATGGGGGAAAAAAATGTAATGTTACTAGGCTATTTTCTCTCCAGGTCGAATGTTCGAATTCCGTTTGAATGAAGTGAATCCAAAAAATACTGCATTCTGGCCGTTAGGTGGAGCTGATGGCCATAGGAAATACTGTATTTATTGGCATATAACACTCACTTTTTTTACCCTGAAAATAGAGGGTAAACTGTGCCTGCGTGTTAGACGCAGGGGTCTGTGGAAAGTTTTTTTCCTGCAATGTCCTTTTTTAAAGTTAGGGTGCGTGCTATACGCCTGTGCATGTTGTACGCCAATAAATACGGTAAATGATTACTTACTCGGATTCTCAGCTCCATCTAGTGGTTGAAATTAGCTATTTTCCTGATTCCGTTTATGAAGAACATTCGACCTGGAGAGACAATAAGGCCAATAACCTTCGATTTTGCCCCCCATTCGCACAGAGCGAATATACAGTACATAGAAAATACTTTATTAAGGCCACTAGGTGGAGCTGATGATCGTAGGTAATAAGTACTTATTTAGTATGATTGTCAGCTCCATCTGGTGGCCATAATGCAGTCGTTTCCTGATTCACTCTATTAAGAGCATTCGACCTGGAGAGAAAATAGCCTAATAACATTCGATTGTGTCCCCATATGCACAGAACATACATATATGAAAAAAATACTTAATTATGGGCACTACATAGAAAATATTTCATTATGGCCACTAGGTGGAGCTGATGATTGTAGGTAATACATACTTATTTAGTATGATTGTCATCTCCATCTAGTGGCCATAATGCAGTATTTTCCTGATTCACTCTATAATGAACATTCGACTTGGAGAGAAAATAGCCTAATAACCTTTGGTTGTGCGCCCATGCACACAGAGTGAACTTATAGGAAAAATACTCCATTATGGCCATTACAGTGCCTTGAAAAAGTATTCATACCCCTTGAAATGTTCCACATTTTGTCATGTCACAACCAAAAACGTAAATGTATTTTATGGGGATTTTATGTGATAGACCAACACTCAATTTTGGTGTCATGTGACCAGAGCAACTTCTTCCACATGTTTGCTGTGTCCCCCACATGATTGCTGTGTCCCCCACATGGCTTCTCACAAACTGCAAACAGGACTTCTTATGACTTTCTTTCACCAATGTCTTTCTTCTTGTCACTCTTCCATAAAGGGCAGATTTGTGGAGAAGCACGACTAATAGTTGTCCTGTGGACAGATTCTCCCACCTGAGCTGTGGATCTCTGCAGCTCCTCCAGAGTTACCATGGGCCTCTTGGCTGCTTCTCTGATGAATGCTCTCCTTGCCCTCCTTGCCCGGCCCGGTCAGTTTAGGTGGACGGCCATGTCTTGGTAGGTTTGCAGTTGTGCCATACTCTTTCCATTTTCCGATGATGGATTGAACAGAGCTCTGTGAGATGTTCAAAGCTTGGGAGATTTTTTTATAACCTAACCCTGCTTTATACTTCTTCACAACTTTATCCCTGACCTGTCTGGTGTGTTCCTTGGCCTTCATGATGCTGTTTGTTCACTAAGGTTCTCTAACAAACCTCTGAGGGCTTCACAGAACAGCTGTATTTATACTGAGATTAAATGACACACAGGAGGACTCCATTTACTAATTAGGTGACTTCTGAAGGCAATTGGTTCCTCTAGATTTTAGTTAGGGGTATCAGAGTTAAGGGGGCTGAAGACAAATGCCAGACCCCCCCCCCCCACACTTTTCACATATTTATTTGTAAAAAAAAAATGAAAACCATTTATCATTTTCCTTCCACTTTGTGTTGGTCTATCACATAAAATAAATTTACGGTTTTGGTTGTAACATGGCAAAATGTTGAAAAATTTTAAGGGGTATGAATACTTTTTCAAGGCACTGTAGATACACTTTAAAAGAGAACGCCCAGCTCAGATCTCGGCTGGTCGGGATTTGATCAATTGTACAAAAATCAAGAGAAAAGACAAAAAAAAAACAACTTTATAATAAACCTCCAAATCCCGCCCTGTGTTGGGTTTATTTCGGCCACTTACCAGAATCTTCGGTGGGGACTTCATGGGCTCCCTGTCTTTGGGCATGATGCGGATATAGAAGATGGCGGGGAAGATGAAGATCAGACACGGAGCGGAGGTGGCACCTGGGGAGGGGGGGGGACACAAACAGCGGGAGACAGTGACGCAGAAGAATCCGATGACAACGCAAAGAGTTCATCTCCAGCCCTGGTGGATTCCGGGAGCCGGACATCGTGACTCTCATCGCAAAACTAGAAGGAAAGTTATTATTAATAACTCACCAATAATGCCGAATATTCCCAGGATGGTCGGGGCAAAAATAACCAAGAGGTTAATTAACGTCAGCAGCACCGCGGCGATGATGACATGGCGGATCCAGCTGAACTCCTTGTTCTGGAAGAGCATGTGCTGGATGGCACGCCGCACCTAGCAGAGAAGAGCGAGGAGTCATGGGGCCGCATCTAATGAGGAGCGTGAGCGAGCAACGAGGAGCGCAATCAGTGCACAATCCTTTTACAGCAACAAAGTCTATAAATTCCTATTATATATAGATTTATAAATGTATATATAATAAAAAAATATATAGTGAGTAATAAAAGGAAGATAGTAGTAATAAAAATATAATAAATAGATATTTTTAAAATTATATTATACTATTATATACTGCATGTATATTATACAAATACACATTGTACACTTATTTTAGATATATATATTACATATAATAAAACAAAATATAAACTAAAATGTACAATATATATATATATATATATATATATATATATATATATATGTATAAATAAAACTCTTTATATAAATAGGAAGGATGAATGATTGTATATATACTGTATATGGTAAATATGTTTTTAATTATATTTGAATATTAATTAATATATTAATGAAAATATACATACATTATATATATTTCTCTCTCTCTCCTCTCTCTCTATATATATATAGATCTATATATATATATATATATAGATAGATAGATAGATAGATAGATAGATAGATATATAGATATATATAGATAGGAAGAATGAAGGATTTTATATATACTGTATATGGGTAATATATAAAAATATTTTTTAAATGACATTTTAATATAAATTAATAATGACTATACATTAACTAATTTTATATATATATATATAAATTAAAATTATATTTTTAATATTATTATACACGATTTATATAGAGCCAACAGTTTACACAGCGCTTTACAATGTAGAGGGGGGGACAGCACAATTACAGTACAGTTCAATACAGAAGGGACAGGAGGGCCCTGCTCGTAGAGCTTATATTTTAAAGGGAGGGGGCAATATTTATTGCTATTATTTATAATTGAAAAAAAAATGTTAGTTTATATTAAATTTTATATGTACAGTGTGTGTGTGTGTGTGTATATATATATATATATATATATATATATATATATATATAAATAAAAGTACAGTTGTAAAAAAAATGTAAAATAGTAGTAATAATAATAGTAGTAGTAATAACATTTAAATAAATAAATATAAATTAATATTAAAATATAGTATCAATTATATATATATATTTTTTATATTGTAACCATATATAGTATGTATATAGGTATATACAGAGTTCTTCATACATATATATATATATATATATATATATATGAAAATTAAATACAGTCATTAAAAACATTTTAAAATAGTAGTAATAAAATTGTATTTACTGTATGTATGTATATATATTACAAATATACATATATATTAAATACAGTAATCAATCACTTTAAAATAATAGTTATTAAAATAATTTATGATAAATATATATTAATTATTATTAGAATATAATTAAAACATTTTTTTTTATATATAACCACATACAGTATATATACTGTATATATGGAGTATGTATAATTCTTTGGTTATTTTAGATTATATTTTGTTTTACATGTAATATATATATATAATAAATGTACAATGTGTATTTGTATAATATACATAAATACAAAAAAAATTCATTTATTAATGACTTTATATAATAAATAATTATTAATAATGACTTTATATTTATATTTGGATTGTATAGACTCTGTTGCTGCAGAGACATTGTGCAGTGTGTGTACTGATTGCGCTCCTCGTTGTCTGCTCATGCTCCTCATTAGATGCTCAGTAATGAGATAGTGTAACTCTTCCAGGTATTTATTACTCTGTGCTGTTATTCTAACAACATGTTACAGTCCCTGGGGGCATAAGGTTAAGGCTTTTAATAAGTGGCACAGATGTTTAGAAGCTTGCAGAAGGAAAAACGCACAGAGAAGTCTAATAGGCCGGATAGAGGCAGGGAGGTAGAACAGGAGGCTGCAGAGATGCACACTCTGAATGGTGGTGCCCACCTCTATCTTCAGTGTAAATGAAGAGAATTTTGTATATTTTGGCAGCTACAAGTGAATATATATATATATTCCGTACATACACACTATATTACCAAAAGTATTGGGACACCTGCCTGTACACACACATGAACTTTGTGGCACCTCAGTCTTAGTCCGTAGGGTTCAATATTAAGTTGGCCCCACCCTTTGCAGCTATAACAGCTTCATCTCTTCTGGGAAGGCCGTCCGCAAGGTTTAGGAGTGTCTATGGGAATGTTTGACCATTCTTCCAGAAGCACATTTTTGAGGTCAGGCACTGGTGTTGGACGGGAAGGCCTGGCTCGCAGTCTCCACTCTAATTCATCCCAAAGGTGTTCTATTGGGTTGAGGTCAGGACTCTGTGCAGGCCAGTCAAGTTCTTCCACCCCAAACTCGCTCATCCATGTCTTTATGGACCTTGCTTTGTGCACTGGTGCACAGTCATGTTGGAACAGGAAGGGGCCGTCCCCAAACTCCTCCCACAAAGCTGGGAGTATGAAATTGTCTAAAAGGTCTTGGTATGCTGATGCCTTAAAGTGATAATAAAGATTAAAAAAACAAAAAAAAAACAAACATGTCATACTTACCTCCACTGTGCAGTTCGTCTTACACAGAGTGGCCCCCCCGTCTTCAGGGGTCCCCCGACGGTTCTCACAGCTCCTCCCCGCATCAGATAACCCCCTAGGAGAAGCGATCTCCCGGGGGGGTTACCTTGAGGGCGCGCTCCCGTGTCCGGCATTTGGCGTCCATAGCCACGGAATGCAGGACTCGGCCCCACCCCCCGGCGCCCGCGTCATTGGATTTGGTTGACAGCAGCGGGAGCCAATGGCTGCGCTGCTATCAATCTATCCAATCAAGAGCCGAGAACCCCAGGCAGAGAGATGGCGCGTCTTCGCCGTGGGACATTCCAGGGCTCAGGTAAGTAAAATGGGGGGGGGGGGGCTGGGGGGCCTGTCAGTGACAGAAGTTTTTTCACCTATAGGATGCATTAAGGTGAAAAAACAGGAGGGTTTCCAACCCCTTTAAGTAGGGGTGCAAGGGATCAAAAAAACTCATGGTTCGGATCGTTCCTCAGATCAGAGTCACGGTTCGGATCATTTTACGGATCAGTGGGGGTGATGTGGATATTAGTAAGATCCACATCTCCCCCACTGTAATATCCACATCTCCCCACATCTCCCCCACAGCGCGCCGCTCACCTAGGCCGCTGCCGGGTGTACCAAGATGGCCGCCGCTCCGGAGCTAGGCCGAAGCCGCGGCCTTTCCTAAGGCCGAGGCAGCGGAGCTCAATCCGCGGATCGCGTGGTGTGCCGATCCGAACACGTTCGGATCACGGATCAATGGCGATCCATTGCACCACTACCTTTAAGAGTTCACTTCACTGGAACTAAGGGGCCAAGCCCCAACGGCTGAGAAACAACCCTGCACCATAATCCCCCCTCCACCAAATGATTTGGCCAGTGCATAAAGCAAGGTCCATAAAGACATGGATGAGTGAGTTTGTGGTAGAGGAACTTGACTGGCCTGCACAGAGTCCTGACCTCAACCCGATAGAACACCTTTGGGATGAATTAGAGCGGAGACTGTGAGCCAGGCCTTCTCGTCCAACATCAGTGCCTGACCTCACAAATGCGCTTCTGGAAGAATGGTCAAACATTCCCATAAACACCCTCCTAAACCTTGTGGACGGCCTTCCCAGAAGAGTTGAAGCTGTTATAGCTGCAAAGGGCGGGGTCAACTCAATACTGAACCCTACGGACTAAGACTGGGATGCCATTAAAGTTCATGTGCGTGTAAAGGCAGGCGTCCCAATACTTTTGGTAATATAGTGTATTTAAATATGATAGAGGACTTACCGGGAATAGGACGATGGGTACAGTGAGAGTGACGGCAATGAGCACAGCCACCCGCACACACAGGATCAGGGTATCGAAGGTGTCCACTCGGCTGTAAGTGTGGAGGAGCTCCGACTCTACTTGACCTGAGAAGAGATGAGGCAACACGTGAGCCAGGCCAGCAGATGTGACACCCTCCTGCCAGACAAAACGGCCCGGACTGGGGGGTGAAAGGAGGCCATTATTTGTAAGAATATAACCCTAATCCGTCCCATTCATGAATGATACAAATCTGACATTCTACACTCGCTATGAATCTGAGCTGATCTATCATTTATCCATTTACAGTATGAAAGATCAATTACACTTGGGCCCCCATATACACATAATGAACATATATGGAAAATACTTCATTATCGCCAATAAATGGAGATGATGATCATAGGAAAATTAATACATATTTACTAAAATTGTCAGCTCCATATAGTAATTTCCAAAATGAAGAACATTCGACCTGGAGAGAAAATAGCCTAATAACATTTGATTTTGCCCCCATTTGCACAGAATGAAGATACATGGAAAATACTGCATTAGGGCCACTAGATGGAGCTGATGGCCACAGGTAATAAATCTGTATTCACTATAATTCTCCGCTCCATGTGGTGGCCATAATGTGGTAGTTAACCAATTTACTCTATGAAGAACATTTAACCTGGAGAGAAAATTGCCTAATAACTTTGAATTTGCCCCCATTTTCACAGAATGAAGATACATGGAAAATACTGCATGAGGGTCACTAGGTGGATCTGATGATCACAAGTAATAGTGATTTATTCTATAAAGAAGATTCAACCTGGAGAGAAAATCACCTAATAACATTCAATTGTGCCCCCATATGCACAGATACATGGAAAATACTGTGTTAGGGCCACTAGGTGGAGCTGATGGTCATAGGTAATAAATCTGTATTCACTATGATTCTCCGCTCCATCTGGTGACCATAATTTGGTATTTAACCGATTTACTCTATGAAGAACATTTGACCTGGAGAGAAAATTGCCTAATAACATTTGAATTTGCCCCCATTTTCACAGAATGAAGATACATGGAAAATACTGCATGGGGGTCATTAGGTGGATCTGATGATCACAAGTAATAGTGATTTATTCTATAAAGAAGATTCGACCTGGAGAGAAAATTGCCTAATAACATTCAATTGTGCCCCCATATGCACAGATGCATGGAAAATACTGCATTAGGGCCACTAGATGGAGCTGATGGTCATAGATAATAAATCTGTATTCACTATGCTTGTCAGCCCCATCTGGTGGACATAATGTAGTATTTAACCGATTCATTCTATGAAGAACATTCAACCTGGAGAGAATATAGATACATGGAAAATACTGCATTAGGGTCATAAGTAATAAATAAATATTTTTTTTTAGTTCAGCTCTATCCATTGACCATAATATGGTATTTTCCTGATTCGATCTAGGAGGGACATTCATCCTGGAGAGAAAATAGCTTAATAACATTCACAGAATGAACATATATACGGAAAATACTGCATTATGGCCATTAGATGGAGCTGATGATCATAGGAAATAAAAGCCCAAATACTATGATCGTCAGTGCCATCTAGTGAATTATTCTATAAAGAACATTTGACCTGAAGAGAAAATAGCCTAATAACATTCAATTGTGCCCCCATACGCACAGAATGAACATATACGGGAAATATTGCATTCTGGCCATTAGTAGGAGATGATGATCATAGGAAATAAATGTACTATGATTGTCAGCTCCATCTAGTGATTTACTAAATGAAGAACATTTGACCTGGAGAGAAAATTGCCTAATAACATTTGAATTTGCCCCCATTTTCACAGAATGAAGATACATGGAAAATACTGCACGAGGGTCACTAGGTGGATCTGGTGATCACAAGTAATAAATATTTTCTTTAGTATGATTGTAAGCTCAATCTTTTGCCCATAATGTGGTATTTTCGATCTAGGAAGAACATTCAACCTGGAGAGAAAATAGCTTAATAACATTCAACTGTGCCCTCATATGCACAGAATGAACATATATGGGAAATACTGCATTATGGCCATTAGATGGAGCCAGTGGCGTAGCGTGGGGGGTGTGAGGGGGCCACCGCCCCGGGCGCAAAATTTAGAGGGGCGCTGTCACGAGTGTGGAGAGGAGGGAGCGCCAACAACAGATGGGACATAGGAACATATGCATGATGTCACCACTCCAGGCTTTACCAGTCATTATCAAGCACGCTCTCCTTATCCCTACAGCCACCGCTGTCTCACACAGTGGATCATGTGACCAGACTGGAGCTAGCTGAAAATAGGTAAGTCCATGGGTCAGGGGGGCGCAAATTACTTGCCTCGCCCCAGGCGTTGACAACCCACGCTACGCCACTGGATGGAGCTGATAATCATAGGAAATAAAAGCCTATTTACTATGATTGTCAGCGCCATCTAGTGATTTATTCTATAAAGAAAATTCAACCTGGAGAGAAAATTGCCTAATAACATTTGAATTTGCCCCCATTTGCACAGAAGAATAATACATGGAAAATACCGCATTAGGGTCATAAGTAATAAATATTTTTTTTTTTAGTTCAGTTCTATCCATTGGCCATAATATGGTATTTTCCTGATTCGATCCAGGAGGGACATTCAACCTGGAGAGAAAATTGCTTAATAACATTCAACTGTGCCCCCATACGCACAGAATGAACATATACGGAAAATACTGCATTATGGATTATAGATGGAGCTGATGATCATAGGAAATAAAAGCCTAATTACTATGATCGTCAGCGCCATCTAGTGATTTATTCTATAAAGAACATTCGACCTAAAGAGGAAATAGCCTAACAACATTCAATTGTGCCCCCATATGCACAGAATGAACATATACGGGAAATACTTCATTATGGCCATTAGATGGAGATGATGATGACAGGAAAAAAATGTACTATGATTGTCAGCTCCATCTAGCGATTTACTAAATGAAGAACATTTGACCTGGAGAGAAAATTGCCTAAATCTTTATTCACTATGATTGTCAGCTCCATCTGGTGGCCATAATGCAATACAGTCGAACCTTGGATTACGAGCATAATCCGTTTCAGGAGAATGCTCGTAATCCAAAGCACTCGCATATCAAAGCGAGTTTCCCCATAGAAGTCAATGGAAACGAAAATAATTTGTTCCACATTGACTTCTATGGCCTGCAATACCGCAAGTGGCCATAGGTGGTGGGGGCGCCGGAGAGACTCGGAAATACTCAGGGGCTGTTCGGCTGCATTCAGAAACTCTCGGAAACACTTGGGAACAGAGTATTTCCGAGTATTTCCCAACGGCTCCGGCGCCCCCGCACCTCTGGCCAAATGCGGTACTGCACACCGCAGGGGCTTGATTCCTTCTCGTTTCGCAAGACAACACTCGCAAACCGAGTCAGGATTTAAAAAAAAAATTGCTCGTATTGCGAAACGCTCGTTTATCGCGTAACACGCAATCCGAGGTTCCACTGTATTTTCTTGATTCACTCTATGAAGAACATTCGACCTGAAGAGAAAATAGCCTAATAACATTCAATTGTGCCCCCATACGCACAGAATGAACATATATGGGAAAAACTGCATTATGGCCATTAGATGGAGATGATGATCATAGGAAATAAATGTACTATGATTGTCAGCTCCATCTAGCGATTTACTAAATGAAGAACATTTGACCTGGAGAGAAAATTGCCTAATAACATTTGAATTTGCCCCCATTTTCACAGAATGAAGATACATGGAAAAAAAACTGCACGAGGGTCACTAGGTGGATCTGATGATCACAAGTAATAAATATTTTTTTTAGTATGATTGTAAGCTCCATCTATTACCCATAATGTGGTATTTTCGATCTAGGAAGAACATTCAACCCGGAGTGAAAATAGCTTAATAATATTCAACTGTGCCCTCATATGCACAGAATGAACATATACGGGAAATACTGCATTATGGCCATGAGATGGAGCTGATGATCTTAGGAAATAAAAGCCTATTTACTATGATGGCCAGCGCCATCTAGTGATTTATTCTATAAAGAACATTCAACCTGGAGAGAAAATGGCCTAATAACATTTGATTTTTTGCCCCCATTTGCACAGGATGAATGTACATGCAGTCTTATGGGATGAATAGCTCTGTAAATGTGTTATCATTTTTGTACTGCTACATATAAATGGGAAGGATACATTTTATATACATTGTTTCTTGTATGGTATGAAGTGTGTTACAGTTAGGAAGTTGTGTGGATTATCGATAATAATAATAATAATAATAATAATAATAATAATACACCATCTGGTTGCATTTGGTAGAACAGATATTAATGGGGATTGCTGCCTCTGTATCAGAAGATGGAGAGGAAACAGAATCCAGGGACATCGCCGGGAGGAAACAAACCGTCCGGATAAAAATAAATGGAGATAATGACTAAACGGTGCTATTAAAATGACAATAGGCAGGCCGGTGATCCCAGACACGTCTCCCGGGATGACTTGACCCCCCCCCCACCCCTACCCACCCTCCGGGCTCACACTGCACAACGTACCATAGAAGGTGAGGTATCCGAAGAGGGCGGCCAGGAAATACATACAGTACATGACGGCAATGGAGATATTAGACACGCGCTGCATCTTCTGCTTTGAGGCGCTGCGGGCGGAGAGGATAACAATGATCAGCACAGACGGTACAATGAGACAAAATGGCAACAGTCAGTTCTGCATTGGACATCCCTTTTAAGGGCAGCATGCCCTACAACCACGAGCCCCAGCATGCCCTACAACCACGAGCCCCAGCATGCCCTACAACCACCAGCCCCAGCATGCCCTACAACCACGAGCCCCAGCATGCCCTACAACCACGAGCCCCAGCATGCCCTACAACCACAAGCCCCAGCATGCCCTACAACCACGAGCCCCAGCATGCCCTACAACCACAAGCCCCAGCATGCCCTACAACCACCAGCCCCAGCATGCCCTACAACCACGAGCCCCAGCATGCCCTACAACCACGAGCCCCAGCATGCCCTACAACCACGAGCCCCAGCATGCCCTACAACCACGAGCCCCAGCATGCCCTACAACCACGAGCCCCAGCATGCCCTACAACCACAAGCCCCAGCATGCCCTACAACCACCAGCCCCAGCATGCCCTACAACCACGAGCCCCAGCATGCCCTACAACCACGAGCCCCAGCATGCCCTACAACCACGAGCCCCAGCATGCCCTACAACCTTGAGTCCCAGCATGCCCTACAACCACGAGCCCCAGCACGCCCTACAAACACGAGCCCCAGCACGCCCTACAACCACGAGCCCCAGCACGCCCTACAACCACGAGCCCCAGCATGCCCTACAACCACGAGCCCCAGCATGCCCTACAACCACGAGCCCCAGCATGCTCTACAACCTTGAGTCCCAGCATGCCCTACAACCATGAGCCCCAGCACGCCCTACAACCACGAGCCCCAGCACGCCCTACAACCGCGAGCCCCAGCATGCCCTACAACTGCGAGCCCCAGCACGCCCTACAACCACGAGCCCCAGCATGCCCTACAACCACGAGCCCCAGCACGCCCTACAACCGCGAGCCCCAGCATTCCCTACAACCACGAGCCCCAGCACACCCTACAACCACAAGCCCCAGCATTCCCTACAACCACAAGCCCCAGCATGTCTACAACCACAAGCCCAAGCATGCCCTACAACCACGAGCCCCAGCATGCCCTACAACCACGAGCCCCAGCATGCCCTACAACCACGAGCCCCAGCATGCCCTACAACCTTGAGTCCCAGCATGCCCTACAACCACGAGCCCCAGCACGCCCTACAAACACGAGCCCCAGCACGCCCTACAACCACGAGCCCCAGCACGCCCTACAACCACGAGCCCCAGCATGCCCTACAACCACGAGCCCCAGCATGCCCTACAACCACGAGCCCCAGCATGCTCTACAACCTTGAGTCCCAGCATGCCCTACAACCATGAGCCCCAGCACGCCCTACAACCACGAGCCCCAGCACGCCCTACAACCGCGAGCCCCAGCATGCCCTACAACTGCGAGCCCCAGCACGCCCTACAACCACGAGCCCCAGCATGCCCTACAACCACGAGCCCCAGCACGCCCTACAACCGCGAGCCCCAGCATTCCCTACAACCACGAGCCCCAGCACACCCTACAACCACAAGCCCCAGCATTCCCTACAACCACAAGCCCCAGCATGTCTACAACCACAAGTCCCAGCACACCCTACAACCACAAGCCCCAGCATTCCCTACAACCACAAGCCCCAGCATGTCTACAACCACAAGTCCCAGCACACCCTACAACCACAAGCCCCAGCATGCCCTACAACCACAAGCCCCCAGCATGCCCTAAAACCACGAGTCCTAGCACACCCTACAACCACAAGCCCCAGCATGCCCTACAACCACGAGCCCCAGCACACCCTACAACCACAAGTCCCAGCACACCCTACAACCACAAGCCCCAGCATGCCCTACAACCACAAGCCCCCAGCATGCCCTAAAACCACGAGTCCTAGCACACCCTACAACCACGAGTCCCAGCATGCCCTACAACCACAAGCCCCAGCATGCCCTACAACCACGAGCCCCAGCACACCCTACAACCACAAGCCCCAGCATGCCCTACAACCACAAGTCCCAGCACACCCTACAACCACAAGCCCCAGCACACCCTACAACCACAAGTCCCAGCACACCCTACAACCACAAGCCCCAGCATGCCCTACAACCACAAGTCCCAGCATGCCCTACAACCACGAGCCCCAGCACACCCTACAACCACAAGTCCCAGCATGCCCCCACTTTCAGATTAGCATAATCCACCACCACTGTTGAAGGATCCCACTGAGCTGACTGTAAAGCAGCACCTGGGTCAAAGGTAACATCAGATGTGGATAAATATTGTCTATGAATGTATGGAATGTGTGTCAATAAAATATTACAAAGCAACTGGAATCTGATTTCAAGGCCCACTTTATTTTGTATGCATCATTTCCAGAGTGTTTTGGGGGCTGCAGCTTCCTTCCTCAGGGCTGACATTATGGAAAGATTTATATTGACAGAACAAACTGCCTTTACTAACATTGTAGAGGTCCTCCGATATTTTCCTGCCAGACTTCATGCCTTTTATCACAGGACTCTGTCCCAGCGCTCAGCTTTTAATAACATCTGCCCTGGGAGAACCCCAAACACAGTCTAGACCCCCCCCCCCCCCCTCAATGCCATGTTTACTACTGCAACATAGGTGCTCTTTGGAGCCATAAGAGGACTAAGCAGACAGCAGGGGAAGTACTTACACTCAGGGCTGCCAATATGGGGGTACAAGCAGTCTTCCCGTACTAAGCCCGGGACTCACTGACTGCCCTACAACTACATATTGGCCTACTCTGATGCTGCATAAAGCTCACTGACCGCCCTGCCACTACATACTGCTCACTGACTGCCTGCCACTACATACTGCTCACTGATTGCCCTGCCACTACATACTGCTCACTGACCGCCCTGCCACTACATACTGCTCACTGACTGCCTGCCACATCATACTACTCACTGACCGCCCTGCCACTACATACTGCTCACTGACTGCCTGCCACTACATACTGCTCACTGATTGCCCTGCCACTACATACTGCTCACTGACCGCCCTGCCACTACATACTGCTCACTGACTGCCTGCCACATCATACTACTCACTGACCGCCCTGCCACTACATACTGCTCGCTGACCGCCCTGCCACTACATACGGCTCACTGACTGCCCTACCACTACAAACTGCTCACTGACTACCCTGCCACTACATACTGTTCAATGACTGCCCTGCCACTACATACCGCTCACTGACCACTCTGCCACTACACACGGTTCACTGACCGCCCTGCCACTACATACTGCTCACTGGCCGCCCTGCCACTAGATACTGTTCACTGACCGCCCTGCACTACATACTGCTCACTGACCGCCCTGCCACATCATACTGCTCACTGACCGCCCTGCCACTACATACTGCTCACTGACTTCCTGCCACTACATACTGCTCACTGACTGCCTGCCACATCATACTACTCACTGACCGCCCTGCCACTACATACTGCTCACTGACCGCCTTGCCACTACATACTGCTCACTGACCGCCCTGCCACTACAAACTGCTCACTGACTACCCTGCCACTACATACTGTTCAATGACTGCCCTGCCACTACATACCGCTCACTGACCACCCTGCCACTACACACTGTTCACTGACCGCCCTGCCACTACATACTGCTCACTGACCGCCCTGCCACTAGATACTGTTCACTGACCGCCCTGCACTACATACTGCTCACTGACCGCCCTGGCACTACATACTGCTCACTGACCGTTCTGCCTCTACATACTGCTCATTGACCGCCCTGATACTACATACTGATCACTGACCGGTCTGCCACTACATACTGCTCACTGACCGCCCTGATACTACATACTGATCACTGACCGGTCTGCCACTACATACTGCTAACTGACAGCCCTGCGACTACATACGGCTCACTGACTGCCCTGCACTACATATTGCTCACTGACCGTTCTGCCACTACATACTGCTCATTGACCGCCCTGATACTACATACTGATCACTGACCAGTCTGCCACTACATACTGTTCACTGACTGCCCTGTGACTACATACTGCTCACTGACCGCCCTGCCACTATATACTGCTCACTGACCACCCTGACACTATATACTGTTTAGTGAACCCCATGACACTACATACTGCTCACTGACCGCCCTGCCACTATATATTGTTATATTGTTCACTGACCACCCTGCCACTACATACTGATCACTCGCTGGACTCTGATTGGTCAAGTAAGGACACGCTGCTGCAATTTTGCCTGCCTGTTCATCCAAAAATGACACTGACAGTACTGATGAGACATCTCATGTACAATGTTGCCCTATGTGTGTATACTCACTCTTTCAGCTCAGTGTATATAGGAAGGACCTCCGGGTGACAGACAAAGGCAAACGCCATGATGGGAATAGTGTAGGCCGTCTGCAGAGAGAGGGATGGGGCACATCATCATACAAAACATATACAGTATATATTATAGGTATATACAGGTCCTTCTCAAAAAATTAGCATATTGTGATAAAGTTCATTATTTTCTGTAATGTACTGATAAACATTAGACTTTCATATATTTTAGATTCATTACACACAACTGAAGTAGTTCAAGCCTTTTCTTGTTTTAATATTGATGATTTTGGCATACAGCTCATGAAAACTCAAAAATCCTATCTCAAAAAATTAGCATATTTCATCCGACCAATAAAAGAAAAGTGTTTCCTTTCTCGTACATCACGGGACACAGAGCGACATAGTCATTACTAATGGGTTATATAGTTACCGTCAGGTGCTGGCACTGGCAACTTCCAAAACCGGAAGTACCCTCCCCTATATAAGCCCCTCCCATCCGGGAGCACCTCAGTTTTTTGCCAGTGTCTAAGGTGTTGGCCAAGAAGAAACATGTGTTTTTCACTGAGCTTGCGTACAGGTTCTTTTGGGCCTCAGTAAGCTATTCCGGATCCGACCAAAAAAGCTTCATAGCTAAACGGTCGGTACCCGGGCCTTGCAGAGAAGAGCAAGGTTCTGCCTGTAATGCTTCTCTTAGGAGAGCTGGACCCTGGGATCCAGAGCTCTGGTCATACCCACGACCAAGATGTTTTCTGTGCAGGGTGCTATACAGGTCCAGGGGAGTGGAATCCTTGGGAACCCGGTCCCTGAAGGTTTGATTACAATGCCTGCCGTGATAGGTGAAGTTTGGGCTTTTGTGGACCAAACAAAGTCCTGCGGCGGGGAACAGGTAAGTGGGGGCCCCCAGGAACTTGGTTCTATTGGGGGACCCCCAAGCCTAATTTGTCTTTCTGTCTGTTACCTAACGGTATTCCCGCTAATATCTGTGCATGCCTGTAACTACTAAAAAAATTTAATAATTTTTAATGGTGGTCAAGAAAAAAAAAAAAAAAAAAAGAATGTTTTTTTTATATATGTTTAGTATATTAAACTGCGGTACCTGTGTTTGTCCACTAGAGGCCGCTGTGGAATGTTTTTCTTGTCATATGGACTAGTTTCTTCTCAGAGAGCAAAGTCCAGGCAGCTGGTGAGTTCTCCTACAGGAAACTGTTTCCTCTGCCATGTTGCAGTGTTCGTCTATCCCCCGGCCTGCGGCAAAGGGGGCCCTGGCTCCTGTCCCTGGTTTCCATGTTTGAAAATTAGCGCCGAGGCGCACGTGGCCGCGCGCGTGCGCGTGCACGCGCCTCTATATATAGAGGTGGCCGGAAAAAGGGGCGGGGCCTGGGGGATGACGCTCTGTGCGCGCCGCAGCGCTTCTGCGCATGTGCGGGCGTCCCAGCAGGTTTTTAAAAAGCCACATTATTGCAGTAAGCTGGCTATGAAGTACAGAGACAGAGCTGGCAACATTTAAAGGCATACAGCAAGCGGTTGATACAGGCATCCCCTAGAAAGGCACATTAGTAGACACCAACTGTTTATTATAGCAGCATTTATGCTAGACTATTATCAGTAACTGGTGTATTTTCGGCTGGAATACCTCAGCTTTGTGGCTTAGGAATATGCCGTCTAAAAACTCCGGGACTAGAAATTCCAGGAGGAATAGGGGGTCTCCATCGGGCTCTGAGGATCTTGGGCATGCTTTGGCTGCACCAGTCTCCCCTGAAGAATCAGAGGTTAGTGACCGTAGGGCACCCCCAGGAGTACCTGGTACTGTGGCTGTCCCCAGTTCACCTGCTCCTGTGTATGTAACAGAGGAGGTTTTTTCCTCAGCTCTGGGAGGGCTGGAAGAGAGATTGTCAGCATTGATCGCGGCTTCCCTGTCACAGGAGAAAAGCGCTCGATCTCCGTCTCCTCCCTCAGAGTGCCTGTTAACAGAGCAACAGTCCCATACAGAGAACGACCTACCTGAGGGGGATCAGGATGAGGTTGATTCAGTTGTAGAGGAATCAACAGTGGAGGAGCCGTTCTCAGCATCACATGCTGAGAGGTTATGGGTGCAGTCCCTGACTAATATGGTCCGATCAGCATTTAAAATGCCACTTGCGGAGCCATCCTCCTCTTCTGTCTCCTCGTTGGGGTCGCTAAAAGCTCCCCAGACTGTTTGTTCTTTTCCGATCCATCCTTTACTGGAGGGGCTCATTTACCAGGATTGGGAGCATCCTGACAAAATATTTACTCCCCCCAAGAGATTTCCGGTGGTCTATCCTATGGAGGATAAGTTCGTCAGAAAATGGAAGGTCCCTACAGTGGACGCAGCCATCTCTTGTGTGAATAAATCACTGACATGTCCGGTGGAAAATGTCCAAATGTTCAAGGACCCAATAGATAAAAAATTGGAGTCCTTATTGAAATCTGCTTTTTCTACAGCAGGATTGGTGACACAACCAGCAGTGGCAGCTATTGGGGTCTGCCAAGCAGTGAAGGATCAGTTGAAACAGGTCTTAAGGGACGTGCCAGATCAGCAGGCTCTTGCTCTAGCTGATCTACCTAGAGCCTTATGCTTTGCGGTGGACGCTATAAAGGATTCAATCCATCAGGCCTCCCGCCTTACGCTGTCTGTAGTACATATGCGCAGGCTTCTATGGCTCAAAAACTGGTCTGCTGAAGCTCCCTGTAAAAAATTGCTGGTCAGCTTCCCATTCCATGGGGAGCGCTTATTTGGGGAAGACCTGGACAAGTATATCCAGAGAATTTCCAGCGGTAAAAGTACACTCTTGCCGGTCAAAAATAGAGTTAGAGGTCCCTCTTTTAAGAGGCCGGCTTCTCCAGTCCCTAGGACATCGGCTGTGAAACAGTTCCGACGGCCTCCCCGGTCAAATCCCGGAGGTAAAAATCAGGGACAGTTGCAGGGTAACAAGAAGCCCTGGAGCAGGAGAGGTACAAAACCTCCCCCAAAGTCAAATGCATGAAGGGTTGCCCCCACTCAATCGGGTGGGGGGAAGACTTCAGTTGTTCATAGAGACCTGGCGGGACACGATCCGAGACAGATGGGTGCTCTCCGCAGTAAATCTGGGATACAAATTGGAGTTAAAAAACTCCCCTCCTTCCCGCTTTATAAGGTCGAACGTGCCAAGGGATCCCCAGAAGAGAGGATCCCTCCTGTTGGCACTGGAACAATTATTGCTTCAAGCAGTAATTATAGAGGTCCCCCTGGAAGAATGGGGGTTCGGGTTTTACTCAAACCTCTTTACAGTTCCGAAGCCAAACGGGGACGTGAGGCCCATATTAAATCTAAAAGGGCTAAACAAATTCCTACATATCAGGACTTTCCGGATGGAGTCGATCCGATCGGTGGCCACTGCCCTACAAGGGGAGGAATGGTTAGCCTCGATCGACATCAAAGATGCTTATTTGCACATCCCCATCTTTCCAGCCCACCAAAAATGTCTACGCTTTGCGATAGAAGGGCGCCATTTTCAGTTCAGAGCCTTACCCTTCGGTCTGGCCACAGCACCAAGAGTGTTCACAAAAATTCTGGCCCCATTATTGGCCAATCTAAGAACACGAGGTGTAACGATAATGGCATATCTAGACGACTTGTTGCTGATAGACCACTCAGTGGAAAAACTAGAAGTGGTTGTTCACGAGACAATCAAGTATCTGGAATATCACGGTTGGATTATCAACCGAGACAAGTCAGCCCTAAAACCAGTCAAAAGTCTGGAATACTTGGGGCTAAGGCTGGATTCAGACCAGAGAAAAATTTTCTTGCCTCGAGAAAAGGGGTCGTCTTTGAGAGATTTGATCCACTTAGTGGGTTCAAAAAGACAGCCATCCATACGCCTGTGCATGAGGCTGCTGGAAAAATGGTGGCATCATTCGAAGCAGTACCCTACGGTCAATTCCATTCAAGGAAGTTGCAAAGGGCCATACTGTCAGCCTGGAACAAAAAAGTTCAGGCTCTGGACGTACCAATGTCCTTGTCCCCTTCCGTTCGCAGAAGCCTCCGTTGGTGGTTGGTTCCCCGGAATCTGGAAAGAGGGAAATCCTTCAGTCCGATTTCTTGGAAGGTGGTCACTACAGATGCCAGCCTTTTAGGCTGGGGAGCAGTACTGGAGCAATGGTCTCTCCAGGGCAGATGGTCGGATGCGGAAAAGGCCCTGCCCATCAATCTCTTAGAGATACGAGCAGCCCGGTATGCCCTAGTAGCATGGACATCCAAACTCCAAGGGTCCCCTGTCAGAGTTCAGTCAGACAATGCCACAGCAGTGGCATATATCAATCGTCAGGGGGGCACCAGGAGTCGTGCAGCCCAAAGGGAAGTAAATTACATCCTGAGATGGGCAGAAAGATATGTCCCAGCCATATCTGCGGTATTCATTCCAGGGGTGGAGAATTGGAAGGCGGACTTTCTAAGTCGCCAACAATTATGCCCAGGGGAATGGTCCCTTCATCCCGAGGTTTTCCGGACAATATGTCAGCGGTGGGGAACACCGGATGTAGATCTGCTAGCATCCAGATTCAACACAAAAGTGGACAGGTTTGTCTCTTGGACAAGGGATCCCCTAGCTTGCGGCTCGGATGCCCTAGTGTTCCCTTGGGATCAGTTCAAGCTGATATATGCATTCCCACCGCCACAATTGTTACCTCGATTACTCCGCAGAATCAGGGTAGAAAAGAAACCAGTGATTCTGGTGGCTCCAGCGTGGCCCCGAAGAGCATGGTACGCGGAGATTGTAAAAATGTCTGTGGGGAGTCCTTGGACCCTCCCACATCGTCCGGACCTGCTTTCGCAGGGACCGATATACCACCCTTCCTTACCAGCCCTAGGTTTGACGGCCTGGCTATTGAAGCCCACATTCTAAAAAAGAGAGGGCTCTCTAATGCTGTGGTGTCTACCATGATCAATGCCAGGAAACCGGTATCCAGGCAGATCTACTATAGAATCTGGAAGGCGTACATCGCCTGGTGTGAGGCCAAGAAATGGCATCCACGTAAATACGTAATAGGTAGGAGTCTGGACTTCCTACAATGGGCTGTAGATAGGAAGCTTGCCTTGAGTACTATCAAAGGTCAGATTTCGGCCTTGTCAATATTTTTTCAAAGGCCCTTGGCTTCGCATTCACTAGTCAAAGCCTTTATACAAGGAGTGATGCGTATTAGTCCTCCGGTTAATATTCCCATATGTCCATGGGATCTAAACTTGGTTCTGTCGGTTCTACAGAAACAACCATTTGAACCATTACAGCATATTTCCTTAGTGCTTCTCACCAGGAAATTTATTTTTCTAGTAGCCATTTGTTCGGCTAAAAGAGTATCGGAATTAGCATGTAAGGAGCCATATCTGGTTATCCATAAGGACAGAGTAGTATTACGTCCTCATCCAGCCTTTCTTCCTAAGGTGGTATCGAGTTTTCATTTGAACCAAGATGTGGTTCTTCCTTCTTTTTTCCCCAAGCCTAGTTCGGTAGAGGAAAAGTTATTGCATTCTTTGGATGTAGTAAGAGCAGTTAAAGCTTATCTAAAAGCCACTGCTCAGATTCGCAGAACGGATACTTTGTTTATTCTGCCGGAAGGCCCCAGAAAGGGTCAGGCAGCGTCAAAATCTACTTTAGCCAAGTGGATTCGACAGGTCATAATACAAGCCTATAGCTTGAGAAGTAGACCGCCTCCGTTCAAAGTTAGGGCGCACTCCACGAGAGCAGTTGGAACTTCATGGGCAGTGCATCACCAGGCCTCCCTGGCTCAAGTCTGTAAGGCCGCAACATGGTCTTCAGTACACACGTTTACTAGGTTCTACCAGGTGGACGTTAGAAGTCAGGAGGATGTCGCCTTTGGGCGCAGTGTGTTGCAGGCCGCAAAAGATCCTCATGTCTGATAGCGCTCAGCTTATATATGGTGTATCCCCCCCCTCATTTGGCATTGCTTTAGGACATCCCATTAGTAATGACTATGTCGCTCTGTGTCCCGTGATGTACGAGAAAGAAAATAGGATTTTTATAACAGCTTACCTGTAAAATCCTTTTCTTGGAGTACATCACGGGACACAGAGCTCCCACCCCTCTTTGGGGACACTTATTGCTTTGCTACAAAACTGAGGTGCTCCCGGATGGGAGGGGCTTATATAGGGGAGGGTACTTCCGGTTTTGGAAGTTGCCAGTGCCAGCACCTGACGGTAACTATATAACCCATTAGTAATGACTATGTCGCTCTGTGTCCCGTGATGTACTCCAAGAAAAGGATTTTACAGGTAAGCTGTTATAAAAATCCTATTTTTAATACAAAAAAAGTCAACCTTCAAATAATTATGTTCAGTTATGCACTCAATACTTGGTCGGGAATCCTTTTGCAGAAATGACTGCTTCAATGCGGCGTGGCATGGAGGCAACCAGCCTGTGGCACTGCTGAGGTGTTATGGAGGCCCAGGATGCTTCGATAGCGGCCTTAAGCTCATCCAGAGTGTTGGGTCTTGTGTCTCTCAACTTTCTCTTCCCAATATCCCACAGATTCTCTATGGGGTTCAGGTCAGGAGAGTTGGCAGGCCAATTGAGCACAGTAATACCATGGTCAGTAAACCATTTACCAGTGGTTTTGGCACTGTGAGCAGGTGCCAGGTCGTGCTGAAAAATGAAATCTTCATCTCCATAAAGCTTTTCAGCAGATGGAAGCATGAAGTGCTCCAAAATCTCCTGATAGCTAGCTGCATTGACCCTGCCCTTGATAAAACACAGTGGACCAACACCAGCAGCTGACATGGCACCCCAGACCATCACTGACTGTGGGTACTTGACACTGGACTTCAGGCATTTTGGCATTTCCCTCTCCCCAGTCTTCCTCCAGACTCTGGCACCTTGATTTCCGAATGACATGCAAAATTTGCTTTCATCCGAAAAAAGTACTTTGGACCACTGAGCAACAGTCCAGTGCTGCTTCTCTGTAGCCCAGGTCAGGCGCTTCTGCCACTGTTTCTGGTTCAAAAGTGGCTTGACCTGGGGAATGCGGCACCTGTAGCCCATTTCCTGCACACGCCTGTTCACGGTGGCTCTGGATGTTTCTACTCCAGACTCAGTCCACTGCTTCCGCAGGTCCTCCAAGGTCTGGAATCGGTCCTTCTCCACAATCTTCTTCAGGGTCCGGTCACCTCTTCTCGTTGTGCAGCGTTTTCTGCCACACTTTTTCCTTCCCACAGACTTCCCACTGAGGTGCCTTGATACAGCACTCTGGGAACAGCCTATTCGTTCAGAAATTTCTTTCTGTGTCTTACCCTCTTGCTTGAGGGTGTCAATGATGGCCTTCTGGACAGCAGTCAGGTCGGCAGTCTTACCCATGATTGCGGTTTTGAGTAATGAACCAGGCTGGGAGTTTTTAAAAGCCTCAGGAATCTTTTGCAGGTGTTTAGAGTTAATTAGTTGATTCAGATGATTAGGTTAATAGCTCGTTTAGAGAACCTTTTCATGATATGCTAATTTTTTGAGATAGGAATTTTGGGTTGTCATGAGCTGTATGCCAAAATCATCAATATTAAAACAAGAAAAGGCTTTGAACTACTTCAGTTGTGTGTAATGAATCTAAAATATATGAAAGTCTAATGTTTATCAGTACATTACAGAAAATAATGAACTTTATCACAATATGCTAATTTTTTGAGAAGGACCTGTATATAGGTGCAAGTAAGAAATACCACAATGTGTGTGTTGGCATGTACTGTAATCCGACATTTACATTGTCATCCTTTTTCTCACATCCTTTTCCTTTTGGTGACTACAGTGGATCATGCCTGAGTAATGTGTGTCCAAACTGCCACTTGTAGTTCCCATAGGAAGCCCATTGTGACAGGGTGACAACACATCTGAAAAGTTGGGAGACAGGGACAGAGCGTTGTCACCCTGAAACAGGAAGTGCCGAAACAAGGATCTTCATGGCAGGATCACCAGGGATTATTTTAATGAAAGCTGCAGATTTATAAAGATTAAAAACAATGAACATGTTGAAGTTTCTATGAAATTTTAGTGGTCGGGTTTAGAGCTACTACTGGCAGCAATAAATGTTTTTTGTAGAGTTTTGGTCTTACTATTTATAAGAAGTTTTGCAGCTTAAAATCCCGGGAAAATTTGGGCCGGAAACAAAGTCAAAGTCTTCTTTGTAGAAATGTTGCGTTGCGGAGCGATGTCTCTGGCCGTTCTATTTAATAAGCAGTGGAATAGATAGATTGTGGAAGTCATGTGACCATACCTGGGAGTTCAGGGTGAACATTTTGGGGGTGCATTGTCCCACGTCTGACTCCACGGTGGCGTGCCCGTTCTGATAGACGTACCCGTTGGACAGGGTGACGTTTTCTATCATAGTCTGGTTGAGGCTGTCCGTCGGCAGCGGGCACGGGATCTGAAACTTCTTATACATCACCTGAAAGTGAAACGGAGATGGTAGATTGAATTGGGAATACCAAATATGAAGGTTTTTTCTGAACCACAAGTCCCAGCATGCTGTGGCCCTCCAATAGCTGAGAAACGCAATAAATGCGACATCTTTGTTCAACAATTTCTTTTCAATTTTAAAAATGTAAGTTCACCCAGGGACGGGACAATGGGAGGTGGGCAGGAGGGGGCGGCGTGAGGAGATTGGGGGAAGGGGATATGTGTTAGGAGGGGAAATTTGGGAGCAGCAGGGGATAAGAATTGTTTTAGGAGGGGAAGTTGGGGGTGTGTGCTAGGAGTGGTGATTTAAGGGGAGTTGTGCTAGGGGGGGGGGATGGGGGAAGAGTAGTTGTGCTAGGAGTAGTGGGGATTTTGGGGGGGGGGGTTGTGTTAGAAGAGGTGATATGTTAGAGGGGGTAGGAAAATAGTGCTAGAAGTGGACTTTTTTTTGGGGGGGGGGGTTGTGCTTGTAGGCATGACTGGGGGGTATTCATGCTAGGAGGAGGGATGGGGGATGTGGGGGGGGGGGAGGGATGTGTACACAGAGGGGAAATTTAAGGGTTAGAGGATTTATGCTAGAAGGGGTGATTTTTCTTTGGGGGGGGTGGTCTGGGGGATGGGGGGGAGATTTGTGCTGTGAGGGGGGATTTCAGCAGGCGGTTGGATTTTGTACTGGGTGGAGGGGGGATTTATGTTTAGGGGGTAAGCATGCACATTAGCGCTCTTTTTTTTTTTGAGGGGGGGGGGTTTGCTGACACATAATGCTCATACATCTTGGGGGGGGGCAGTTTGGCATGTTCGCCCATGTTCGCCCATGCTCTAGATGACCTTGTCCCGGCACTGAGTCCACCTTTTCAAAAAACATAAAAAAGGTGAACTGACACCATCCTCACCCCCTCATCCCAGCCCCCACTGCACTTACCTCCGTCGGTAATACATTTTCACCATCCACGCAGCCCGGGGGCAGCAGTCCTGGGGTTTGAAAACCACCACGTTCTTCCTCTTTCCCTAGGGGTGCCAGCATTGATCACAGTCGTCTGGTTGGTCAGTTCTAGCACATGACTGCACTGACTAATCAGAACCACTCTGATCCATCCCGGTGTCCCTAAGGAAAGAAGAGAAACACCATGGTTTTTAAATCTCAGGACCGTTTGCTTCGGCTGCGTGGGCGGTGCCTTAGGATGCTAGAATGGGGGGGGAATCTGAATCCCCAGACACTTACTGGGGGGCAGAATACACCTTCCCATGTGTAGACAAAAAT